>SJYT01021203.1:673432-701419 GCA_006410635.1 Cephalophus harveyi
ACTCAGCGACCCCATGGACTGTAGCCCACCAGGCTCCTCCATCCATGGGATTTTCCAGGCAAGAGTACTGGAGTGGAGTGCCATCGCCTTCTCCATCCTTACTACACTAAGGATTAAATATATGTTCCTCTGAGTGGCATCTGCGATCACCCAAGGTGAGCCCCAGGTCTATTTTCCCAGTCTCATCACCTGCCTCCTACACTGTTAATTCAATATAGGATAAACTTTTTTCCCCCCAGTAATTTTATTTTTAAAATTTGTATTTTAAAAAAAAAATTTTAAGGAAATATAGTTGATTTACAATGTTGAGTTAGTTTCAGCCAATCACTTTGCTGATTCAGATAAATAATCTGCCTGTCAATCCAGAAAGCACAAGAGACACGGGTTCAGTCCCTGGGTCAGGAAGATCCCTTGGAGAAGGGAATGGCAACCTGCTCCAGTATTCTTGCCTGGAAATGTTCATGGACAGAGGAAGCCTGGTTTGCTATAGTCCATGGGGCTGTGAAAGAGCTGGACATGACTTGAATGCAATATGGCATGGCATGGCAGGTTGTTTTGGGGAGCAGGGCTTTCCAGTTTCTCACCCTTTCTTGATTTTCCAGTTATTTTCTTGCTGTGATTCTTCTTGGTCATAAATTGAAATGCTTGTGGGATTGCAATCTTTTCTGCAGAGAACAGCAATGCTTGGGATGAAGAATGGCCCCAGGAAGCCTCGAGCTTCTCACCAAGATGTGTGCCAGGTAAGGATGGGGAGGAACTGCCAGCCAAGGGTGTCAGGTGGCTGAATTCACAGCAGGTGTTTATTGAGTGTACTCCACAGTCAAAAGATCCAGAGTGTCCTGGAATTCCATGAGTCCATAACAGCATAAGTAACATAACAAACAGCACAAATATTCCTAGTGCATTCCACCAGCAATATGCTGGAGAAAGGGGATGTCTCTCATAGCTATGAATAGTAAAAACTTACATTAATACCTACCCACCTTTTATCTTCTCTAGAGAATAAAACCTCAGTATTTTTCTGTTTGCTTATAATGCTATTATTTTGTTATATGTTGTTTGCTTATAATGCTAACTTTGGAAACCTCCCACCCCAAAGAAACATGTTCTCCAGATCAATTGCTTCCAAGTTTAAAGTGCAATTTTTGTCATTGCTGCTGCTGCTAAGTCACCTCAGTCGTGTCCAACTCTGTGCGACCCCATAGACGGCAGCCCACCAGGCTCCCCCATCCCTGGGATTCTCCAGGCAAGAACACTGGAGTGGGTTGCCATTTCCTTCTCCAATGTATGAAAGTGAAAAGTGAAAGTGAAGTCGCTCAGTCGTGTCCGACTTAGCAACCCCATGGACTGCAGCCTACCAGGCTCCTCTGTCCATGGGATTTTCCAGGCAAGAGTACTGGAGTGGGTTGCCATCGCCTTCTCTGAATTTTTGTCATTATGTGACTATTATTTTTCAAAGAATCTTGGCAAACAAGGTATCATTCTTATCTCCACAAAGTTATGGGTGTAAACGGATGGACTGTTGCTTATTCCTATTGTATAGGTAAAGAAATAGAAGCACTGAAGTGTGTAAGGGTCTTTTAGCAGTTCAAAACAAGCTAAACAAGCTAGGGAACCAGCATCCTCGATGACTGACAGTGGCGACTGCTGTGTAGGGCTGGCAGAGAGTCAGGGCAGCTAAAACCTAGAAAGAAAGACGGTCACGAGTAGGAAAACTGATAAAGAATGTTGAAGGGCAAAGAAGAAAAAGCCCAGAGGGTAAAGGAGGTGTGTGATCCTTCATGGCACAGAAATGACCATGTGTGAGGACAGAAAAATGAAGAGAAAGGTGACTGGGGGCTAAAGAGAAGGAAAACAGGCAGAGCAAGGCTCCAGCGGGTCTTAAGTGAAGTCCTTGGAACGACAGTATTGTTTTCCCAAGGAGAAGCTCACCCGAGCACTGGACATCAGAATTCAGCATCATCCATGGTCTGTTCCCCATCACAATGTCTGGCTGGTCTTTTCTGTGTTTCTCTTCAGTTTCTTCTGAGCACAAATTTCTCCAAAGGACCAGCAAAGGCAATTTTGAAGAGATGCCCAAACTGCAGCCAGGTGAACGGGGAGCTGGGAAGCAATGGAAATAGTGGCTGACTTTATTTTTTTGGGCTCCAGAATCACTGCAGATGATGATTGCAGCCATGAATTAAAAGACACTTAATTCTTGGAAGGAAAGTTATGACCAACCTAGACAGCGTATTAAAAAGCAGAGACCTTACTTTGCCAACAAAGATCCATCTAGTCAAGGCTATGGTTTTTCCAGTAGTCATGTATGGATGTGAGAGTTGGACTATAAAGAAAGCTGAGCACCAAAGGATTGATGCTTTTAAACTGTGGTGTTGGAGAAGACTCTTGAGAGTCCCTTGGACTGCAAGGAGATCCAACCAGTACATCGTAAAGGAGATCAGTCCTGGGTGTTCATTGGAAGGACTGATGTTGAAACTGAAACTCCAATACTTTGGCCACCTGATGTGAAGGGCTGACTCATTTGAAAAGACTCTGATGCTGGGAAAGACTGAGGGCAGGAGGAGGAAGGGGCAACAGAGGATGAGATGGCTGGATGGCATCACCAACTCAATGGACATGAGTTTGGGTAAACTCAGGGAGTTGGTAATGGATAAGGAGGCCTGGTGTGCTGCGGTTCATGGAGTTGCAAAGAGTTGGACACAACTGAGCGATTGAACTGAACTGAACTGAATTAAGCAACCAATGATCTCATTGATCTGTTTACATGTCTGTATGCAAGGAACATGTTCCTCCTCCCTCCAAACAGATACACCCGTTTACTCGGCCTCTGATTGTTTTCTTCCATGTAAGAGAGGCAAGGGAGAAAGAGGGGCTAACAGCCTTAATGGAGGGGCTTCTGGGTGGAGAATTTAAGGGCACAGAATAATAAAAATGTAGACTGCGGGCACCAGATGGAGTTGTCTAAGTAGGTCTAATTTTATTTAAAAGTACGTGGAATCTAAGGCTTCCTGGGTGGCTTAGTGGTAAAGAACCTGCCTGCCAGTGCAAGAGCCACAGAAGCCGTGGGTTCGATCCCTGGGTCGGGAAGATCCCCTGGATGAGGAAATGGCAACCCACTCAAATATTGTTGCCTGGGAAATTCCATGGAAAGAGGAGTCTGGCAAGCTACAGTCCAAGGGGTTGCAAAGAGTCAGATGTGACTGAGCAACTAAACAGACATGCACGCACGCACATATGAAATCTAAATACTACCAAACTGGAGTTTAGAAGAGAGCAGTCATTATAAACTTGCTTTCCAGGATTGCATAGGATTAATGAAATACTAAGAACAGCAGAGACAAAGAGGAAGTGAATGAAAGAATAAACAGGGATGGATTAAAGACCTAAATGTATAGCCAGATACTGTAAAACTCTTAGAAGAAAACATAGACAGAACACTCTGCGACGTAAATCCCAGCAAGATCTTTCTTGATCCATTTCCTAGAGTAATGAAAATAAAAAACCAAAAGTAAACATGTACATTACCATATGTAAAATAGATGACCGGTGCAAGTTTGATGCCTAAAGCAGGGCACCCTAAGCTAGTACTCTGAGACAACCCAGAGGGACAGGGTGGAGAGGAAGCTGGGAGGGGGGTTAGGATGTGGGGGCTACATATATACCTGTGACTGATTTATGTTGATGTATGGCAAAAAAAAAATCACAATAGTGTATAGTAATTATCCTCCAATTAATATAAATAAATTAATTTAAAAAATTAATAGATGGGCCCTAAGTAAATGTAAAAGTATTTGTGTAGCAAAGGATACCATAAACAAAACAAAAAGACAACCCTCAGAATGGGAGAACATATTTGCAAAAGAAGAAAATGACAAAGGATTTATCTTCAAAATATATAAACAGTTGATGCAACTCAAGCTCCTTTGCCCATGGGATTTTCCAGGCAAGAGTACTGGAGTGGGTTGCCATTGCCTTCTCCAAATGATAAAATAGGCAGAAGATATAAATAGACACTACTCCAAAGGAAACATACAGATAGCCAAAAAAAACATGAAAAGTGCTCAACATAACTAATTATTAGAGAAATGCAAATCGAAACTACAATGAGGTATCACGTAACACTGATTAGAATAGTCATCATCAAGAAGCCTACAAACAATAAATGCTGGAGAGGGTGTGGAGAAAAGAGAACCTCCTACAGTGTTGGTGGGAATATAAGCTGGTACAGCTACTTGGAGGGACTTCCCTGGTGGGTCACTGGTTAAAAATCTGCCTTGCGATACAGGGGATGCAGATTCGATCGCTGGTTGAGGAACTTAAGATCTCACATGCCATGAAGCAAATAAGCCTACGTGCTATATCTACTAAGCCCAAGTGCTCTGGAGCTTTTGTGCCACAGCTAGAGAACTTGTCAGTCAGTTCAGCCCCTCAGTCGTGTCTGACTCTTTGTGACCCCATGGACTGCAGCACACCAGGCTTCCCTGTCCATCACCAACTCCCAGAGCTTGCTCAAACTCATGTCCAGTGAGTCGGCAATGTCATCCAACCATCTCATCTTCTGTTATCCCCTTCTCCTCCTGCCTTCAATCTTTCCCAGCATCAGGGCTTTTCCAGTGAATCAGTTCTGTGCATCTCAACAAAAAGATCCCGCATAATGCAACAAAGATCCTGCATGCCACAACTAAGACCCAACAAATTAAAAAAAAATAATAATTGAAAATAAATTGGTATAGCCACTATGGAGAACAGTATGGAGGTTCCTTTAAAAAAAAAAAAAAGTTGCTATATGATCCCATTCCTGGGCATATACCCAGAGAAAACCATAATTCAAAAACATACATACACGCCAATGTTCATAGCAGCACTATTTTCAATAGCCAGGACACGGAAGTAACCTAAAGGTCCATCGACAGATGAATAGATAAAGAAGATGTGGTGCTTATATACAATGGAATATTACTCAGCCATAGGAAAGAGCAAAGTAAAAACATTTGCAGCAACATGGGTAGACCTAGAGATTGTCATGCTGAGTGAAGTTAGTCAGACAGAGAAAGACAGATAGCATATGACATCACTTGTATGTGGAATCTAAAAACGTGAACTTAATTACTCAGCAGACATAAAGTCACAGATGTAGGAGAGCAAGTGAAAGTTGCTCAGTTGTGTCTGACTTTTTGAGACCCCATGGAATTTCATGAAGTCCATGAAATTCTCCAGGTCAGAATACTGGAATGGGTAGCCTTTCCCTTCTCCAGGGGATTTTCTCCAGGGGATTTCTCCACCCAAGGATCAATCTTGGGTCTCCTGCATTGCAGGAAGATTCTTTACCATCTGAGACACCAGGGAAGTCCATACCTTCCCCCAATCATCCTCCCACCACATCCATTCTCTTCAACTCACTTAGATGACTCTTTGAAAAGGCAAGTGGGCTTATCTAACTTGCCTACCTTAAACCAATAATTCCTGTCATCATAAGGATTAAATCTTTCCCTGATTTTTCTTCCCATGGCTCCGGCCTCATTTGTGCCTCTCTGGCAATGATTCTAAAATTCATGTAAAACTTGGCAGTACTTTCAATTTTGATGAATTTTTCTCATTTGAGCCTTTGTACACACTTAGTCCTATTCTGGGAACAGTTTTCTTCATCGATTCCACTCTCCATTCTGCTCACTAGCTGGTGAAATTACATGGATATTATAGACCATCTCAGAGATACCTTCTCTGATCCCTAGTTCTAGAAAGTAATAGTCTGAGAAATGGGGCGAGGACCAGCATCAAGGAAGGAAGGGGGAGAAAAGGCCGGTGGAAACAGACATGAGAAAAGAAAAAAAATCAGGACAAAGAGAAGTACCAAGAGGTTCCAACAGCAAGATACTGAGGTAGAAATAGAAGAAGCAGAGATGTGTGGAAAGACTGGGAATGACAAAGAGAACAAGATTGGGAGACAAAATGTGCAAGGTCCCTTAGAGTTTCCATTAGATTATTGGATTGTGCAAGCCCTCCTCTCGCCTTCATGAAACAGTAAGACACAGGCGTGCAAATTGTCATGACCTCTATTTTATGGCTGGGGAAATAAAGCACAGAAAGGCATGGAGGTTACTTTAGCAAGTGCAAGGTAGAAAAGGAAGAGTGGCCACCAGCATCCTGGGTGTGTCCCTGAGGACAGCAGTGTGTGAAGCCAGCTGGCAGTCAGGTGGGGTCGTGTGGTCAAAAGAGGAAGAGGAAGCCCAAGGAGTTCTGCAGGTTTTTAAAGGAGTGAATTCGGATCCGGGAGAAATTTTTAGTTAAGGAAAAATTTATACTGGTGGGGAGGGAAAGGAAACGACTGAGAGATGGGGAGTATAGAAATGGACCCAATCATTTGTTCTTGAAGAGAAGTAGAAAGGATAACAGGGGAAAGGAGATATACTATCACTGAAAAACAAGCAAGCAAACAACAACTAAAAAATCCCTCAACACCTGAAAACAAGAGATGAGGAGAGAAGCCCGAACAATCAAATGGATGCACAGCTAGGAAACAGCTGCGTGGCCGTGGAACTGCGGGCAGGACCCTGACAGGGAGACCGAAGGAGAAGAGGCGCAGGCAGATGGCAAAGAAACAGGAGGGAGGGTGGCTCTCAGGCCAGTGCTTGGGGAACCTGAAAACAAGAGATGAGGAGAGAAGCCCGAACAATCAAATGGATGCACAGCTAGGAAACAGCTGCGTGGCCGTGGAACTGCGGGCAGGACCCTGACAGGGAGACCGAAGGAGAAGAGGCGCAGGCAGATGGCAAAGAAACAGGAGGGAGGGTGGCTCTCAGGCCAGTGCTTGGGGCAGCCGTGTCACTGTCCCACCATGTCGGCACGTGGGCGCTGAGGTCTGTCTCTGATCGCCCTCCAATCCATCATGCCCTTGTTTCTCCACAGTGACCAGTGGTCCCAAAGCTCCCCAAGTGCCTCCTGAAGGAGAACCCAAGAAGGTGCTCAGCCTACTACCAGCAGAGGGAGAAGGTAATTATGATTTAAATTATTAACTGCTTCAATAAATGGGAAAAAAATCCTCCATGTTTCTCATCTTGCCATTCTCTTCTTCATAGTCACATACGTACACATGAAATTGTGTCAGTTTCTCTTTTTTCCCCCAAACTGAGAGAGACTAAGGATAAAGGTGAACTAAGCTGGGTGGGCAGAGCACCCCTGAGTGAAGAAGGTAGGGAGACAGGATGTGTCAAAGGTGGACTGGGATCCCGAAGTAGAAGTGCCAGGGTTACTTCAGCTGCCTATAAAATTCACATTGACGTATGGCAAAAACCACCACGGTATTGTAAAGTAATTATCTTCCAATCAAAATAAATTAATTAATTTAAAAAATCCAATTTGGCCATTGAGGCAAGGAGATCACCAGCTTCCTTCCAGAAGTCCTAGAAGCATGGAAATAAGTTTTGTGAATGATGGACAGACTTGTGATGTAGAAAGGTAGTGTAGGAGTGTAGGATTTTTAGAATAGAGGTGATAAGGGGAGGCTCTCTGGCCCTATGTTCCATGTGAAGATGGAGGGAAGAATGGGATGGGGAAAGGCGGTAAAGAGCAGTGTCAAGGCTGAAAGAGAAAAAAAAAAAAAAAAAGGAGCAGAGGAGACAGCACACACCAAAACAAAGAGAAGCATCTAGAGACACTGGCAGAGGAAACAAGGGCAGAGGCAGAAAAATATGCTGAGTCAGTGGGAAGAGGAAGAAGGAGAAAGAGAATTAGATGTACAGGGAGTGTGGCAGAAGGTGGCTGGCTCTCAACCTCCGGTGGTAATGATGGGAGGGAGCTACCCTGCAAGTCAGGGGAACTCCAAGGGCAGACCAAGATGGTCTGGGACAGGGACAGCCCCTCCCAGGAGAAAACTGAGCCTCCTGTGTCTTCACCATGAGTTATTATTTATTTATTTTTTTTTGGCCATGATTTCCCTGGTTGTATACTGAGACCTCTGAGGGATTTCATTCCTTTCTGCAGAGGATAACAATGACTGTTGTGTGATCCATGAGGAAGAAGAGCCCCAGGAAGCCCCGAACTCCCTATCAAGATGTGAACCAGGTAAGGGAGGGGTATTGTCAGCCCTGAGCTGCAAGGTGTCAGAGGTCTGAATTCAGAGCTGAACAGCATGAGCCTGGTTCCCTCCTCACGTGCTAGTTGTTGTTTTGACTCAGTTTTCTCCAGCTCTGTGTGACCTCATGGACTGCAGCAAGCCGGGCTTCCCTGTGCTTCACCGTCTCCCGGAGCTTACTCAGACTCATGTCCATTGAGTCAGCGATGCCATCCAATCATCTCGTCCTCTGTTATAGTAGATCAGTCCTAAAGAAAGAGTCTGTTTTTCCTCCACAGTCTTTATGCTTGTTTACACTAAAGACTCAATATTGTGATTTTAACTCCTGTGCATCTCTTATTTCCTATAGAGAATAAAAGGTAGGTATCTATCTAGTGTTTAATAGTAATATTATATTGTTATAACTTGTCTATAATTGATAGACTTCCAAGGAAACTTGGTCCTTGAGATCTTCTTGTCAGAAAGAAAGACCAATGACCTTAAGCCCACAAGCAGTTTTTGCCACGTATTCTTCATCAGATTATTGGATTATATAGTGCTTTATTGGGCTTCCCTGATAGCTCAGCTGGTAAAGAATCCACCTGCAATGCAGGAGACTTTGGTTCAATTCCTGAGTCGGGAAGATCCACTGGAGAAGGGATAGGCTACCCACTCCAGTATTCTTGGGCTTCCCTTGTGGTTCAGCTGGTAAAGAATCTGCCTGCAATGTGGAGACCTGGGTTTGATCCCTGGATTGGAATCCCCTGGAGAAGGGAATGGCTATCCATTCCAGTATTCTGGCTGGGAGAATTCCACGAAATGTGTAGTCCATGGGGTCACAAAGAGTCAGCTATGACTGAGTGACTTTCACTTTTAATGCTTTATTCTTTTTCAAAGTACTTTGGCAAATGAGATTTCTTCACAAAATTTTAGGACTTAGCCAGGGAAACCATTATTATCCTTCCTTAGCAATTAGAACGCAGAAGCACAGAAAAAAGAATATTTTTTTTTCCTTGAGATCAAAGCAGGAGGAAGGGTGAAGACCAGTGTCCTGAGTATCTCAATACAGGTGGTGGCTGTGTGAGGCTTGTAGGAACTCAGTGTCATCATATGATGGGAGTCCAAAGGGAGACCTGCAACATCTCAGTCGCAATGGAACAGAGCCTGAACCAGAGAGCCTTCCACTTCTCAAATAGAGTAGGGAGTGGAAGAGATTAGGAGAGAGAGAGTGAGGCAAGAAATGAATCCTACTGCAGGGTTTGGGGCTTCCCCTGTGGCTCAGTGGTAAAGAATTCACCTGCCAATTCAGCAGATATAGGTTAGATCTCCGAGTTGGAAAGATCTCTTGGAGAAGGAAATGGCAACCCATTCCAGTACTCTTGCCTGGAAAACTACGTGAACAGAGGAGACTGTGGGCTATAGCCCATGGGATCACAAAACTTGGATATGACTTAGTGACTAAACAACAATAGGATTTGAAAGACCTAGAGGAACAGAGCTGGAGAGAATAAGCAAAAAAATGAGAGTTCAAGATCATCACTGAGGAAAAAACGTAAAGATAGGAGATGTTGGTGGGGGGAGAGCACACAAAATCAAAGATACATTTTCATAATTATACACAATTATTCTCCTAGTGCAGAAGCAGAAATGTTTAGAGGCCGGCCTATAGATAGGAGACTGAGAAGCAGAGGGCAGGAGAATGAGGTGAATGAAGTGGAAACGGAGGCAGAACAGGCTTCGTTGGATCTCAGTGTGGTCCTTAGAGCAGATGTCTTTTCCCAAAGGGCAGCTCACTTGTGCTCTGAACATCCTAGCTCAGCTCATTTCGTTCTTTCTTTTTCTTAAAGTGGAGTATAATTGCTTTACAATGTTGTGTTAGTCTCTGTTGTACAATAAAGTGAATTTGCTATATGTATACATATATCCCCTCTCTGACATCCCTCCCACCATCCCACCAGCCTAGGTCATCACAGAGCTGAGCTCTCTGTGCTATACAGCACCTTCCCACTGTCTATTTTACACATGGTAGTATATTCGGGTCAATCCTAATCTTCCAATTAGTCCAACCTCCCCCTAACTTATCCCTGTGTCCACATGTCCATTCTGTATATATGTACATTCCTGCGTGGAAACAAATTCCTCTGTTCAGTTCAGTTCAGTTCAGTCGCTCAGTCGTGTCCGACTCTTTGCTACCCCGTGAATCGCAACACGCCAGGCCTCCCTGTTCATCACCATCTCTCAGAGTTCACTCAGACTCACGTCCATCGAGCCCGTGATGCCATCCAGCCATCTCATCCTCGGTCGTCCCCTTCTCCTCCTGCCCCCAATCCCCTCCAGCATCAGAGTCTTTTCCAATGAGTCAACTCTTCTCATGAGGTGGCCAAAGTACTGGAGTTTCAGCTTTAGCATCATTCCTTCCAAAGAAATCCCAGGGAACTGATTTCAGATTACCCCAATGATCAAAGTGGCAACTGTAATAGCCTCTGAGGCAAGGCGCCTCTCCTCAGCCATTCTTGTCTACTTCCATCTCTATCTTAATGATCCCCACATTCCTATCTCTGGCCCAGACTTGTCTTTTAAGCTCATTCATCAAAGTGCCTGGATATATTTGTACAGGGATCTGTGAGACTGCTCCATTTGGATGGCTTTGGGAAACTTCAGTCGTAGACACTTCCTTAGTTGCGTGGGCCATCTTTCTTGATAGCGCATCTGCCTCCTTTCCTGGTGTTCTTTGTTTCAGTATGGAACTCTATTGTTCCATTCTTTAGGCAGCCACCTAGGGATCATCAATGTCTCTTCCCCCTCCTTCAATTCACACAACCCATCAAGCATCCAGTTTAATCAACTACACCTTGAGCATGTCTGCTGCTCGTCCATTGCTGGCCGCTCTCAACACAAAAACGCTCATCAGATCTCTCTTCTCTCTGGAACCAGAGCCAGAGCAACAGTCTCTGTCTAGTCCCATACCTTCCCCTAATC
Organism: Cephalophus harveyi; assembly: GCA_006410635.1. Classification (NCBI taxonomy): domain Eukaryota; kingdom Metazoa; phylum Chordata; class Mammalia; order Artiodactyla; family Bovidae; genus Cephalophus; species Cephalophus harveyi. The sequence goes on from SJYT01021203.1 coordinate 684,465, forward strand.
ATCCTCCCACCACATCCATCCTCTCCAGCTCACCCAGATGACCCTTTGAAAAGGCAAGTTGGCTTATCTCACGTGCCTACCTTAAATCGGTGCTTCTTGTCATAAGGAGTAAATCCTTCCCTTACTTTCCTTTCCATGGCTCCAGCCTCAGGTGTGCCTCTCCTATAGTGACTTCTAAAGTACATGTAAAACTTTGCAGTAATTCTAGTTTTGATGAATTTTTCTCATCTGAGCCTTTTGCACACCCTTAGCCCTGTGTTGGGAACAGTTTTCTTGGTCCATTCCACTGTCTAATCTGCTCATTAACTGGTGAAACCACATGTCAATTATATTTATTTAGCTATTTGTATATTTTTGAGTACATTGGATCTTACTTGTGGCATGTGGGACCTTCATTGCAATGTTTGGGTTTCTTTCTAGTTGTGGCCTGTGGACTCCAGAGCACGTGGGCTCTGTAGTTGCAGCTCATGAGCTTAGTGGCCCCTTGGCATGTAGGCTCTTAGTTCCTTGGCCAGGGATCAAACCCACATCCTTTGCATTAGAAGGTGGATTCTTAACCACTGGACCACCCTCACATGGAAGTATATACCATCTCAGAGATACCTTTTCAGATCCTTAGTTTTAGAAAACAGCAGTTTGAGAGATGGGGTGGGGATGTAAAGATCAGCATCAGGGAAGGAAGGAGGGAAAAAGGTAGGTGGGAACAGACATGGGAAGAGAAACAAATCAGGACAAAGGAAATAGTGAGACATTCCAACAGCAAGACACTGACTGAGGTAGAAATAGAAGAAGCAGAGATGCATGAAAAGGGTGAGAATGAGAAAGAGAATAAGGTTGGGAAACCATGTATGCAAATTTCCCTACATTCTGCATCAGATTACTGGGTTGTGCGAGCCCTCCTCTTACCTTCACAAAACCAAGAGACAGGTGTGCAAACTGTCGTAACCTCTATTTTATGGCTGCAGGAATAAAGCACAGAAAGGCATGGCAGTTATTTTTGCAAGGGCAAGGTAGAAAAGGAAGGGTGGGCACCAGCAGCTGGGGTGTCCCTGAGGACAGCGGTGTGCGAAGCCAGCCGGCAGCCAGGGTGGGGTCGTGTGGTCAGAAGAGGAAGAGGAAGCCCAAGAAGTTCTGCAGGTTCTTGAAGGAGTGAACCAGAGTCCAGAAGAAGGTTTTAGTTAGGGAGAAAGTAATGCTGGTGAGGAGGGAATGGAAATCACTGAGAAACAGGGAGCATGGAAATGGACCAACCACTTGGACTGTAAGTGATCTAGCGTAAGAAAATTAGAATGTTTAACAGAGGAAAAGAGACACACTGTCACTGAAAAACAAGGAAACAGGAAACCCCAAGGCATGAAAACAAGACATGAGAAGAGAAACCCAGACAATCAAAGGGATGCATGTCTAGGAAACAGAGCTGCTTGGAGGTGGAACTGTGGATAAGACACTGAGAGGGAGAGAAAAGGAGAAGGGGTGCAAGTAGATGGCAAAAAAACAGCCAGCCTGTGGCTCCCAGGAGCAGAGCTTGGAGCAGACATACCTCTGTCCCAGCCTGTTGGCACGAGCCCACTGAGGTCTGTTTCTGATCGCCCTCCACGTCCGTCATGTCCTTGTTTCTCTGCAGTGACCTGTGACCCAAAGCTCCCCAAATGCCTCCTGAAGGAGAAGCTGAGGAGGTGCTCAGCCTACTACCAGCAGAGGGGGGAGATAATTATGACTGAAAGTCCCAGCTGCCTCAATAAATGGGAAAGTTAAATAAGCAGGGTGACAATATACAGCCTTGACGCACTCCTTTTCCTATTTGGAACCAGTCTGTTGTTCCATGTCCAGTCCTAACTGTTGCTTCCTGACCTGCATACAGATTTCTCAAGAGGCAGGTTAGGTGGTCTGGTATTCCCATCTCTTTCAGAATTTTCCACAGTTTATTGTGATCCACACAGTCAAAGGCTTTGGCATAGTCGATAAAGCAGAAATAGATGTTTTTCTGGAACTCTCTTGCTTTTTCCATGATCCAGCGGATGTTGGCAATTTGATCTCTGGTTCCTCTGCCTTTTCTAAAGCCAGCTTGAACATCAGGGAGTTCACGGTTCACGTATTGCTGAAGCCTGGCTTGGAGGATTTTGAGCATTACTTTACTAGCATGTGAGATGAGTGCAATTGTGCGGTAATTGGAGCATTCTTTTGCATTGCCTTTCTTTGGAATTGGAATGAAAACTGACCTTTTCCAGTCCTGTGGCCACTGCTGAGTTTTCCAAATTTGCTGGCAGATTGCGTGCAGCACTTTCACAGCATCATCTTTCAGGATTTGAAACAGCTCAACTGGAATTCCATCACCTCCACTAGTTTTGTTCGTAGTGATGCTTTCTAAGGCCCACTTGACTTCACATTCCAAGATGTCTGGCTCTAGATGAGTGATCACATCATCATGATTATCTGGGTCATGAAGATCTTTTTTGTACAGTTCTTCCGTGTATTCTTGCCACCTCTTCTTAATATCTTCTGTACCATACCTCATTTCTTTTCAGTGTTCTGTGATCCTGAAGCTTCCCAAATGAGTGACAAAGAAGAACAAGAGGAGCTGCCCAGTCAACCACTGGATGGAGAAGGTATTCATGATTTCAACTCCTATTTAACTAATTGAACCTTTTTCTGTCTCCCTCTTTCAGTCTCCCTTCCTACCCTACTCCCCTTCACACGCACACACAGAAGAAATATGAGGTGCCAAGTGGAAAGAATCAAAAAGACAGAGGAAATTAGTTGTATTAGAAGGGAGTGAGATGGGTTTGTTGTGAGATTATGTTCAGCCTCCGGTGATAGTGTCAGGAGCCTTGCTAACCTCCAGGTCAGCTGAGCTCAAAGGCGGGAGGGTCTATGCATTGGGACATTCCCACCTTGGAGATTCTTTAGCCGCCTTAGTCTTCCTGGTTGTTTCTGGTAGGGCTTTCCTACTATGGTTTCCATTGGTCATACACTGGGTTTCTAAGAGATTTCATTCTATTCATCAGAAGGCAGTGGCACCTGTTTGGAAATATGTGATGAAGAAGAGACTCAGGAATCCTTGAGCTCACCACCAAAAAGTGGACCAGGTGAGGGAGATAAGGATAGTCAGGGCTGCAAGGCGTCAGGAGGATGGTGTTTCCTAATGGATGCTACTCTGGGAATACCCCACAATGAAAGTTTCAGTTAATTCTCAAATACCATCTTCACATTTACCTTGACTCTTTGGGAAAATGCAAGGGAGAAGAAACCTTGAGCAACTCCACAATTAGGAGGTCATGCTGTTTGATTGTAAGTATCCATGTATTCAGTTGTAGTAGATACAATCTCACACAGGAGAAAGAACACAGAAGCTGCACAAAAATGTGATTAATTTTTAGTGGAACTGTTAGTACATTATCTCTATCTATTTAATATCCCCCAAGAATATTTACATTCACCTCTTTCAGCACAGGAACATAATCTTTCATTTATCTATTGTCTATAGAGAGTTAATTTATTGCTTAAGTTGGTGTGACATGTTTTATATCACCATCAATGGTTTCTTTGTCTAAATGTTTGAACTTTTGATCTTATTATGGGAATAACTTATGACTTCAAATGTTTGAGGTTCTTTGGGTGTTTTAGTGGTTTCCTACTCCATGGATAACTCTCAAAGACAAAGTACAATTGGGTTTAAGCTGATTCTCATGACTAAGTCATGGTCTTGATATAAACGGTTTGTAGCATCCTTGCCCTAAATGGCAATCAATAGCTGCCAGACTGATGTTTCTCAAGGCTGTTTATCTGGATTAATATTGATTTTAGAAGCATAATTGCAACTAAAGTCATATTTTTTTTAAGAAGTTTGTTTGGGATGACAGTGTATTCAAAAATTCTTCAAATTGGCTCTACTAGAAATACTGTAGAAGAATTAAATTAAAAGTTAGGGTGGTGATCATAAGTGTGTCAGTCTTGGAATGTTATTAGCAGTAAAGATAACATTATGGGAAAGTCAGAGGCTTCAAACATTAAACCAGTAAATTGAAAAGCTAAAATAGCAAGGATAAAGGATAAAAAATGTGAAGGAGAATGTGACAATCAGTGTGACAAGCTAGACATCCAGGAAAACCTTGCTTTGATGATCTTGAGTGAAAGCAGTTCTACTTTATGGAATTGTCTGTATGTTCTGGGAATCTTTGGGAATTCACTTGATATCCATTTTTCAATGGATTCCTAAAGATATTTAAAATCTGTTTCCATTGTATTCAGATGTTATGATCTACTCCAAAACATAATAGCTTTCAGTTTTAGCAATCTGACATATCCTAGAAAAAGCCCCAGGCTTCCCCAATGGATCAGCGATGAAGAATCCACCTGCAATGTAAAATGCAGGAGACATGGGTTCAATCCCTGGTTTGGGCAGATCCTCTAGAGGAGGAACTGGAAATGCACTCCAGTACTCTTGCCTGGAAAATCTTATGGACAGAGGACCCTGGTGGACTACCGTCCATGGGGTTGCAAAGAGTTGGACTCGACTTATCAACTTAACAACAACAATCACAGAGAAGGTTCTACGTTCAGTTACTTGAGATAATTTTGCTTTCTGTAAGGGAATGAACTCTACAAGGAAATCTGAAGCAGTCATTGCATAACCAGCCTGGGATCTTATTTTTATTATCTTTCGTCTCAATTTTATTTTTATTTTAGAGATAATATTTATCACCAAATAATATTAAATCAGGATTTAGTATGGAAGTGAACTTCCAGATGTTCAAGCTGGATTTAGGAAAGGCAGAGGAACCACGGAACAAATGGCCAACATCCATTGGAGCATTGAAAAAGCAAGAGAGTTCCAGAAAAACATCTATTTATGCTTTATTGACTATGCCGAAGCCTTTGACTGTGTGGATCACAATAAACTGTGGAGAATTCTGAAAGAGATGGGAATACCAGACCACCTGACCTGCCTCTTGAGAAATCTGTATGCAGATCAAAAAGCAACAGTTAGAACTGGACATGGAACAACAGACTGGTTCCAAATAGGAAAAGGAGTACGTCAAGGCTGTATATTGTCACCCTGCTTATTTAACTTCTATGCAGAGTACATCCTGAGAAATGCTGGGCTGGAGGAACCACAAGCTGGAATCAAGATTGCTGGGAGAAATATCAATAACCACAGCTATGCAGATGACACCACCCTTATGGCAGGAAGTGAACAACTAAAGAGCCTCTTGATGAAAGTAAAAGGGGAGAGTCAAAAAGTTGGCTTAAAGCTCAACATTTAGAAAATGAAGATCATGGCATCTAGTCCCATCACTTCATGGCAAATAGATTGGGAAACAGTGGAAACAGTGAGAAACTTTATTTTTTGGGCTCCAAAATCACTGCAGGTGGTGACTGCTGACATGAAATTAAAAGATGCTTGCTTCTTGGAAGAAAAGCTATGACCAGCCTAGACAGCATATTAAAAAGTAGAGACATTACTTTGCCAACAAAGGTCTGTCTAGCTATGGTTTTTCCAGTGGTCATGTATGGATGTGAGAGTTGGACTATAAAGAAAGCTGAGCGCCAAATAATTGATGCTTTTGAACTGTGGTGTTGGAGAAGACTCTTGAGAGTCCCTTGGACTGCAAGAAGAGCCAACCAGTCCATCCTAAAGGAAATCATTCCTGAATATTCATTGGAAGGACTGATGCTGAAGCTGAAACTCCAATAATTTGGCCACCTGATACAAAGAACTGCCCCATGGAAAAGACTCTGATGCTGGGAAAGACTGAAGGCGGGAGGAGAAGGGGATGACAGAGAATGAGATGGTTAGATGGCATCACCAACTTGATGGCTATGAATTTGAGCAAGCTCTGGGAGTTGGTGATGGACAGGGAGGCCTGGTGTGCTGCAGTCCATGGGGTCGCAAAGAGTTGGACACAACTGAGTGTGTTGGCCCTCTGGTGATGTCCATGTGTAGAGTCTTCCCTTGTGTTGTTAGAAGGGGGTGTTTGCTATGACCAGTGCATTCTCTTGGGAAAACTCTAGTAGCCTTTGCCCTGCTTCATTCTATACTCCAAGGCCAAACTTGCTTGTTACTCCAGGTGTTTCCTGACTTCCTACTTTTGCATTCCAGTCTCCTATAATGAAAAGGACATCTTTTTAGTTCTAAAAGGTCTTGTAGGTCTTCATAGAACCATTCAACTTCAGCTTCTTCAGCATTACTGGTCAGGACATAGACTTGGATTACTGTGATATTGAATGGTTTGCCTTGGAAATGGACAGAAATCATTCTGTCATTTTTGAGTTTGCATCCAAGTACTACATTTCGGACTCTTTTGTTGACCATGATGGCTACTCCATTTCTTCTAAGGGATTCCTGCCCACAGTAGTAGATAAAATGATCATCTGAGTTAAATTCAACCATTCCAGTCCATTTTCGGAGAAGGCAATAGCAAGCCACTCCAGTACTCTTGCCTAGAAAATCCCATGGATGGAGGAGCCTGGTAGGCTGCAGTCCATGGGGTCGCTAGGAGTCGGTCGCGAGTGAGCGACTTCACTTTCACTTTTCGCTTTCACACAATGGAGAAGGAAATGGCAACCCACTCCAGTGTTCTTGCCTGGAGAATCCCAGGGACGGGGGAGCCTGTTGGGCTGCCGTCTATGGGGTCGCACAGAGTTGGACACGACTGAAGCGACTTAGCAGCAGCAGCAGCAGCAGCAGCAGTCCATTTTAGTTCACTGATTCCGAGAATGTCAATGTTCACTCTTGCCATCTCCTGTTTGACCACTTCCAATTTGCCTTGAATCAAGGACCTAACATTCCAGGTTCCTATGCAATATTGCTCTTTATAGCATCAAACCTTGCTTCTATCACCAGTCACATCCACAACCAGGTGTTGTTTTTTCTTTGGCACCATCCCTTCATTCTTTCTTAAGTAATTTCTCCACTGATCTCCAGTATGGATGTGAGAGTTGGACTGTGAAGAAGGCTGAGCCCCGAAAAATTGATGCTTTTGAACTGTGGTGTTGGGAAGACTCTTGAGAGTCCCTTGGACTGCAAGGAGATCCAACTAGTGCATTCTGAAGGAGATCAGCCCTGGGAATTCTTTGAAAGGAATGATGCTAAAGCTGAAACTCCAGTACTTTGAAGAGTTGACTCACTGGAAAAGACTCTGATACTGGGAGGGATTGGGGGCAGGAGGAGAAGGGGACAACAGAGGATGAGATGGCTGGATGGCATCACGGACTCGATGGACGTGAGTCTGAGTGAACTCCAGGAGATGGTGATGGACAGGGAGGCCTGGTGTGCTGCGATTCATGGGGTTGCAAAGAGTCGGACATGACTGAGTGACTGAACTGAACTGAACTGATCTCCAGTATCATATTGGGCACCTAATGACCTGGGGAGTTTATCTTTCAGTGTCCTATCTTTTCGCCTTTTCATACTGCTCATCGGGTTCTCAAGGCAAGAATACTGAAGTGCTTTGCCATTCCCTTCTCCACTGGAAGTTAGTACTTCTTAATACATTTAATATAGTTTCATTTGCAGGATAAAGCCCTACTTATTACATTTTTAGGAGTTTCTTTTAGGGAAATATTATTAAATTAGTCATTTACTTTTGACATACCAAAAATTCCCCACTGAAACCCAAAGATACCTTTTGTAAAAATTTGCTGTTTATTAAGTGCAAGAGTTAGACTCATACTGAGAGTACAAAGAGGAAGTGGAAGTTCTGCCAGTGGGAGCTTGTAACTTTGGCAGAAATGAACCCATGACAAACAAAGAGGCCACTCCACCCCGTCATAAGTATGAATAGTGTCCTGCTCATAAATGAGGCATTGAACTCATCAACCAGAGACGAGAAAAGAGACATGTGATCAATTACATGATAATAGTTATGTACTAAACAAACTGGTTTTCTTTCACAAATTAATTCAATGTCAAATATCCTCATGAAGGTTTTGGTGAAAGACCCAAGGCAAATGTGACCAAATATATTTGCACAAATTGGCTATGGTCTAATGGAGCCCCACTCGTTAGTCTTTGGGGCTGACATGGGTTGGGGATATATCAAGTCTGTGTCTCTATGTATTTGCTTTGGATCACTATCTTCTAATAATTAAAAAGCATGGGAAACTCAGGAATACACAAACACACATGAGATAAGACTTTTTAAAAAAATAGACAAAAGAAAAGAGAGTAAATGAAGTCGTGGAAGCATAAGCACATTGACAGAATGTCTGTTAAATGCTGTGCTGCCAAACCGAAAGGTCCAGTGATTTCATATCTAATTTCATACATATCTTTAAATACTAAAGTAAATTCAGTAAAACCTCAAAGAAACAAGTCAGAGCTCAAGTTGTTCTTGGGACAGCTTCACTTGGAAGTGGATCAGGAAGACAATCTGAGTCACGCACAAAAAACTGCAGGTTTGTACCTGTTGGTTCAGGGGTCTCAAAAGACACCCCTAAACAAGTCTTCATGATGATCTTGCTGGGAGCTCTGTTTTTGAAAGCAGAGGTCATCATGCAATATCTGAAGCTAAAGCTGGCAAGGCACACGGTGAGAGGAGGCACTGTGCTTATGGGACTCAGTGTCTTTCAAAAAATAATTTTATTTATTTATTTTATTCATTTATTCTTATTTAAATTTTATTTATTTATTTTAAATTAATTTTTATTGCAGTATATTAGATTTACAATGTTGTGTTTTTATTTACAGTTTTAGGAAGCATGTAGTTCAGGGACAGCAGATTTTTAGAAACAGGAGTGTTTATAACTAGGTTAGCATCTAGCCACACTCACAGGCTTGCTGAAGTGTGTCTGTTGCTGACTGGCTGATTTTCATAAGTGTAAGGCCACGCTTAATTGGCTGGATTTAAATGTGGTTAGCGATGTAAACAGTCATTGGCCAATTGGGATAAATTTAAAACTGGTTCTGGTAATTATGGTTTACAATTTTCAAGAGGGTTTTTCCCAGAAGGATAAGATCTTTTTATCTTAAAGCTTAAAGAAGAAAAAGAAAAGTAGAGAAAGCAATTCAATTCAGTTCAGTCGCTCAGTCGTGTCCAACTCTTTGCAACCCCATGGACTGCAGCACGCCAGGCCTCCCTGTCCATCACCAACTTCCAGAGTTTACAAACCCATGTCCATTGAGTCCGTGATGCCATCCAACCATCTCATCCTCTGTCGTCCCCACTCCTCCTGCCCTCAATCTTTCCTAGCATCAGAGTCTTTTCAAATGAGTCAGCCCTTCGTGTCAGGTGGCCAAAGTATTGGAATTTCAGCTTTAGCGTCAGTCCTTCCATTGAACACCCAGGACTGAATTCCTTTAGGATTGCCTGGGTGGATCTCCTGGCAGTCCAAGGGACTCTCAAGAGTCTTCTCCAACACCACAGTCCAAAAGCATCAATTCTTCTGCGCTCAGCTTTCTTTATAGTCCATCTCTCACATCCATACATGACTACAGGAAAAATCACAGCGTTAACTGCATGGACCTTTGTTGGCTAAAGAGAAAGCAGAATGAGGTACAAAAGATGTGAAAAAACATGGTTCTATCGGACCTCAGCTGTGATTATTGGAGCAGATGTACTTTTTTCCGGAAAGCAGTTTATCTTAGCTCAGAATATCAGTGTGCAACATGAAAGCACCAGAAACTCTATCCTAATCACTGTCTCAGGATCTGTAGACAGTAATGTTCTTGTTTCCCTTCAGTATCTGGCAGACTAGAAACTCTACAAATGAATACAGAAGAAGATTCAGAAAAGCTAAGTTCTAGCCCACTATCCTATGATGGCCAAAATAATTATGAATTAAAAAAAGAAAAAAGAAACAAAGTTCTGGTAAAGATAAAGAGATAAGAAAGGGAAACAGGGAGACTTAGAGAAAGAGTTAGATGTATGGAAAATCAAAGGAAGATTTCAGAGGAAGAAGTAGAAAAAGGGGATCAACAAAAAGGGGTCCAGAAAAGAGGATCATTGGGAAATAAAAAATCTTCATAAACCTTGATTTTGACCCAGGAACAGAGCTACCAACGTTTGGAAATAAGTGCTCCTGTGTGATGTGCTTCTCGAAGGATGTACCCAGGGTTCCAGAAGGAAGAACTGAAAGTGTGCAAGCTGGTGACATGACAGGTAAGGCTACCTGAGGGTGGCGAGATGGGGGTGGCTCCACTGGCAACGCAGACCCAGGTAGGGTGGTGGCAGATGGAAGGAAGGAATACGGAATATGGGTGGCTTCCGGTCTATCCCAGTATTCTGATCTCTGCATTTGCTTGACCTGATCCTTTTGGGAATAGCAGGGAAGCAAGAGATCGTTATAAAATTGTGTTTAAGGGATGGCCCGTGTTGATTATTCATGGTTGATATATTAATTGAGCTTCCCTCGTGGCTCAGATGATAAAGAATCTGCCTGCAATGCAGGCAACATGGATTTGATCCCTATGTTGGGAAGATCCCCCAGAGAAGGGAATGCCAACCCACTCCAGTATTCTTGCCTGGCAGGCTACAGTCCACAGTGTTGCAAAGAGAAATACACTCTTCAAAGTGGCAGTTTATTGTTTATTACATCAGTGTATTACTAACAAAGCTTTGTGATTTACAGTGATTTCTATCCCTGTCACCCAAGAAAGTCAAGCGTATGTCCATTAGTAGGTAATAGTGTCATTTTGTCACAGTCTTAGAAAGGTCTCAAAAGATAGCTACTCCTGCCACTTAATTGTCAGAAGGAAAGACTTCAGATCAACTATTCTTAACCCAGCACATATGTTTGATAAATGTTCTCCAACGTGTCACTTGTTTATATAGTGATACTATTCACTTTTGCATATAAGGTCTTATTTCATCCTAACAAAATTCTTAAGGACTAGACAAATATCCCTGAGTAAACCGAAATTTATAGATATTGAAGAATGTTTTTCAAAGTCCCATTAAGAAATAATGGAAGACCCAGGGCCCGGGGCTCCCATGTCTCAATTCAGTAGGGTTGATTCCTTTACGATAAAGAGAGATGATAACCCAAATATCTTTATAAATCCAAGCCTTCTGCAGTATGAATCATCTTAAGATTTGTAACTTTTATTTATTTATTTTTGTTTCCACACCATGTGTTTTTTTCTAGATACGGCGGATCTTGGAAACAACTCTACTGTGAGAAAACCCAAGAGGAAAAGAAGTAAGAGTGCATGCAATTTTATTTGCTTTTGATATTAAAATGAGTTTTTAATGCCTGTTTCATTATTATTATTATTTATAATAATGTGTTAATAATATGAAAACCCCATAAAGGTGTCTATATCCTAGTCTCTGGAACCTGTACTCTGTTATCTTACATGGCAAAAGGGATTTTATACATATGATTAAGATAAGGACTTTGACACTGGAGATTATCCTGCATTTTCTGGGTGCACTCAGTATCATCAAGTGGGCCTTAAAATATGAAGAACTGTTCCTGACTCTGAAGAGAGGAGGAAGTGATTATGGAAGATAGTCACAGAGAGATGCAATATTGCTAGCTTTGCAGATGGAAGGAAAGAATAAGGAATATTGATGGCTTCTGTTAACAGAAAGTGAGAAAAGAAAGGAAAGAGTTTTCCCTCTACAGCCTCCAGACAGGAATGAAGCCCTACTGAAACCTTGATTTTAGCCCAGAGTGACCCTTGTCAGACTTCTAACCAACATAACTATAAGATAATGAACTGTTTTAAGCCACTAAACTTGTGGTCATTTGCTATGGTACTACCAATAAAAGAGTAATATGGATTTTGGTTATTGGAAGTGGGATGCAGCCAAAATTCATTCCTAAAAAGGTGGAAATGGCTTTGAATTTGGGCAATGGGTAGAGGGAATTTGGGTAATAAGAATTTTAAATAGAACAATAAAAAATGTCTAGATTGCCTTGAACAGTTAGTAGAAATGTGGTGCTGAAGACTGTGAGGACTTGAAAGTGAAGAGCATGGTAGGAAAAATCTATGTCATTTTAGAGAATATATAAATCATTATGAAAAGGCTGTTAGTAGCAATATGGAGGCTAAAGGTGTCATGAAGGAAATAAGGAACATGTTTTTGAAAATAAAAGGAAAGGGGATCCTTTAGTGGCAGAAAGCTCAGCAAAATTAAGTCCTGCAGTTATGTGGAAAGCAGAATTTTTTGGATATATAGCTAAGGAGATTCCTAATTACTATGATAAAGGTGCAGCTGGTTTCATGTTGCTGCTTAGAGTAAACTGCAAAAGGAAAGAGGTAAGTCAAGGGAAGAGCTGCTAAACAAAAGGAATCAGGACTTGATAATTTAAAATTTTTTTAGCCTATTCAGATTGCAAAATGCTGAAGTTAGGAGAGTCACTGTCAGGAAAACATGCTCTGCGGTGACAACCAAGAGTGTCACTATATAACTTTTTCCGAATGTCCCAGAAAGTGAAACATCAAAGTATTAAGTCACACAAATTGTTCTTCAAAGAGATTAAGTTTGTGACCTATAGATACCCTCAGCCATCTCAGCAGAAGTGAAAAATGGATATGTGGGTCTACAAGAAAGATTTGTGGAGGAGACTCTCGTCTAATGGATGAGATTCTCATGACATATATGGGAGATATAGAAGATTCTTAAGACATTTATACCAACAGAAACAGAGATGTCCTTGTTCTAGTCCTTAGAGCCTGTAATCTGTTACTTTACCTGGCAGAAAAGACACTGGTGGTGTGATTAAGTTAAAGATTTTGACATGGGGAGATTTTTCTAGATTATCTGGGTGGCTCCAATCAAGTCACATGGATCCTTAAAATCAGAAAACTTTTCCTGCTATGGAGAGGGGGATATGTGGCTATAGAATAATAATCAAAGGAGATACAGTGTGGATGGCTTTGGAGAATAAGGCACGGAGCAATGAGCCAAGAAATGTGGGCAGCCTTCAGAAGCTTGAAAAGGTAAAGAAATCAAATATCCCCTACAGCTTCCAGAAAGAAACAAAGCCTCTAGCTGCCTTGATTTTAGCTCAGTGAGACTTGTGTCAGATTCCTGATCTTCCAAACTGCAAGATAACACATTGCATTTCTTTAAGCCAAGAAGTTTCTGGTAATTTATAATAGTAACAATAGAGAACTAATACTTTTCATAAGACAAAACAGAAACAGACAAACAGAAATCCTGAGTTTCACCTTTATATCATTAGGTTCAGTTCAGTTCAGTCGTTCAGTCATGTCCGACTCTGCGACCCCATGAATCGCAGCACGCCAGGCCTCTCTGTCCATCACCAACTCTTGGAGTTCACTCAGACTCACGTCCATCGAGTCCGTGATGCCATCCAGCCATCTCATCCTCGGTTGTCCCCTTCTCCTCCTGCCCCCAATCCCTCTCAGCATCAGAGTCTTTTCCAATGAGTCAGCTCTTCGCATGAGGTGGCCCAAGTACTGGAGTTTCAGCTTTAGCATCATTCCTTCCAAAGAAATCCCAGGGCTGATCTCCTTCAGAATGGACTGGTTGGATCTCCTTGCAGTTCAAGGGACTCTCAAAATAGCAATTTATAGTTTTTCAAATCTTGCTGTTTTCAAAATTTTTAAATATGTGATCCATATAAATTTTGATTGATGTGTATCTTTCCAGATTTTTCTATGCACGTTTTGAGATATTTACATCATACACTAACACATTATATCATAAATCTATTTACACTGTTACATTTCCCTTACTTTAAATCAAAATGTCATGCATAAAAAATTATAAACATTTAACATTTTGCCAACTTAGCTGTAAAAAGTTTTATTTTATTCTGCTTTAATTTGCATTGCTCTCATTTTTATTGTGGTTGAGCATTTTTCATTTGTTATTGGTTATTTGTTTTCCTTCTTCTAAAAATGGATAGTGTGTATGCCTTGCCAGTATTGCTATCTTTTTTTACACTATACTGAAAAAACATAGGAATACTTATATATACATTAAACTTTGCCTATGTATACTGTTAGTATTTTATTTCATTTGATGTTATTCTCTTAGGTTTGTTTATAACATATACATTACTTTACTAGCATGTGAGATGAGTACAATTGTGCGGTAGTTTGAGGATTCTTTGGCATTGCCTTTCTTTGGAATTGGAATGAAAACTGACCTTTTCCAGTCCTGTGGCCACTGCTGGGTTTTCCAAATATATATATATTCTTTTCCATTATGGATGTTGAGTATAGTTTCCTGTGCTATACAGTAAATCCTTGCTGTTTATCTATTTTGTATAATAGTATCTGTTAATCCCATAAGTAACCACAAGTTTGTTTTTTATGTCTATGAGTATATTTCCTGTCTCTTATACACATCTAGATGTGTATAAGAGACAGCCTTTATGGCTTCTAGGTTTTGTTTACAATATACAAAGATGTTTTCCAACTTGAAATCTTAAAAATACTTATATATGCTTCTAAAATATTTGAAGCACTTAATGCATTTAAATGTTTAAATCTATTATTCACAAAAGACTCACCTCTTAATAACACCAACTTTTTTAAAAGTTGAAATATGCTAATGTACAATATTATATGTTATAGTTATATAATTTTGAAGGTTATACTCCATTTATGGTTATTATAAAATATTTGCTATATTCCCTATGATGTACAGTATATTCTTATAGCTTATTGTATACCTAGTAGTTTATACCTCTTAATTCTCTGCCCCTAATTTGCCCCTCCCCTCTTACTTTTCCTCACTGGTAAGCATTAGTTTATTCTCTGTATCTGTGAGTCTGCTTCATTTTTGTTACATTCACTAGTTTGTTGTATTTTTAAGGTTCCAGATAGAAGTTATATCCTATAGTATTTGCCTTTCTCTATCTGACTTATTTCACTTAGCATGCTGCTGCTACTGCTGCTGCTAAGTCGCTTCAGTCGTGTCCGACTCTATGCAACCCCATAGACAGCAGCTCACCATTCCCTTCAAATCCATCCATATTGACACAGATGGAAAAATTTTCATTCTCTTTTATGGCTGAGTAATATTCCATATGTATCTATCTATATCTATCTACCTACCACATCTCCTTTTCCCATTTGTCTCTTGATGGACACTTACGTTGCTTCCATTTCTTGGCACTTATAAAAATGCTGCTGTGAATATTAGGGTACACGTATCTTTTCAAATGAGTGTTTTTGTGTTTTTTGGTTATGCATTCAGGAGTGGGGCTGCTGTGTCATATGATAATTCTATGCTTAGTTTTCTGGAAAACCCCCTACTGTCTTCCACAGTGGCTGCACCACCTTGCATTCTTATAATAGCGTGTGATGTTTCCCTTTCCTCCATGCTTTTGCTCACCTTGCTATTCGTGTTCTTTCTGATGAAAGCCATTCTGACAGATGCGAGGTGGTTTTGATTTGCATTTCTCTGAAGATCAGTGATGTTGAACATCTTTTCATGTGCCAGTGGATGCCAACACTATTTCCTTCATGATTTGAATGCCCTTTTGCATCTTTTCCTGTGTTCGTGGATCTGTGTCTGATTCTACTCTGAGATGCTGGTCTATTTAGTTTTAGTGTGGTACCAGATTGGTTTAATTATAATATTTAAAAGTAAAATTTTCTATTCCTACTTGTTATGTATATACATTTTTTTTTTTCAAAGAGAAAAGTAAAAAATAAAGTGAGGAGCAACAGAAAAGGGGATTTCAGAAGTCTGGTAAATCTGGCTCACTCATTATGCATAAATTTTAGAATCAGCCAAGATTTCCTCCCCACACCTCCACAACTGCATTGGAACTTTGCAAAAATATTGAATTTGGAGATTAGTTTGGGTAGAGTTGAGGTTTTTACAAGAAACATGAGCTCTTCACTTATTCAGGTCATCTTTTATGTTCTTCAACAAAGTTTTAGCTTTTGTAAATAGATCTTGCCAATTTTTATTTTCCTAGTCAGCTTTATTGACCTATAATTTCATATAATAGCATTTATCACTGTTAAGGTATGACTGGGTTTTAATAGGCTGACCTCATCAATTCTTTAGAATTTATTGAAGTTTCCTTTGCATCCTAATTTATGGTCGATCTTTGTGAATGCTCTGTGCCACTTAAAAATTATATTTGAACTATTTGTTGGGGTCTGGTTTCTTCCCATTTACACAGTCTTTATTAAGTACGACTTTGTTGTTTAATTCTTGCATCTTCTAAATTAGGCTATATTTGTTCCATCAGGTTTGTATTGAAGTGTGGTAAACTCTCCCACATGACTGTCTGTATTTGACTCCTCACTATTCTATTGTTTTACTTTAAATATTTTGAGGATATTCATGACTGTATAACTTAATGAATTCTTTCTATTTATTGTTATACAGTGTTTCTCTTATCCCTACTGATGCTTTAGATATTAAAATCTCTTTTTCTGGGTGTTGATAGTGTAATGTGAACTTTAACGTTTTATACTTTTTGATGCTTTTTACTCCATTTACGTTAAGCCCATTGTTTTATGCCTCTTTTAACAACACTTCAATTCAGTTCAGTTCAGTCGCTCAGTCATGTCCAACTCTTTGCGACCCCATGAATCGCAGCACGCCAGGCCTCCCTGTTCATCACCATCTCCTGGAGGTCACTCAGACTCACGTCCATCGAGTCCGTGATGCCATCCAGCCATCTCATCCTCCGTCGTCCCCTTCTCCTCCTGCCCCCAATCCCCTCCAGCATCAGAGTTTTTTCCAGTGAGTCAACTCTTCGCATGAGGTGGCCAAAGTACTGGAGTTTCAGCTTTAGCATCATTCCTTCCAAAGAAATGCCAGGGCTGATCTCCTTTAGGATGGACTGGTTGGATCTCCTTGCAGTCCAAGGGACTCTCAAGAGTCTTCTCCAACACCACAGTTCAAAAGCATCAATTCTTCGGCACTCAGCCTTCTTCACAGTCCAACTCTCACATCCATACATGACCACAGGAAAATCCATAGCCTTGACTAGATGGATCTTAGTCGGCAAAGTAATGTCTCTGCTTTTGAATATACTATCTAGGTTGGTCATAACTTTTCTTCCAA
>SJYT01021203.1:701886-723333 GCA_006410635.1 Cephalophus harveyi
AGGTGGTCTGGTATTCCCATCTCTTTCAGAATTTTCCACAGTTTATTGTGATCCACACAGTCAAAGGCTTTGGCATAGTCAATAAAGCAGAAGTAGATGTTTTTCTGGAACTCTCTTGCTTTTTCCATGATCCAGCAGATGTTGGCAATTTGATCTCTGGTTCCTCTGCCTTTTCTAAAGCCAGCTTGAACATCAGGGAGTTCACGGTTCACGTATTGCTGAAGCCTGGCTTGGAGAATTTTGAGCATTACTTTACTAGCATGTGAGATGAGTACAATTGTGCGGTAGTTTGAGGATTCTTTGGCATTGCCTTTCTTTGGAATTGGAATGAAAACTGACCTTTTCCAGTCCTGTGGCCACTGCTGGGTTTTCCAAATATATATATATTCTTTTCCATTATGGATGTTGAGTATAGTTTCCTGTGCTATACAGTAAATCCTTGCTGTTTATCTATTTTGTATAATAGTATCTGTTAATCCCATAAGTAACCACAAGTTTGTTTTTTATGTCTATGAGTATATTTCTGTTTTATTTGTATCTGTTTTTTTAGATTCCACATATAAGTGATAGCATATAATATTTGTCTTTTTCTGACTTACTACACTTAATATGACAATCTCTAGTCCATCCATCGGAGAAGGCAATGGCACCCCACTCCAGTACTCTTGCCTGGAAAATCCCAGGGATGGGGGAGCCTGGTGGGCTGCCGTCTGTGGGGTCGCACAGAGTCAGACGTGACTGAAACGACTTAGCAGCAGTAGCAGCAGCAGTCCATCCATGTTGCTGCCAAGTGTCATTATTTCATTCTTTGTTATGGATAAGTAATATTCCATTATATCTACATATATTACTATATATGTATATGTATCACTTCTTTATCCATTCATCTCTTGATGCACACTTATTTTGCTTTCATGTCTTGGCTATTATAAATAGTGCTGCTAAGAACATTGGGGTGCATGTGTCTTTTTGAATTAGAGTTTTCGTCTTTTCTGGGTATATGCCCAGGAGTGGGGTTGAACTCCAGCATTCCTGAATATACCATTTCCATTTGAAGAGCAAGGCTTTTTTGTTCTTCCTGCCTTGTAAGGCAGGACTGAGCTACTAGCCCAGCACCAATGGTCTCACGTTCACACATTTTCATGTCTCTCACGGGAAAGCAAAACCCAGTGTGGTTCCTTAATTTCCTCTGGGAATTTCAGGTGCTGTATTTTTTTTTTTTTAATATTTATTCATTTGGCTGCATTAGGTCTTAGTTGTGGCTCTTGGGATCTTTGATCTTCATTGCAGCGTGCAGGGTCTTTAGTTGTGGCATCTAGTTTCCTGACCAAGGGTCAAACCTGGGTCCCCTGCATTGGGAGCATGGCGTCTTAGCCACGGACCACCAGGCAGATCAGGCCCCTGGGCATTATAATCACTCAGGCATTATATTAAATATAAGTGAGAGGGTTTTGTTACAACTGCAAGAGTACAGAGATTATTTATGGCAACTCTCCACATCAAAGTTGAGAATGCCTCCTGAATTGGGCACCGTATATTATCCGTGTGCACATTTGAATTTACACGAAAATACTTAAAAAGGAAATAAATTGATATATAACCACAGCAATAATCATTCAGTCTAAGGCATCAGTGGGAGTTTATTTTCTAATTTTTAAAAAAAAATTTCCAAAAGAGGGTCACCTCCAGTAGTCTCCCAGAGTAAAATATAGCTCAGAGTCAACCTCACACTGTTACACTGGTAGTTAAGAAGTTTGCCCCAGTCTTGTGAACTAATGTCTGAAAAAACACTTGAAAATTACTGATATATAAGTTTTTGAAAATTATGTTTACAGCTCTAAGTAATTAACTTTATAATTTTTTTAAGGAAAAAAGAAAGGGCATTCCTGGACAAGAGTAAAAGCAAAGAGGAGAAATGTACATCGAAAAGGTAAGCAGTGAAGCGGTCATACCTGTTTAGTTCATAAGGCACTGCTTACCGTATTCTTGCAGCCTTGAGTCTCTTGAGGACAATAATAGTTTTCTAGCTAATGTGTCAGTTAGGATACAGACCAAGACACTGTAACAAAGAGACTGCCATATATGTTGTCTTCAACACAACGGTTTATATTTCACGTGTGCAGTAGTGCAGAGTTAATAGTACAGACACTGCTCTCCTCAATATATGGTTTCTTTCCTAGGTCAAGAAATTATTCTTAATTTGGAGAGGTGTTTCAAAGAAGCCTAAATGAACAAAGCAGACTATATGTGTATGTGTGTGCAAGTGTGTGTGTGTTAAATATATGTATAAGCATTATGTGTCTATATACCTCTATAAATCCTTATTTATACATATTTATCAACCTATATATAGAGGGAGATATGGATATAGATACATGGAAAAATTAATGTCAGTACATCCAGAAGAACATATGCAGTAGTCATTGGAATATAGGTGGTGTTTATATTTTTATGTTTTTTAGTTATATGTATAAATTCAAAATATTAAACATGTTCAACTATTGTAATGAAAGTGTTATTTAAACAGCAAAATATGCAAAAGAAAAGGTCTAACAGAATATCTTTGAACAAGGTAACTGTGGCTTTCTCCAGATGGTGATATTTCAAGCAATTTTTATTTTCTGAGTTTTCAGTAATGTATATGTATTACTTCTCATCAGACCCATGAACTCTTATTTTAGTAGCAGTTTAAGGAACACTCTTCCTATAGACAATGAGGACTAGACTTCCTTTTCCACATGGAAAAGGCTTTTTTTGGCCACACCCTGTGTCATATGGGAACTTGCTCCCCTGACCAGGGATCAAACCCACACCCACTGTGGGTTTAAGCTTGAAGTCTTAACTACTGGACTGCCAGGGAAGCCCCTGATTTCCAATATTTGAGTCAGTAGATCTATGTAAGATTTTAGAGTGCAGTGAAAATTTATTATTTGTCACCAATCTATATATCTTATGTTCTTGCCAGTTTCTATGGCTGCCCTATTAGTGAATGTGTATAATATTGTTCAAAAAGAAAAAAAAAGTGACTGCATCCATTTTAAGAATGATTTATTTTCAAAACACTAAATATTTGTATTTAATCCTTTTAACATTTTCATTTAGGTCTTTGTGTCCACAGATCACCTCTAAACCACATTTCCCCTAAATGTAGTGAAATCTTGTACACAATTTAAAAGTCATCCCTCATAAACAGAAAATGCTCTGGACACCTGCTTGAGATCCCTTGCCATAAATTTCTTTCTTGTCTGAGTGCACAGTTCAGGGGGGTTCAGAATTAAAACCAGTACCCGTTGCTTTTCTTTTTGGATACTTCTGAATTGAACTTTTTGTTTTCAACACACGGTCAATGGTAGATTGATATGTTTTAATGTATTTTTACAATTAGATGGTCATAAGGTATGGTAGCTTGTGATATAAAACTTACAGAAGACTTTTGAAAAACTGTAACACTTGACCTTCACAACAACTCTGTGACGAGACAGGACGACAGTAGTAGGTCTATGTTATGGAGGAAGAGACAGAGAGAGTTAAACGGATTTTCATGGGTTTCTGGCTCCTAATTGGCATTTTCCCCACTGTCTTATACTCTCTCTCATAATATTTCTCACTTGCTTTTCACCTCACATGTCAGCTGTTTTTTGTATAACTCTGTATTTTCCCCTGCCTAGCCCTACACGACAGCAAAGCTGCTGGCCAACCGGCCCCAAGTGGAAAGAAGGTGAAAATGAGTCTGCAGGACCCTGCCAAGATCAGGAGTAAGACTGGGACACTTCTATTTTGCCCTGAAGGATCAATAGAAACTTTGCTGTGCTTTTGAGGAACACAGATCCTCCCCCACACATTTTTTTTCCTAGTCAAGCTTACCAGTCAATTTGACCGCCATAAAGTCTAGAAAGCAAGCCCATTTGAAGCCAGCTTTATAAATTGTTTACATTTATATCATAGCTCTTATCTGCCCAGGATCTAAATTTTTTTTCCTCTGAGTTTTATCTGTTTTCACAAAAATTCCTTTATCTTCATCCTTGGTTTATTAAAATGGTTAGACTTTATAAATTGTAAGTAGAAAGCAAGTTCATTCTTTCATTGCCCTTTCAAATCAATCTTCTATTCGTTAAGTTTTTCCTATTTGGGAGCAGTTCATAGAGCTTTCGTGTTCCCTTTTCACAGGAATAAGAGTCTTTTCCAGTTATTGAGGGTCCTTTCTAGCCTGGTATTAAGACTAGCTTTTTCTCCAATTCAAAGCACCTCCACTCTTTCCTCCTGAGTAAGCTTGGTCTGAAATACCTATGGTGAAGAGGCAGCATAATTGTGGTCTTTTCTCACTCTCTGTTGCCTCTATTCCCACTCAGGAACTGCTAGTCTGAGTCATTCAGGCTTGGGAAAGTGTATGAGAGAGGAGAGATCAGATGTGGTAGCATCTTACCTGGCAGGCACAGCTGTGACTTGACACTGTGGAGAAAAGCCCACAATCACTAGCTCTTTTCTCCATGAGATGCTCTCATCAACTTGTTAATGAGGGAAGAGATGAGGTCAGGCCATGAGCTTGAAGTTTTGGGAAAGAAATAAAGTCTAAATTCAGAAAACGAAGATCATGGCATCCGGTCCCATGACTTCATGGGAAATAGATGGGGAAACAGTGGAAACAGTGACAGACTTTATTTTTTTGGGCTCCAGAATCACTGCAGATGGTGATTGCAGCCATGAAATTAGAAGACGCATACTCCTTGGAAGAAAAGTTATGTCCAACCTAGATAGCATTTTCAAAAGCAGAGACATTACTTTGCCGACTAAGGTCCGTCTAGTCAAGGCTATGGTTTTTCCAGTGGTCATGTATGGATGTGAGAGTTGGACTGTGAAGAAGGCTGAGCGCCGAAGAATTGATGCTTTTGAACTGTGGTGTTGGAGAAGACTCTTGAGAGTCCCTTGGACTGCAAGGAGATCCAACCAGTCCATTCTGAAGGAGATCCACCCTGGGATTTCTTTGGAAGGAATGATGCTGAAGCTGAAACTCCAGTACTTTGGCCACCTCATGCGAAGAGTTGACTCATTAGAAAAGACTCTGATGCTGGGAGGGATTGGGGGCAGGAGGAGAAGGGGACGACCGAGGATGAGATGGCTGGATGGCATCACTGACTCGATGGATGTGGGTCTGAGTGAACTCCGAGAGATGGTGATGAACAGGGAGGCCTGGCGTGCTGCGATTCATGGGGTTGCAAAGAGTCGAACACGACTGAGCGACTGAACTGAACTGAACTGAACTGATATGAAGGCAGATTTAGTACCTCCATAACCTGTTCCACTGAAACTTTAGATGTCACCTATCTGGTTCAGTCCATTGCCTTCAGATGTGGGCATCTTCCTGCTTGGAAGTAGGGCTACCAACTCAACCCGGTTTGCTGAGGACCTTCCAAGTTCTTCCACTTTAAGTCCCACATCTTGGGTACCCCTTAGTCCTGAACAGACTGGAGCACTTGGTCATACTTTTTGGCACTTAGTGATTTGTTCTCAACTTTTGGGACTTAGTACTACTAAGATTTTGAGAAAACAGTATTAAATTTAAAATTGTCACATTTACATCTAGAGGTTAATACCAACCATTTGGTTGATTGCTGTTTAGTCTCTAAGTCGTGTCCAACTCTTTGGCAACCACATGGATGTAGCCTGCCAGGCTCCTCTGTCCATGGGATTTCCAAGGCAGCAACATTGGAGTGGGTTGCCATTTCCTTCTCCAGGGGATCTTCCCAGCCCGGGGATTGAACCCACATCTCGTGCATTGCAAGCAGATTCTTTACCACTGAGCCACCAAAGAAGCCAATACTAACCATAACAATTAAAAAAAAATAACCTTAGATTCTAATCTCCTATCCAAGTACTAACCAGGCCTGACCTTGCTTAGCTTCCAAGACCAGGTAAGATCAGATGTGTTCAGAGTGGTATGGCTATAGATCTAGATTAAAACCTGACTGCTATAATATGTATTAGGGTTTGTTATAGAGCTTCAGTGTTATTAAATGGGTACTATACCCTGGGGACATAGAAATAGCTAAATCCTGCCTTGATAAGCCAATCCATTTTGAAAGTAAAAGACAATAGTGCTATATTATAAAGCATTGGGTTTTAAGCTCAAAATTTCCTTTTACTAGAAGCTCCAAAAACTAAAATGGAGTGCAGTGTATTTTATTGTTCTCCTTACAGATAGTAGGCTAACGGATTTGATGGCTTCTCTGGTGGTGCAAGTGGTAAAAAATCCGCTTACCAATGCAGGAGACATAAGACTTGGGTTTGATCCCTGGCTGGGGAAGATCCCCTGGAGGAGAGCATGGCAACCCACTCCGGTATCCTTGCCTGGAGAATCCCATGGACAGAGAAGCCTGGTGGGCTACAGTACATAGGGTCACAAAGAATAGGACTTGACTGAAGCAACTTACACACACACGCGTGCACGCGCATGTGTGCGCACAACTACAACACACCCAATATCCAGGAAAGGCATAACCAGTGAGCAACAGAGAGAAAGAAGGAGCTCTACAGTTGCTGGGCTGTCCAAGGTTGTGATTAGAGCTTTAGTACCAAGCTGAGCTGGAATTCAGAGAGGCAAGGATGAGACATCTGGATCTCTTCTCACTGGGCTGTGAGCATAGACCTTTAGAAGAGGAGGGAGGAATGAGAAAGAGGGCCAGAAATATCCTGGTTTTCTAGAGTATTCTACCACTTTGGCATCTTAAGGGCTTCCCTGGTGGCTTAGACAGTAAAGAGTCTACGTGCAATGCGGGAGACCCAGGTTCGATCCCTGGGTCAGGAAGATGCCCTGGAGGAGGAAATGGCAACCCACTCCAGTATTCTTGCCTGGAAAATCCCATGGATGGAGGAGACTGGCAGGCTACAGACCATGAGGTCGCAAAGAGTTGGACACAACTGAGTGACTTCACTTTCTTTCTTTCTTTCTTTCTTTGGCATCTTGGGTAAGCGAGGAGGTGAGGAGAGCCTTGAGAGCCATACCTGGCTGGATGGCCTTCCGCTGTGTGGTGGACCCACCTGCCAGAGGGAGAAAGTAAGAGGAAGTCAAGAGATTAATCCACCTCTTTAAGAACCGCATTTCTACCTTTTTAGTGGTTCTCCCGGGCCCATGGCTATTACTTTTCTTCTATTGGATTGGCCAAAAAGTTCATTCAAGGTTTTCTGTACATGTAAAACCCAGACAAACTTTTTTGGCCAACCCAGTACTTTCTTACATAAGTTTATAAATCTCTGTAGGCCTCTTCCTTGAGCTCATATTATCCTGTTAAATAATAACAGGGTGACCACTTGCAAGGTTGTTGTAAGCTGTAGACCTTCTGATAAAGTCTAATCATCAAGATTTGTCCCATAGGGCCATTTTGATCTTGAGGAATTGAAAATCTTCTCAGTAACTATTTAGTCTTAAGACCAGAAAGTAAGATTATTCTGCCAACCATTGGATCCACTTTGGGTTTGATTGAAGGAAAGAGTCTTTTTACTTTGCTCATAATCTACTTAGAGTTTATAGCACTTAGGAAGGAATAGTCTGGAAAATATTTCTTCTTGGAGTCTGAATTACGTTCCACCAGATGGTGGTGGTTGGATGGTGAGCACTGAACTCAGAAAGAAGGAAATGAGTTTATCTTCCTACCTTAGAAAATAAAGTACATGTGAATGATAGCAAACTTTGAGATACGTATCCATAGCCAATTAACTTGTAAATGGCAGGACATTCTCTGCTGCAATATTTACTGAGTCCATTCTTAGTTACTATGTGAAATCAAGGTTTTGGAGGACTCTTGGTTAGCATTCTTCTTCTTAGTTTCTTAGATTCCAATATCTTTGTCTAAGCTCAGGTGGACAAAACTCTTGGTTACATTACTAACACTGTCAGTACAAATGTTCAAATAGCTTCATTCCAGGTCATGTGTATGACATGTGTCTCACCTGCAAAGCCTGCCATAGGGTTTTCTATAACTCATTTCCCTTAATTGTGCATTAGTAGATGTACAATTGATGTCTATTAAGCCGTTAACACATAGTTGCTTGGGATATAAGTAAAATGCTGATATCAATTTCTTTTTTGTTTTACTAATGTGTGACAAGGAAAAGTAAAATATAAGTCTAAAATTTGCCATCTAATTCTTGGTGGCTTAAAGACTAGGAATGATATGTTTCTTTGTGCATTAGATAGGCTTCTGGGAAATTACATTTCAGTGGAAATTCTGAAAAGCACTAATAGATGCAATGCAGCTGCAGGTCTGTGACTATGATTCTGTTTTTCTATTTCTTCAGGGAAAAGGAGAAGCAGGCCTAGACTCCACTTTACTCATAATGACAGAACCCCGCAGAGAGGAGCTAAGTCAAGAGGTAAGGAAGAAAGAGGAAATATTGTCTCAATAATTAGGCAGCTAATTTCCTGTTTTGCACTCGGTTTTTATTGATAAATCTATCTCCCTAATTGCTTTATGCAGCTTTTCTAACAGAAAAAGTTTATGATTTGGTTCAAAATGTGCCTGGATGAAAAAGAAGATAATTTCGCAAACAAGTAACTTGGTGACAGATCTAAACCAGACCCCGTGGGTCCAATGGCTATCACAGTGATGTTCTCCCCGCTGAACTGATCACTTTTAAGGCGGAAATAGTCTGTTTGCACATAAAGGGCACATGCACAACCCACGCATTATTTAACCGGCCCTTCTTTTGCTACACAGAAAGTCAGAGGTTGCACACATGGATAGCCTGGAATGGTGGTCAGAAGTCTATCATCCTCTTCTGATTGTGTGGGCTTGGGCCTGTCACTTGACTGCTTCCCCTTCAGTTTCTTCATCTGTAAAGTAAGAGGGTGAATTAGGCCAGCCATCCTTCACAGCCCATCCCAGTTCTCCTAGTCTACTATCTCAGAACTGGACCATGGACAGCTCCCCCTCCTCACATCACGGCTCTAAAACATTGACTGCAGGCTCAGGATCAGTTACACAGCCTCTTTTGAGCTAGTTTACTCAAAGACCTTTCACCCCCACTTCTGTGGACTCAGTCTCCAGCAGCCCTCTCCCCATGTAACTTGCAGATTATTCTAGAGCTTCCTGAACTCTTCTTTTAGCTAAGGAGAGTGCTGATATGAGAAAGAACCGTGAAACAAAGCAGAGAGTACAAAGAGAAGGCAGACGTAACCTCCATTCGGTTCCCCCATCATTGCCCTCTCTGCTCACTCAGCCAGACCTGACATGGAGACATGCAAGTAGAGTCTCTCATTTTGCTCCAGCTACTTAACTGTGGTGAAATAGTTGGAGGATTCCCTTCAATGAGGAAAGAAAAAACTTTTTTTTTTTCCTTTTCCAAGATCCAGGCATGCTGGATCTTGGTTCCAGGATTGGCTATTGAACCTGTGCCCCATGCATAGAGTCTTAACCACTAAACTGCCAGGGAAGTCCCATGGCCCCCTGCAGAACAGGATGCAGCTATACGCTTCATTGTTGTACGAGAATCAGTGAGGCTGACTGGATTGGGAGCTAAGACAGTTTTATTGAAGCCTGATTTTTTTTACTAACACATTCAGTTTTGTGTGAAGCTTGAGGGATGAGTTAGAGGTAGATGTTCTGTAGTTATGTATCAAAAATGCCACTTGGAAGAAAGGCTTTGACTCTAGTGGTGGGTTTAGTCACTAAGTTGTGTCTGACTCTTGAGACCCCGTGCACTGTGGCCTGCCAGGCTTCCCTATCCATGGGATTTCCCAGGCAAGAATACTGGAATGGGTAGCTGTTTTCTTCTCCAGGGGATCTTCCTGACCCAGGGATCAAACCCATGTCTCCTGCATTAGCAGGTGATCTCCTGCATTGCAGGTGGATTCTTTCCCAACTGAGCTACCAGGGAAGCCCTTGACTCTAAAGATTTGTGGTGTAAAGCTTTCTACGTCCCTTCATACCTTTATAGAAACAAGCTCAACATGGGAGAAGTGGTACGGGTGCGACTGAAAATGAGACCATGAAGGAATCTTCTCTTTCAGGGAAAAGAAAGTACAGATATGAACATGTGGATTTTCACTCTCAGATAATTCCTGTGACCTGTGGTAAGATGAAGGGAAAGTTACACAAGAAGAAATTGAAAGTCGGTGAGTTTTAAGGCCTACTGTGCAACGCCTATCTGAGGGAATCTTGAGAAGTCATGGGATTACCTATGTGAATTACACATAGTTGAAGGAATGGGGGCCACCATTTTGCTTGAGAGAAGGAGGAAGGGATACCTAGGTTAATATTTTCATACTTTAAGAAATCATACACATTAGGTGCTCACTCCCAAGTGGACGTGTCCATAAGGAAGCCAACGAACCAAAGAGAAGTGAATCAGAAATAAAAGAGACGGGGCTCTCAGTCCCCACCTTCATGTCCTTTCTCCCTCGGGATGATGATCATCAGGGCAGATGCTTGATGTAATGAGGACCAGCAAAGAATTCAGAATCGGATAACCTGAGTCCCAGCCTCTCCTGTGCCATGAGGAACTGATTCATCTGAGTAGAGAACGGGACCTTTCTGAGCCTGAAATGCTTCATCTAAAAAAGAAATCATTAAAACCTGCTTCGTGGTATAGCTGTCAGGAATTAATTTACATAATTGACATAAAGTATTAGTAAACAACTTAACCGAGATACAATTCACCACTCAGGGTGTACAATTCAATGTTGAATTTTGTTTGTATATTCACAAGATGGTTTAACTATCACCACAGAATATTTTTGTCAGAATACTTTCCCACTAAAGGAAACTCCATGTCTCTCAGTAATCAATGCCCAGTCTCACACTCACCCCACCACCCACCCCTCCACTGGCTAATCTATTTTCTGCTCCATCAATTGGCCTGTTCTCAGTATTTCATGGAAAATGCAATCAGGTAATGTGTGCCATTTTGTGACTGGCTCTCTCTCTCATGATGATAATTTCAAGGTTCATCCATGTAATGGCATGTACTAGTACTTCATTCTTTCTTACTGCCACATAATATAATATTCCATGGTATGGATATACCGTATTTTGTTTAGCTATCCATCAGTCTGGATTGTTTCCACTCTTAACTATTACGAATAATGCTATTTTGAACATTCATGTTCTAGTTTTTGTGTGAACAGTTTTTAATTCTTTCCAGTATATACCTAGGAGTGAAATTGCTGGTTCCTGTGATAATTCCATGTTTAACCCTACTGAGGAAATATCAACATGTTTTCTACAGTGGCTGTAATATTCTATCTTCCCACCAGCAATGTATGAGAGTTCTGATTTCTCTGTTTCCATGCCAACACTTGTTACTGTCTAATTTTTTTAAGCCAGCCATCTTAGTGGGTGTGAGATGGCATCTCATGGTTTGGCTGTGCTTTTGTCTAATGACTAATGATGCCAACATATGATTATCTTTAATACATAACTTACATTTTCCATCGGATAGCATTTCACAGTTACTTTTAATACCAACTATCCATGATTTGGGGGATGGGAAATCTCTGCTCAGTAATGCCATTGAACTGGGTAGAAAGTGTGATAAAGGGCACAGATGCTGCTATGGTGCCATTCTGAGCCACAAGGTACCCATCGGAGATTTCAGTCCCAACCCGAGTTTCTGCTCCCATGGGCCCAAGGTCCTCTCCCTGGCAAACTGAAATGCTCTCACACTTCAAAGTCACTTGCTTTTCCTTTTTAGGTGATTTTGAAATACTTTTAAAAGGTTGATTTTGATGGTAATTATCATTTTTGTTGTTGTTGCACATCCGTTAAAGAAATGTTGCCACAAGGCAGTGAATCTCCTGTGAGGGGACTTGGAGGCTAGATGTGGGGATTCTGAAGCCTGAAAGGGGAGGCCAGACTCTCCTGTTTTAGATCTTGAGCCTAAACTGTGTGTGTCCAGATCCAGTGTGGTGGGAGCCCACCTTCTGAAAACAAGGAAGGCTGAAGATGAATTTACCCTGGTCTTACAGGAGCCTGGGTGAAGTGTATACAGAGTGAGAACGGAGACTGGTTCACCCCCAGGGAATTTGAAATCAGAGGCGGCCACGGAAGATCAAAGAATTGGAAGATGAGTGTTCGCTGTGGAGGGAGGCCCCTGCGATGGCTGATGGAGGTATTCTGGGGGCCGAGACAGATGTGACTTTCCTTGTTGTGCCCCAAGAATAAGGTCACTATTTGCTCACCAAATATTTGTTGAGTTATCACGAAAGCTCAGATGCCTCTGAGGTTATCCTCTTACCTGGGGAGAGTGTTCCACATTCCTAACCTCAGTACAACATAGCACATCATTGCTGTGAAAGAGGCAGGAAATTCCACTGCCTTTGTCAGGATGGAATAGGAGGAGGGAAGGATCATTCTGACTCAGGTGAATGTAGTCAACTTTATGCACTGGAAGATGACAGTTTACAATCAAACAGGTAGAAAAAAGGTATTCCAGAGAAGGAATGATGTGAAAACCAGGACCATGCCTAGTGGGTTGAGATAGACATACTGTATATAATAAGGCATAATCCATCAATTCAATTGCAGTTGTTTGTAGGGGAATTTAATGCCAGGCTAAAGTATTTAAACTCATAGACAATGCAGAATCAATGAAGTCTTCTGAGATATGAAATGACATTTTTAGAATAGTGTTTTAGATGGCCAAGGGACACTGAAATGACTCCAGGATCTTTTCAGCTCAAGAAACCTACACCCAACCTTCAGTGCTCAACTCAAATGCTCTTCTTCCCTGAATATCCCCTGAATATCCCAACTTGGCCCTGACCATTTCTTCCCTGAGCTTCCTCAGCCCATTACTAAGATCTTCTTATAGTTTTACTCTTATCCTTTCACACATTGTTTTTTCTGTGTCCATCTTTGTGTCCAAGATTGTTGAGAATGTCTGACACCCAGTAGGCATGGGATAAGTGTATATTGATTGACAAGCCTTGGTATATGGACTCAAGCTTGAGTGACTGGTAGGAATGGAGAGCAGGTAAGAGATGTCAAAGATTATAAAGGAAAACCTCTTAAAACTTAAGGGGAAAAGCACAACAAAGCAAAAATGTTCTAAAGATGATTTTTAAAGTGCCACTGAATGAATTTAGAAGAAATACAAGTGAAGAGAGGGAGATGGTTTCTCATTTAGGTACCATGGCTTTGGGCTGACAGTGGGACATCCAGGAAGAAATATTTGGGAAGAGGTTGGAAGTGCCAGATTCATAGGCTAACCATATACTTGGATCTTTTTACCTTTCAGAAAAAATTTCTCCATAATCCTCCAAGGAAATATGACAGGAGAAGAAAGGTGATTATTACATAATTTTCTAGAAATTCCCATCACATAATTGATTTTGCATGCACAGTGTATTATTTTGTGGTTTCTAAACTGTGTAACACCCTGCTCCCACCTTTAAAAAACTTTTGGCATATGCCTTCAGTGTTGCTTCTTTGAACACTATGTTGTTCTGGATGGCAAGGTCTTCTTGAATGGCAAACTATTTGAAATAGAAGTGATAAGGAGCCATCAAAATAGACCTCATGGATGTGCCTTAGCTATAGATGCAAATGTTGTCAAAATTGTAAAGGCAAGCATGATTCTGGAACATGCAGGAGCATATTGTAATAGGGTGATAAGGTCATCTTCGAATCAAACCCAGGTTTTTTAAATCAGTATTACTATTTCCTAACTTTAATGAAATCTGATGGAGTGAAAGTATGTTCGCAGTCATTCAGAGAATCCCAGTCTAAGATCGTCTATCTTGGTCCATATACCATTTTGTAAGATAGGCAACAAGAAACATATTTCTTTTCTGATCATTTGTATCCCCTTCCACCCCTTAATAGTCTACACACAGACATACTCTTTTTCAGGGGGCCATTATTTGCCTTTGATGAAGATGGTGCTGTAGGGTGGGAAGCTCTTGGGAGATCAGTGGATTGTATAGGAAGGGCTGGCCAAGAAAACTGGTTACTTTGATGCCACTCTTTTGCTGGGCAGACCTCCCTTCTGTCTATGAAAGTGATTCCTTCCTCTATGGAGACAACAAATATGTAAGGTGCAGTGTAGATTCAGGACACAGACATGGCTTTTCCAAGTTTGGGTATGAATGAGAACTTGAAAGCAAGATGGAGGTGAGAAGTGCTGTTCTTATGTACACATAGAAATGGCCATTCAAGGGACTTCCCTGGATTAAGTGCACCCTTCCAGTGCAGGGCACATGGGTTCAGTCCCTGGTTGGGAAGCTAAGATCTCACATGCTGCATGGTGCAGACAAAATAATTTAAAAAAAGAAATGGCCAATCAAGACATTCACAGAACCTCTAAGACAGGACACAGATAGCTGGCCCATGGGACTTCATCTTCCACTGGGAATGTGAGATCCAGGACTTGATGTTATCTGAGGTTCTGGGCAGTTGAAACTCTAACTCCTTGGGACATTTCACCTGCTGGATTTCCTACAGGGAACTATTATTTGCCCTCCTTAGTGAGATCTTGAAGACCAGCGTCTGCATCATTCCCCAAGTGCCAAGAGTGACTCAGTTAGTTTACCCGAGTAAGCTGGCATCTTCTTAACAGTAGATTCTACCCTTAGTCATGGGTACAGCACTTTTGAGCAGCAACCTGCAGTTGCCTCTTCATTTTGCATCTCCCTCTGCGCAAGAGCAGATGTTCCCCGAGTGGCAAACCTCAAGACCCATTACTACTCCCATGGGTCTTTTGTGTTTCTCAGAACCTCTTTTTTCCTTGGCTTTGGGAATCTTCAGTGTCACTCTCAGCACCACATGATAGCTTCCTGGCTCCTGAAAAAGGTCACTAACGCCTTTTGATGACAATTGCAGTGTTGTAAAATAATTGCAGGAGATAGTGGAGGACAGAGGTGCCTGACATGCCACAGTCCATGGGATTGAGAAGAGTTGGACATGATTGAGCAACTGTACAACAGCATTCCTCTAGAACAATCTTTTTAATGTTGGGTAATATTTGCTTAAGAAATAGCAAGTAATCTCTTTTCCTAAGTGGACAAAAAAGTATTAATCACTCAGTCGTGTCTGACTTTTTCCAACCCCATGGACTGTAGCTCACCAGGCTCCTCTGTCCATGGGATTCTCTAGGCACAAATACTGGAGTGGGTTGCCATTTCCTCCTCCAAGGAATTTCCTAAGTGAAATGATACTCATTCATTCACTTATCCAACATGCAATTATTGAATGCTTACTAAATGCCCAGTGGTCTTTAGAAGATTAAAACAATATCCTTGACCTCAAGGATTGTTTCAACTTCATTGCCTAACATGGAAGAATAACTAATGGGATTATTGTTGTTTAGTCGCTAAGTTGTGTCCCACTCTTGTGACCCCAGGCACTGTGGGCCACCAGGCTCTTCTGTCCATGAGATTTCCTAAGCAAGAATACTGAAATGGGTTGCCATTTCCTCCTCCAGTGGATCTTCTTGACCCAGGGATTGAACCCACGTCTCCTGCTTGGCAGGGATATTCTTTACCACTGAGCCACTTGGGAAGCAGTGAGTTTAGAATGGGCAATAGAAAGATGGGCAGTGACATAGCCACCTCTCAGGTCATTGGCTGCTGGATTACACTTATCCATGACCACTCTGTCCTGGGCTGGAGATCAGAGCTGAGGCTGCCTGTGTCCTAGAGCAGTGGTCCCCAACCTTTTTGGTACCAGGCACTGGTTTCATGGAAGACAATTTTCCCATGAACTGGGGAGGAGGGATGGTTTCCAGAGGATTCAAGTGCATTACATTTATTGTGGACTTTATTTCTATTATTATTACCTCAGCTCTATCTCAGAGCATCAGGCATTAGATCCCAGAGGCTGGGAACACCTGCCCAAGAGGGATGGAGGCCAGGTCATTCTATTGGATATTGGAAAGCAATGTAAAGCTAGTGGGTGGTAGTCTGTTACCTTTGAAGAGTCAGCTAGCTGACTTCTTGGGATTCGAAGGGAGGGGAGAGAAGGGTGACCTTCTGGAAGAAGAGCTATTGCCCTGGCAAGTCTGGGTACATTTTATCATCGAGGCTGTGCCCCAGGAGACCTGTGACAGGCAGTGGCATTCTCTTCTGAGACGTTTTCATGAACTCCAGGACTGGGCCCCGTGGTCACCTGGGCTGTTGATGATGAATCTTCAGCCTGATACTCTCACTGCAGCTCCTTCTGGTGGGGTGGCATTTTATAATGCAGAGAAGATTGCCCAGGGGCCTCTTGAAGTAAGAAAACCAACAGAGCTCCACCAACTCCATCTGTGGGAACCAGGGCTAAAGTCCCCAGATGGCTCCACCTTGCATCAAAGAACCAAGGAACAGAACTTGCATTGGGCTGAACAGTGGTCCTTTGGTACTTTTCTATTTTCCAAGTAGATACAGTTCATTTCAGTCCAGTTCAGTCACTCAGTCATGTTCGACTCTTTGCAACCCCATGAATCACAGCATGCCAGGCCTCCCTGTCCATCACCAACTCCCGGAGTTTACCCAAACTCATGTCCATCAAGTCAGTGATGCCATCCAGCCATCTCATCCTCTATCATCCCCTTCTCCTCCTGCCCTCAATCCCTCAGCATCAGGGTCTTTTCCAATGAGTCAACTCTTTGCATGAGGTGGCCAAAATATTGGAGTTTCAGCTTCAGCATCAGTCCTTCCAATGAACACCCAGGACTGATCTCCTTTAGATACATGTATCCATAAAAACAGGTGTGAAGTAATGGGTGAACCATGGCTTGAATCCCTCCAGTGATTGGTGTTTAAATAAGTGACGGATGCATACATCACATTCAATATTGTCATTTAATCTTTCTTTTCTGCAGAAAAGAGGACTGAAGTCTCCTGACAACACCTTAGATAGCCTTTGTGTAAGTACTAACTCCCACCTGGGACCCAGACTAACGCAGGCCTTTCCCTCAGCACGTTCTCTGAGTCATCACCACATTTCCCTGAAGCAGGCTCACACTCAGGTGGAGTGTGTCGCCGTGTGCGATAAGCAGGGCACAGCAGATGCCTCGCCTACCTCAGGTGCATGGTTCTGGCATTGGTGGTCTTGACCTGAAAGCATCCTTTCCATTTGTGCAGTAGAAACCTTCCCATTTCCTCTTTTCCCCTTGAAAGGGCAAATAGGAGACAGAGCTTGAGACCACTGGGGTCTCTAGAGCCTGGGCTTAAGTAATAATGGGCACAGCTGGCCTGCAGATGGGGAATAAGGAGGAAATTAGTGGGAGAGCAGCATTTTAAAGAAGCCAAGCCAAGAGAGAAGGAAAGAAAAATCCCAAACTTCTATTCCAAGGTACGTGGAGAGCTCGGTAGTTTTAAGCATCAACCAGAAGGAACAGGCCAGGTGAAGCTGGCAGGTTAAGGTTTAAACACTGTCATGGATCCTGCAGAGAAATGCACTTGGGGCTAGGGGGTTCTTTATGGAAGCCCTGCATCCAGTCTTGAGGGAACCATCATGGTGCTGAGCTGGTCGCCATCTAACAAATCACAGGGCATTTTAACTCAAACTGGTACCATGTGATTGGCTGCTTTGTGTGTGCGTGTGTGCTCAGTACTCAGTCATGTCCAACTCTGTGTGACCCTATAGACTGTAGCCTGCCAGGTTCCTCTGTCCATGGAATTCTGCAGGCAAGAATACTGGAGTGGGTTGACATGCCCTCCTCCAGGGGATCTTCCCAACCCGGGGGTGGAACCTGCATCTCTTGCACTGGCAGGCGGATTCTTTACCACTGAACCACATGCAAGGCCCTTTTGATTCCTTTCACTGCAACAAGATGGACATTTGCAGCAGAGTCACCTTTGCACAGCTCCAGGGGGCAGCACTCAGGTGGGACTGCATGCAGTAATGCTGATGCATGGCATCCAATAGAGGAGTTACAGTCAAATAGCTTTACATATAGTTTACCTCCAAAGTAATGCCCCCAACAAGATTTAAATCTTATTCACACTCTTTCTGACCCTTGGCCAACTGAAGGATTCTGCAGTCATCTAAACAGTGCTGGAGCCCAGTGTTTTTGTGGCTTCTTTGGGATGGACATCAGTACAGAGGGTCAGGTCTCACAGCCCACGGCCAAGAGTCCACAGGGAAGAGGAAGCAACCGTTCCAGCAGGAGTACCGTCATGGTTGCTACTCAGTCTTCCTGGGACTGATTGTTGCTATTCAGTCACTCCGTTGTGTCCAACTCTTTGCGACCCCATGGACTGCAGCATGCCAGGCTTCCCTGTCCATCACCAACTCCCAGAGCTTGCTTAAACTCATGTCCATTGAGTCTGTGATGCCATCCAACCATCTCATCCTCTGTTATCCCCTTCTTCTCCTGCCCTCAATCTTTCCCAGCATCAGGGTCTTTTCCAGTGAGACACTTCTTCACATCAGGTGGTCAAAGTATTGGAGCTTCAGCTTCAGCATCAGTCCTTCTGATGAATATTCAGGGTTGATTTCCTTTAGGATTGACTGGTTTGATCTCCTTGCAGTCCAAGGGACTCTCAAGAGTCTTCTCCAACATCACAGCTCAAAAGCATCAGTTCTCTGCCGCTCAGCCTTCTTTACAGTCCAACTCTCACATCTGTACATGACTACTGGAAAAACCATAGTTTTTACAAGACAGACCTTTGTCAGCAAAGTGATGTCTCTGGGACTGATGTTACAGGACAGTTCAGCATTGACCTAAACCCCATGCCTTAATAACAGACTTTGCTCTAACTAGTACTCAACTTAGGCTGCAACTAAGACCTTCGGAAAATAGCATTGCTGGGATTCCAACTTAGAGGAAATTCTGTTTATGTCTAGGCTCTGACTTGGACATCAGGATTGTTTAAAAGTCCCCAGACGATTCTGATACACAAAATTACCCATTCTATGAATTAAAGAAGAATACCAATAGTTCTGCCCCACCTGGAAAATGAATCAGACCTCTGGCGTTGGGACCAGGACATTGATATTTAATATACACTGCCCTGAAGGTTCTAATGTGCAAATGGACTAGAAACAAAGAGGTAGATAAGTCTACTAAAAAATACACAAATGTGAGGTTCTTAGGGACTTCTCTGGTGATTCAGCAGTAAAGAATCCATCTGCCAATGTAGGAAATATGTCTCTGGGACTGATGTTACAGGACAGTTCAGCATTGACCTAAACCCCATGCCTTAATAACAGACTTTGCTCCAACTAGTACTCAACTTAGGCTGCAACTAAGACCTTCGGAAAATAGCATTGCTGGGATTCCAACTTAGAAGAAATTCTGTTTATCAGTCTAGGCTCTGACTTGGACATCAGGATTGTTTAAAAGTCCCCAGATGATTCTGATACACAAAATTACCCATTCTATGAATTAAAGAAGAATACCAATAGCTCTGCCCCACCTGGACAAACTGAATCAGACCTCTGGCGTTGGGACCAGGACATTGATATTTTATATACACTGCCCTGAAGGTTCTAATGTGCAACTGGACTAGAAACAAAGAGGTAGATAAGTCTACTGAAAAATACACAAATGTGAGGTTCTTAGGGACTTCTCTGGTGATTCAGCAGTAAAGAATCCATCTGCCAATGTAGGAAATGCAGTAGTTGTGGGTTCGATTCCTGGCTCGGGAAGATCCCCTGGAAAAGAAAATGGCAATCTTGTCCAGTCTTCTTTCCTGGCAAACTCTGTGGACAGAGGAGCCTGGTGGGCTATAGTCCATGGGGTCACAAAGAGTTAGACATGACTGAGCAACTGAGCATGCACGAGGTTCCTAGACATTGGTTGTATCTATTATTCCTTGTTCCTCTGGGGAGAGGGGTCATTACTTTCTGGGGAACGATGATGGCAATCTGTGAGTGTTTACACTGAAGGGAAGAAACACGGCCCCATGGTTCCATGCCAGAGCAGTTTCAGTCCCCAATTGGGGATGTCTTTGAGGATGCCCCAGAACACTGAATGGGAGCTTTAGGCAACATGGTCCTTGGGGCCAGCACTTCCTCATGTATGGCCATTTCAAAAACAAAAGAAATGGCCAGAATCCCAGTTCACACAACACAAGTAGCTTCATGCAAAAGCCCAGAACAAGACTCAAAATAATTGTTAAAATAATCTTGTACTACTTTCCAGACTAAGAAATTTAATCCACCATATTAAGTTCACAATTGGGGATGTCTTTGAGGATGCCCCAGAACACTGAATGGGAGCTTTAGGCAACATGGTCCTTGGGGCCAGCACTTCCTCATGTATGGCCATTTCAAAAACAAAAGAAATGGCCAGAATCCCAGTTCACACAACACAAGTAGCTTCATGCAAAAGCCCAGAACAAGACTCAAAATAATTGTTAAAATAATCTTGTACTACTTTCCACACTAAGAAATTTAATCCACCATATTAAGTTCCCAATATATCACCTTCCCAGCAGTCAATTTAGTTATTGTGGTATAGGCAAACATGTGTAACACTTTATTTCAGGACTTTATTTTATCTCTCATCTGCAAAGTAATAAATTCCCTTAAAAAAATTACCTTGTTTTTCTGCTAGTCTTTCAGTGTTAGACGCTCTGGTTTTATAGGGAAGATTTTTCTGGTCTGACATACAGGCTCTTCTTTGTCAATTTCATTGCAGAGCACAATTTCTTCTTCTGAAATGCCCACACCATGCTGTCCTTTAATGCCTCAGGGAGAAGCATATGCGTCCATTCAGGTGCATACAAAGGCAGTGGGTTCTTGATTCCCAGAGTGCTGGCCTTCTGGGGTCTCACTGGGGATATAGAACTCCTGTCTCTTATACACATCTTACTGTTATCGTTACCAGATTTGATGTGAATCCACAGGAGGCACATGTTGAACTCTGCCAGTAATGTTCCCAGTGACTTTTGTTTTTTCCTAGATGAAAGAGGCTTCTAAAAACCTCAAGGAACCCATGTGGTTGGACAAGATCAAGAAGAGGCTGAATGAGCTGGGCTACTCCCACGTGGAAGGGTTTATGCGGGACATGCGTCTCATCTTTCAGAACCACAGGGCATCTTACAAGGCAAGTGGCTCGCTCTGCTTCCATTTCATTTTCTCTTCCTTTCTTAAAATTTTATTTTATTTTATTTGTTTTCGGCTGCGCTGGGTCTTCGTTGCTATGTAAGCGCTTTCTCTAGTTGAGGCAAGTGAGGGGCTACTCTCTAGTTGCAGCATGAGGGCTTCTCATTGCGGTAGCTTCTGTTGTTGTGGGGCACAGGCTCTGAGCGCATGGGTTTCAGTACTCGGCACACAGGGTTAGTCGCTCCATGGCAACAGGAAAGGAAGGTCACTGAACTAACACAGCCACCCTGTACTATTCGCACTATTACCAAGAACACAGATTACTTTTCTGATTCTCACTGAAATCAATAACCCAGCCAAATGAGTAAGAGCTCCCAAGTGTGCTCATGATTTTCCATTTCTGTCCTGTTAATATGAAATAATCATGCTCTTAAGAAGCATAAGTTACTCTTCACTGCATGAGTTTTTTTTTTTTTTT
>SJYT01021204.1:0-36494 GCA_006410635.1 Cephalophus harveyi
TGCGATTCATGGGGTCGCAAAGAGTTGGACACGACTGAGAGACTGAACTGAACTGAGAGTACATCTCATAGTGCTAACATCACTCTATATCTGTTATTTACTAGCCTGAGTTTCTCCGAAGTAGAAATGTCTACTTCATCCCTTCATGTGCCTAGAAGAGTACCTGATACTTTGTTGGTACTCAGTTTGTGTTTGTTAAAGTAATTGCTGCTTTCCCTTTCCTGTGTTTGCCCAGATTTCTGTGTCAGGAAGTATGGGAGGCAGACAGACGGCCTGTGAATGAGAGTGGCCCAGCCCCAAGGACAAGGAGTTGGGGGAACCTTGGGCAATAAACACAAATGAGTCCTTGGTCAAGTCTGTGCTTTCTGGTGGACTTTCTACAATTGTTCTCTTCATCTGCCCTCAGCTATTGATAGGAGCTATTGTGTTTCCGTATCCAAATGAGAAAAACAGATTTGGCGACTTACCTGAGGTCACACTGTCAACTGGGGGACCTCCA
Organism: Cephalophus harveyi; assembly: GCA_006410635.1. Taxonomy (NCBI): domain Eukaryota; kingdom Metazoa; phylum Chordata; class Mammalia; order Artiodactyla; family Bovidae; genus Cephalophus; species Cephalophus harveyi. Next base: position 500 of record SJYT01021204.1, read on the forward strand.
GCCTGAGGGTCTTCTATTGCGCTAAACTGCCTTTTAAAAGGCACCTGGGCATTGGATGTTTATGAAAAATAATTTGTAGTGATATGACTGGTTTCATCCTGTCAGAGGCTAGAAGTGGACCAAAAAAAAAAAAAAAACCCTGGCTTAGTGTTCTATATGTTTGAAAAATGAAAGTGAAAGTGTTAGTTGCTCAGTTGTGTCTGACTCTTTGCGACCCTATAGATGGTAGCCTGCCAGACTCCTCTGTCCATGGGTTCTCCAGGCAAGAATACTGGAGTGGGTTGCCATTCCCTTCTCCAGGGGATCTTCCTGACACAGGGATCAAACCTGGGGTTTCCCACATTACAGGCAGATTCTTTACCATCTGACTGCACTTTATATGGTAGGCATGTTCTGAAGAGGTAGCATATTTAGAATTTTGTCTTTTAGACTGTATGTTAAGTGTTCCAGAGGAGCATGTTACTTGAAATCATTTTGTCATCTAACCTGTTTAACATGAAGGTTTCTTCTGGAGTATATATAAAGTGCAAGTTCAGATCTTCATGTATCAAGTTTCCTTCAAGGACATACTTTGGGAGCACAGTTCTCTACTGGACTCAGTGTGCCTTTCCAATAGAAAACGTAAACAAAATCGCTTCTGGGCAAAAGAGGTGTGGCTCTGGTCAGTGTGTCTTTGTGTCTGTCTGCGTGTACCTTCTCTGTGTACCTGTGGTCCTTTGCTGCCCGTGGAATCTTTAAGAGCAAACTCTCCCTAACATGAGGTAGGCCCCACGCTGCCTGCTAGAAGCCATTCCAGGTAACTCGTTGAAGCCAGACGTCTGCTGAGCTCCCATCACTAGTCACAGGATCTTCCCCTTCGTGCCCACTCATCCGTCATAGCTCTTATTGCTCCCATTTGATGCTTCCTTCTTCCCCAGAAACCTTCTTTCCAGTGCTGGTCAGAAGGACCCTAGGTTTGGCCTCTTTGGAAAGTTTGTTCTGAAAAACAAATTAAAAGTCTATCCCACCATCCCCAATATTGTTCCTATAAAATGTCAGTTTTACCTATTTTAATTCTACTTAACATGCTTTTACTGACTACCTGCTGGTAATCTAGCTCTATGCCGGCCCATGTTGTGGAGCAGTCAGAAGGAGGAAACATGACCTCCATCCTTGTGAAGCTCCCTATCAACGTGGGAGATGAGACTCATATCTCAAGAATTAGCAGTGAAGGTGAGAATATATAGAACAATTCTCCTCACCAAAAGTAAGCATGATATGAGCTGGTTTAGTAACAAATACTAGTCTAGTAGTGAGCAAACTTTGGGAGATAAGACAGGGAAGCCTGGTGCGCTGCAGTCCATGGGGTCACAAAGAGGTGGACACGACTTGGCACTAAACAACAACAGTGGGAACAAGCAGGGCATTCTCCACTAATCTTTTCATTTTTACTTCCTGAGTTGGGTGGGAGGGTGATCCTTTCTGCCTATGAGAACATAGGAGCACCCTCAGGACCATTTGCTTGAATATTAACCTGTAATTCTCCTTTACCCATGAACAACTCATCCATTGGAATCACTTCTGCATGTTCTGTTGGAGAAGTATGTATGTTGATATGCATGAACAAGTATGTGTGTTGATATGCTTTTCTTAATATCTCATTGCTCTGGTCTTTCCTAGAAGTTTGCCTTTGTTCTACTATTATGATGCCACCTACACTCTCTCCAGTTAGCTCACTGTCTGGCTTTGAACCAGTCTGCACCTTGACTCATTTGAATTTAGCTGGTCTTTCCTAGCTACCATCGCAAAAAATGAAAGTCTGATCAGAACTTTGATCTAGCCTTAGGCAAGTGCCTTACCCAGAATCAATGAAGATTTTTAAAAATAGACAGCTATGGCATCTTGGGGAGTAGCAGTCATCAAGCCATGTCTACTAGTTGTCTTCTTTGTGACTTTCAGCAAGTTACTCATCCTTTCTGGGTCTTTGTCCTCCCCGCTCTGTCTACCCCACTTCACCCCATGAAATCAGAACTGTAATTTGAGTCCTAGAAAGCCATGAGCATATTCTGAAACAATGAAAATGTATTAGAGTCAGGCTTAGAATTGCCAAAGCCCTAGTTAGAAGTCATATAGCTAAAATTCATGGAAGAGGGAAAAAAAGAAGATATTCCTAGAATTAATAGCTTGTTTAGTATAACCTGATATCTTTCCTTGTCATATCCTTTCCTACTTGTACACAGTTTTGTATAATAACCAATAATCACATAATTTATAATTTTTATTAATCTTTGTAGTTTATAAGATGTCACATCAACTACTGCACTAGTTTTTCTGATAAATACCATAAACAAATAACTCTGTGTTAGGGGTCAAAACATCATTAATGATTGGTTGAGTTTGCTTTTGATTGACAAAGCCATAACATTTATCAGTATGTTCTACTCTGAAAATATCCAATATTCCTGTTCCACCAGTTAAATGATAAATGCCCCCCAAAATAATGTCTGAGCCATCCCTTGAAAATGGCTTATATTGTTTATAAAAACTGTATTTATGTGAATAAATCAAGAATATGATTAATAAGGAATTAGCATCTTTGGTGTGAGTCCTAGGAGTACTGTTAAGTGAAAAAACCAAAAGTGCAGAAGAGTATATAGCATGCTACCCTTCAGTGAGAAGGAAGAGGATATAAGAACATGCACATGTAGCTTCTCATTTGTACAAAAGAAGTGAAAGAAGGATAAACCAGAGGCTATATTGGTCACCTGTGAAGAGCCAATAGAAAAGATGTAGTAAGAACTGCAGAGAACAGAGCAGCTTAGCTGGGATGAGGAAAGAACGGTACCTCTGAGTATGCTTTTTATACAGCTCTGATTCATTCACCAAAATAAATTATTTAAACCAACTAGAATGTGAGGGGGTCCAAAGTGGAACACAAGCAGTGAAAAATAAATCTTAACTAAATTGTGAGAGAATAGCATAATCATACTGAAAGGAGTGAGGAAGAAAACAAATAACCTAAGTAATTTTGAGATGGCTGGATGGCATCACTGACTCAGTTGAGCAAATTCAGGGAGATAGTGATGGACAGAGAAGCCCGCCGTGCTGCAGTTCACGGGGTCACAAAGAGTCAGACATGACTTAAAGAACTGTATAAAGTACTGAACTACATTAGTAAACTTGTTTTTCTCACATGGGTATGGATTAGCAATTCTGAAACTACTTTAGACTATACCAGGATGAAACCAGTGAGTAACATATAATGAGAGCCAGGTTTCTCATTGGCAGAGAAAGAAGTGATAGATAAGGAAAGAGGGAAAGGCAGACTGAAGCCTGTGGTGTTGGCCTGGAATATGAACTGACATAAAATATGAACTCATGATTTTAAACTATATTCACAAAGAGATATAGAAATAGATATAGATGTGTTAATAAATATACATATGTTTCCTAGCTCTGTCCATTGATAGAGCTTAGAAACAATAACACCGCAATAGGAATGAGCATGCTAAGGGCCCAGATCTTGGTTTCTAAAAACTATTCTCCAACACAAGGAAGCAGAGCTCCTTGGAGAAGTAACTGGTTCCAAAACAGGGGCAGGGAATGTGCAAGATGAGCTTGGCACATCTTATAGTGCCAGCAAGTAAGGAATTGTTCAAGAAATGATAGGTGGAAAATACACGGGAGAGGCAGTCTGCGGGCATCCCTGATGGCCAAAGCTGGAACAGTTTGAACAACAGCATGAAAGATGATTGTAATAATCCACAAAATAAATACCTCTGAAGTCATACTGATATAAATAAATGGACAAATAAACGGAGGAGAAGGGGCAACACTTTTCCTCATAGGAGGATTTCATTTAATAACCGTATATATATATTAGCATTATTAATTTAAAATTATTAATAATAAATGTTGTTATAGACAAGATTCACCAATGGATGTTAACATTAGTGGACAAAAGTTTGATATTTTCTTAGTATCAAAGTATATGTCCCACAAAAGAAAATTAATTACAAAGGTAAAAATAATAATTTTGCAATAGAGAAACTTAACCACTTAAACTAAATGGTCAAGTGATCATTATTGGTTAATATCACCAATAGTGAAATATGTGGATATCATGTACACCTGATTTGATACACTAAGAAGGGGACAGTATCACTTCTGTAGTGTTTTTGCAAAACAAAAAATGCATAACCTCAATCCAGAATTTCTTAACCTTGACACTGCTGCCATTTGGGATTGGTAATTCTTTGCTGTAGGGCCTGTCCTGAGCACTATAGAATGTTTACTAGCATTCCTGGCTCATTCAATACCAGAAACATCACCTCCACTACCACCACCAGCCTTGTTGCAACCAAAAATGTCTCCAGACATATTTCCAGGTGTCCCATGTGAGGCAAGATCTCCCCGCATTGAAACCTACTGCCTCAGTCTAACCATAAGCAAATATTGAGTGAGTGAAGTCGCTCAGTCGTGTCTGACTCTTTGCGAACCCATGAACTATAGCAGGCTCCTCCATCCATGGGATTTTCCAAGCAAGAATACTGGAGTGTTTTGCCATTTCCTTCTCAAGGAGATCTTCCCGACCCAGGGATTGAACCCGGATCTCCTCCCACATTGCAGGCAGACTCTTTACCCTCTGAGCCACCAGGGAAGTCTAAGCAAATATTCAGTTCAGTTCAGTTCAGTCACTCAGTCGTGTCCAACTCTTTGCGACCCCGTGAATTGCAGCACGCCAGGCCTCCCTGTCCATCACCAACTCCCGGAGTACACCCAAACTCATGTCCATCGAGTCGGTGATGCCATCCAGCCATCTCATCCTCTATCATCCCCTTCTCCTCCTGCCCCCAATTCCTCCCAGCATCAGAGTTTTTCCAGTGACTCTACTCTTCACATGAGGTGGCCAAAGTACTGAGGTTTCAGCTTTAGCATCATTCCTTCCAAAGAACACCCAGGACTGATCTCCTTTAGAATGGACTGGTTGGATCTCCTTGCAGTCCAAGGAACTCTCAAGAGTCTTCTCCAACACCACAGTTCAAAAGCATCAGTTCTTCGGCGCTCAGCCTTCTTCACAGTCCAACTCTCACATCCATACATGGCCACAGGAAAAACCATAGCCTTGACTAGACGAACCTTTGTTGGCAAAGTAATGTCTCTACTTTTGAATATGCTATCTAGGTTGGTCATAACTTTTCTTCCAAGGAGTAAGCGTCTTTTAATTTCATGGCTGCAGTCACCATCCGCAGTGATTTTGGAGCCGCCCAAAATAAAGTCTGACACTGTTTCCACTGTTTCTCCATGTATTTCCCATGAAGTGATGGGACCAGATGCCATGATCTTTGTTTTCTGAATGTTGAGCTTTAAGCCAACTTTTTCGCTCTCCTCTTTCACCTTCAGGCAGACTCAAATTAAGGGTCCTTCTGCAAAATGAATAAGTAATTTATAAGTGTCAAGGTCTTCAAAGATAAAAATGAGAAAATATACTGGAAGAGTCATAGGAGACATGATGATATTAAATGCAGTGGGATACTGAATTGGATCAGAAAAAGGATGTTAGTGGAAAATCTGGTGAAAATAGAATGACATAGTTTAATAGTATTGTACCAATGTTGATTTCTTGGTTCTGATAATTGTAATATAATATGTGGACATTAGAGAAGCTGGGTAAAGCTGGACATTAGAGGAATTGTCTAAACTATTTTTGCAACTTGTATGTAAGTCTAAAATTATTTCAAAACAAAATTTTTTAAAAAACAAAATCTGCGACTGATGGTAATAAAATGCAGGCAAATTTCTGTATCTGGCTCAATGACAGAGATATAATCATAACACATTTGTTTTTGCTGATGTGATTCTTACACCTCAAACGTTATCTGATAATCAAAATAAATTTAAACTCTGTGTGTGTGTGTGTGCATGTGTGTGTGTGCATTCTAAACCACAGTTTATATATACTGTTTAAATTTTGTTATAAGTGAAAAACCTTGTAAAATGTTCATGTGATAGTTCAGAAAGAAGAGGAATACATTACTTAATAGCATTAAAATCATTTGGCTTGGATTACGGTTATTTGTGTTTTCCTTTTATTCTCCTATGTGGGGGGAAACCACATATCTTAATATCACTCGTAAAGCCCATCCCTGTCCTTCCACATATTAGATGATTCTAAAAACATTTGCTGAATTCAGTGGCTTATGTCTTCATTAAGACAATCCGAGACAAGCAGATATGCTTTATTATTTATGTTTCAAATCCTATGAGTAAATATTAGAAGAAGCCACTCACTTGAACTTTTTAAACTTAAGAAGGTTATAATTTTTATGCAACTCTTAAGAAATATAAATAGAATGAACATGGTGCAGGCCCACAACATGGTTCTGTAAATTCAGTGAGAAGTCATCACATGGAAAATCAATAATTTTAACAATGTTCTGACACAGAAGTAAGAATTCATCAAAAGTCAATTACGTGGAAACCCACTCTCTAATGAGCGTTCCTGGGGATGAGAGAAGTGAACTATTCTTGTGGTTGTGTTAGCCTGTTGCCCCAGCCCATCTAGCCTCCCAGGTCTTACCAACCAAACCAGACCTTTGGCTGTGGGCCCTCCTGACCATCCCAGGACACAGGGCCCATGTGTGCTCTGATCTTCTCTCATAATGAGATGAATTCTTGCTGAAAACATCTGTTACAGGTGCTTCCTTGTGGCCATACACCACTTAACACTGGTGCAGGCACACAGTCATCTCTCAACTCTTGGCTAAAGCCACAAACTAATACCAGAACAGAGGGTGAATGGAGGGCTTCCCTCATAGCTCAGTTGGTAAAGAATCTGCCTGCAATGCAGGAGACCTGGGTTCAATCCCTAGGTTGGGAAGATCCCCTGGAGAAAGGAACGGCTAGAGAATTCCATGTATAGTCCATGGGGTCGCAAGGAATCTGATGCGAGTGAGCAGCTTTCACTCTCACAGGTTGGATAGAATAGCGGAGTTATGGAAGGCCATCTGAAGTGGCACTGGAGTTGTGACTTCAGTCACTCAGTCAACTGCAGCACTCCAGGCTTCCCTATCCTTCACTATCTCCCAGAGTTTGCCCAAACTCATGTCCGTTGAGTCATGATGCTACCCAACCATCTTATTTTCAGTCTCCCCATCCTCCTCCTGCCCTCAATCTTTCCCAGCATCAGGGTCTTTCCAGTGAGTCGGCTCTTTGCATCCTCAGGTGGCCAAAGTATTGGAGCTTCAGCATCAGTCAGTCCTTCCAATGATTATTCAGGGTTGATTTCCTTTATGATAGACTGGTTTGATCTCCTTGCAGTCCCTGGGACTCTCAAGAGTCCTCTCCAGCACCACAATATGAAAACATCAATTCTTTGATGCTCAGTCTTCTTTATGGTCCAACTCTTACATCCATATATGACTACTGGAAAAACCATAGCTTTGACTAGATGGACCTTTGTTGGCAAAGTGATGTCTCTGCTTTTTAATACCCTGTCTAGTGTTGTCATAGCTTTTCTTCCAAGGAGCAAGTGTCTTTTAATTTCATGGCTACAGAGGGAGAAGGCAATGGCAACCCACTCCAGTACTCTTGCCTGGAAACTCCCATGGACGGAGGAGCCTGGTGGGCTGCAGTCCATGGCGTCGCTGAGGGTCGGACATGACTGAGCGACTTCACTTTCACTTTTCACTTTCATGCATTGGAGAAGGAAGTGGCAACCCACTCCAGTGTTCTTACCTGGAGAATCCCAGGGATGGGGGAGCCTGATGGGCTGCCATCTCTGGGGTCGCACAGAGTCGGACACGACTGAAGTACCAGCATCAGAGTTTTTCCAGTGACTCTACTCTTCACATGAGGTGGCCAAAGTACTGAGGTTTCAGCTTTAGCATCATTCCTTCCAAAGAACACCCAGGACTGATCTCCTTTAGAATGGACTGGTTGGATCTCCTTGCAGTCCAAGGAACTCTCAAGAGTCTTCTCCAACACCACAGTTCAAAAGCATCAGTTCTTCGGCGCTCAGCCTTCTTCACAGTCCAACTCTCACATCCATACATGGCCACAGGAAAAACCATAGCCTTGACTAGACGAACCTTTGTTGGCAAAGTAATGTCTCTACTTTTGAATATGCTATCTAGGTTGGTCATAACTTTTCTTCCAAGGAGTAAGCGTCTTTTAATTTCATGGCTGCAGTCACCATCCGCAGTGATTTTGGAGCCGCCCAAAATAAAGTCTGACACTGTTTCCACTGTTTCTCCATGTATTTCCCATGAAGTGATGGGACCAGATGCCATGATCTTTGTTTTCTGAATGTTGAGCTTTAAGCCAACTTTTTCGCTCTCCTCTTTCACCTTCAGGCAGACTCAAATTAAGGGTCCTTCTGCAAAATGAATAAGTAATTTATAAGTGTCAAGGTCTTCAAAGATAAAAATGAGAAAATATACTGGAAGAGTCATAGGAGACATGATGATATTAAATGCAGTGGGATACTGAATTGGATCAGAAAAAGGATGTTAGTGGAAAATCTGGTGAAAATAGAATGACATAGTTTAATAGTATTGTACCAATGTTGATTTCTTGGTTCTGATAATTGTAATATAATATGTGGACATTAGAGAAGCTGGGTAAAGCTGGACATTAGAGGAATTGTCTAAACTATTTTTGCAACTTGTATGTAAGTCTAAAATTATTTCAAAACAAAATTTTTTAAAAAACAAAATCTGCGACTGATGGTAATAAAATGCAGGCAAATTTCTGTATCTGGCTCAATGACAGAGATATAATCATAACACATTTGTTTTTGCTGATGTGATTCTTACACCTCAAACGTTATCTGATAATCAAAATAAATTTAAACTCTGTGTGTGTGTGTGTGCATGTGTGTGTGTGCATTCTAAACCACAGTTTATATATGCTGTTTAAATTTTGTTATAAGTGAAAAACCTTGTAAAATGTTCATGTGATAGTTCAGAAAGAAGAGGAATACATTACTTAATAGCATTAAAATCATTTGGCTTGGATTACGGTTATTTGTGTTTTCCTTTTATTCTCCTATGTGGGGGGAAACCACATATCTTAATATCACTCGTAAAGCCCATCCCTGTCCTTCCACATATTAGATGATTCTAAAAACATTTGCTGAATTCAGTGGCTTATGTCTTCATTAAGACAATCCGAGACAAGCAGATATGCTTTATTATTTATGTTTCAAATCCTATGAGTAAATATTAGAAGAAGCCACTCACTTGAACTTTTTAAACTTAAGAAGGTTATAATTTTTATGCAACTCTTAAGAAATATAAATAGAATGAACATGGTGCAGGCCCACAACATGGTTCTGTAAATTCAGTGAGAAGTCATCACATGGAAAATCAATAATTTTAACAATGTTCTGACACAGAAGTAAGAATTCATCAAAAGTCAATTACGTGGAAACCCACTCTCTAATGAGCGTTCCTGGGGATGAGAGAAGTGAACTATTCTTGTGGTTGTGTTAGCCTGTTGCCCCAGCCCATCTAGCCTCCCAGGTCTTACCAACCAAACCAGACCTTTGGCTGTGGGCCCTCCTGACCATCCCAGGACACAGGGCCCATGTGTGCTCTGATCTTCTCTCATAATGAGATGAATTCTTGCTGAAAACATCTGTTACAGGTGCTTCCTTGTGGCCATACACCACTTAACACTGGTGCAGGCACACAGTCATCTCTCAACTCTTGGCTAAAGCCACAAACTAATACCAGAACAGAGGGTGAATGGAGGGCTTCCCTCATAGCTCAGTTGGTAAAGAATCTGCCTGCAATGCAGGAGACCTGGGTTCAATCCCTAGGTTGGGAAGATCCCCTGGAGAAAGGAACGGCTAGAGAATTCCATGTATAGTCCATGGGGTCGCAAGGAATCTGATGCGAGTGAGCAGCTTTCACTCTCACAGGTTGGATAGAATAGCGGAGTTATGGAAGGCCATCTGAAGTGGCACTGGAGTTGTGACTTCAGTCACTCAGTCAACTGCAGCACTCCAGGCTTCCCTATCCTTCACTATCTCCCAGAGTTTGCCCAAACTCATGTCCGTTGAGTCATGATGCTACCCAACCATCTTATTTTCAGTCTCCCCATCCTCCTCCTGCCCTCAATCTTTCCCAGCATCAGGGTCTTTCCAGTGAGTCGGCTCTTTGCATCCTCAGGTGGCCAAAGTATTGGAGCTTCAGCATCAGTCAGTCCTTCCAATGATTATTCAGGGTTGATTTCCTTTATGATAGACTGGTTTGATCTCCTTGCAGTCCCTGGGACTCTCAAGAGTCCTCTCCAGCACCACAATATGAAAACATCAATTCTTTGATGCTCAGTCTTCTTTATGGTCCAACTCTTACATCCATATATGACTACTGGAAAAACCATAGCTTTGACTAGATGGACCTTTGTTGGCAAAGTGATGTCTCTGCTTTTTAATACCCTGTCTAGTGTTGTCATAGCTTTTCTTCCAAGGAGCAAGTGTCTTTTAATTTCATGGCTACAGAGGGAGAAGGCAATGGCAACCCACTCCAGTACTCTTGCCTGGAAACTCCCATGGACGGAGGAGCCTGGTGGGCTGCAGTCCATGGCGTCGCTGAGGGTCGGACATGACTGAGCGACTTCACTTTCACTTTTCACTTTCATGCATTGGAGAAGGAAGTGGCAACCCACTCCAGTGTTCTTACCTGGAGAATCCCAGGGATGGGGGAGCCTGATGGGCTGCCATCTCTGGGGTCGCACAGAGTCGGACACGACTGAAGTCACTTAGCAGCAGCAGCAGCAGTCACCATCCACGGTGGTTTTGGAGTCCAAGAGAATAAAGTCTGTCACTGTTTCCACTTTTTCCCCATCTATTTGCCATAAAGGGATGGGACCTGATGCCATGATGTTCTTTTTTTTGAATATTGAGTTTTAAGCCAACTTTTTCGCTCTCCTCCTTCACTCTCATTAAGAAGCTCTTTAGTTCCTCCTTTCTTTCTGCCATTAGAGTGGTATCATCTGCATGTCTGAGGTTGTTATTTCTCCCAACAGTCTTGATTCCAGCTTGTGATTCATCCACCCCCACATTTTGCATGATGTACTTTGCATATCTAAACCGAGTACAGGTTTAGATAGTACCGAGATGCACATTAAACACGAACTCATTATTGAAAGAAAGAAATAAAATTAAAAAATAAATAAATAAACAGGCAAAAAAAAAAAGAAAGCTATCCCTTTATAGTCTTTGTGATAGTAAAGCGAGTATCTCATTGTTGCACTGATGTTTGAGTTATCTTCTATTTATGACAAGTTAGAATGGTTTCCCATTTATGATAGTGGTGTAAAGTGTTCCTTTAAATTTTTTAATACCAAAATATGAATCAATGCAAAAATGTTACATTAATAATTACACTTGTAGCATGAGGATATGGTAAAAAAAAATTACAAATTGATACTCAATAAAGTTTGAAGAATAGTTCAGTCTCCTACCTTTGACACTCCTCTTTTTTCCTCTTCTCTGTGCCTCTCCTGTTTATAAATGTGAAGAAATAAAATATCATACAGTGCATACATAGTATTCTACTTTCTGTGAAAGAAGCGGAAATAAGGAAGCAAATGTGTATCTGTTTATCTTTATAAATAGAAACATAGTAAGGGCAAATTCACAAACAATGGAGTTGGGCACCTATAAGGCATGGTAGAAATTGGGGTAAAGGGGATACAAGAAGAAAAGACTGACACTTTTTCTGAGCTAACGTTTTTTGTACAGTTTGACTTTTGGAAGCATGTCAGTGTCCTACATATGTAAAAAAATTAATTACAAAGGATGGGAGGGAGGAGCGTAAATGGAAACAAATGAACCTGGTTTTATTTAGATGAATACCATAACCAAACTGAAGGGAGAATTTTTAAAAAGACTAATCCCAGTGGCTTATGAGCACAGGCTTTGGTTGCACCCGCTCAGTCTTAGGCTGGAGGGAGAAACGCAAACAAATCTTGGCCTTATTTTCAGCAGGTTCATTTTGCAGTGGCTTATGCAAACAGTTCTGAGACAATTTTAGATATACTATTGAACAAATTAGTATGTGACATGATGGTATTGAGAATTCTCACTGTGGATTATGTGAAATAGAGGAAGGCAAGAAAGAACTCTCCGAGAATGATTAGAATTGGAGGTATTGGTATAAACTCATGATTTCTAAAGTATGTGTGCATGTGTGCATATATACACACATATGTATATGTATGTGTGGATATATTTATATGCATATATTTCCTAGCTGTGTCTGCTGAGAGGGCTTAATACCCCATAGATTGTCCCGCAGTAGCAATGAGCTCACCTAGCACCCAAGTCTTGATCTCTAATAACATCCCCACTAAAAGAAACCAGGGCTGAGTTCAGAACTGAGCACGGTTGATACAAGACGAACCCACAACACCTTAGTATGCCAAAAAGTAAGGAAGTCCTGAAAAGAATGATGGGGGCGTGTCACAAGAGCACAGGCTCTAGCTTGAATCATCTCCCACTGCTAAACCTGGGACAACTTGAGAACCAAAGTAATTAGGTATAGTAATGAATATAAACTATTAAACAGTGGAAACCCATGAATCCATACCAGTAATAAAACAGATGCATTAATCGTGGAGCAGAAGCGAGCCCTTGCTTATGGTCAAATGCTGAGTGACAGCTGATAAACTTGGAGGGAAGGATGGAATCAGACTGAAACTATCGTAGTGAAGACTAAATCGGAGAAGCATCTTCAATAGATGCTGAATCTAAATAGAAAAATTTAATCAGGAACAGTATGTTCACATGATCTCCTAAATTGCTTGCTCGTTACAAAAGAAAAAATAATACCTAGACAGTGGAGAAATCAGACGACATCTTATCTTGACTGGGTGATCAAAATTAATGTCACCGTTGAGAGACACATGAACGTTTGCACCTCCAGATGTGATGCCCTGAGGAGGACGCAGCATCACATGTAGGATTCTGGCCAGATATGCGTATCTTATATCTTATTGTGGCAAAGAGTTAGGAAAGTCAAAACGCAGGATGAAAAAGGAGGCAGGGAATTTTTGAAGAGTTGGTATTATTCAAGAATGTCAATATCGTATAAGAAAGGCTGTGGAAATAGTCCAGATTAGAGGAGACTCGATAGCTAGCTAAATGTAGCACCTGATCCTGAGCAAAGATGCTGTACAGGACATTATTGGATCAATTCATAAAAGTAGAATATGAACTGTATCAAAATTAAATTTATTAAAGTTAAAAACCATACTGTGATTATATTTGAGAAGAATGCTGAGATATTTGGGGATAAAGGGCCATGATGTGTGTAATTACTCTCAAGAGACTCCAAGAAGAAATACTGTATATGTGCAAAAACAGAAAGAACACAAATGATGGAGCATGCTGGGTAAAATGTTGATGATGCATGGATCTGGGAGGAGGGTATATAGTGCTCCTTATACTATGCCTATTCTTAGAACTTTCTGATAGATTGAAATTATTTCCAAAATGAAAACTTTTAGAAATAAAAAATGAAAATGTGATCGTGATGACACGTGTTCAGTGATGACAGAATGTTCAGCATCCTTAGGAGAGACTTTATTGAGATCTTACAAGGCAGTTGCATGCAGAGAACTAGGCTGAGAGGCCTAATTCACCTCGGAATATCATAGTCTGAAGATCAAAGTGCCGTGATAAAGAGGCCATTGGTTTTCTTATTCTCTTATTCCAATGCTAATCTAAAGAACCCAGTAGAGATGCACCCCAGAGCAGGTTAACTTAGCTAAGTCTTACCCAGACTAGTCTATGTCCATCTCTCAGAGACCATCAGATCTAGGTGCAGGCCACGGAAAAGGCCTGTGGAAAGCAGCATAGACCCAGAGTGTGAGCCGCAGGCTCATACTGGTTGAGCTTAGTAGAGTTGTGTGGCTTCCAGGCCCAGCGTGGGATAAGCTAGCTAGCTTGTCATCCCAGAGGTCGTAGGCTCAGTACTGGCATTGAGAGACTTTGGCAAGAATTTAAAAATAGGAAATCTTGGAACTAAGTTATGAACTGCCCTCCATGCCCTATTGGTGATTTACCCACGTTTCATCATCCAGAAAGACATGGTGTTCTTTGCAGTAAATCAGAAAATGCTGATACCATTAATTCCATCCCTGAAATTAAGATTCTATTAGTAGAGAACAAAATGAAATTAGTTTTATTAAATGTGTATACATATATATATATATATATATATGCCCACATCTGAGAAATAATATCTAAAATAGCTTTAAGAAATCAGGTTTTCAAATTTTTCCAATTAAACTTATTTGTTATTCTTTCATGTTTCTTTCGTTAGGTCCCTAGCATTCAAACAGCAAAAAGCTCCCAACATTTTTTGTTTAGTTTTCTAAGAGAAAAAAAAAAACTAATTAATATAATGCTATCTTTTTCCATCATTTCTTTCCTTGGGGTTTGAGGGAAAAGCATAATCCTACTTGTAGAAGACCTTTAGAACAAGGGACGCTCCAAGTGTCTGTCATATTCCCTAGGAGGAACTGTCTCGAGCAGTCTTTAGGCTGGAAATAACCAAGATTAGGATAGGAAGTCAGGGAAATTTTTCTTCTAAAGGAGAGCTCTGTGAGACCTTGGGGCAGTGAAAGGAAGTGGTAGAAGCCCTTTTATTTGCCAACTAAAATAAGCATGGCCTAAGAGGGGCCTGAGAGGGCCGTTTGGGGCCTTGCTGACCCAGGCCAACCAACATGTCTGTCTCTCTCCCCGTCTCCTCTCGTATTTAGTATCCCTTTCTTGGCTGAGGGTGTAGGGGCTTTTCTCTGTTTTAGTTTTGGGATTTCAGCCAATTTCTATCCTGAGGAAGTTCTTAACATCTATTCTAAGAGAACGGGTAGGAGAGGAGACTAGGCCCACACTGCCTGTTTGCCCAGCTGCACAGTGGGGAAGACAGAGGAGGAAGGTATGCCTAAGAGCCCAGACTCTGGCACTGAATTTGATTCTTGGCCTCTCTGCCTTAGTTCTGCACAGAGAGATTGTCGTCTACTTATCTTCATCAACTGTTCTCTCTTGGAAAGGGAGAAGTAGGGAAATGCCCTGAGTCCAGAAGCACTTATATGTATCTCATTGCTAGAAAGACTGCTCGAAGACCCTTCTTCTATGTAGTGATGTGAGTCTGGGGCAATGACCCCCCAGAGGTTTATACAAGGGGGCTAACAGCTTCCCTTTCATCCCCTCTACCCTACCTTTGAAAGGCACTGATTTTTTTCTTTTTTAGTTTTATTTAGTTATGAGTTTTAAATATTTGTTAGACTGATACCTGAGGCTAAAGCCGGCTGAGAAGGAAAGCCTTTGACAAAATGTAGTTAGTTAGCAGATTTCTATCTGTTCAACCAGGGTCCACATAGGTGTTGTATATTGCCTCATGTAAATATTATATGGTCCATTTACGTCTTGGTTCAGTGGGTGTCTGTGCTGTCTGTGTATCCTGTTTGCTTTTGGCATGTGTCTGTATCAACTGAGTAACTTAGCAAAGTCAACACAGCAAGTCATGAAATTCATACTTGAACCCAGACCTTTTAACCCGAAAGCTCATCTAGCTGCATATGGGGCACTGGACACACCCACCTTTATTTGTTCATGGTTGAATTCTGAGCTCCTAGAATGGTGCTTGCATATGGAAGACATTTCGTAAGTATTTATTAAGTGAATGAGTGATTATTGTGATAGTCTGGTGTTTTGATTCAGTCCAGTGCCAGTTTCTTTCCAGGCCTGCCTCTGAGAGCTCTCTGCCGGCATCAGCAATGCAGTGCTTCCGGCAGAGATGACTCTGCCTTACAGTGATTACCCGTTTATTTTCTTAGTTTTGTTACTATAGCCATTCTTTCTCTTGTGTGTGTGTTAGTCGCTCAGTCATGTCCAGCTCTTTGCGAGCCCATGGGCTGCAGCCCACCAGGCTCCTCTGTCCGCGGAGTCTCCAGGCAAGAATGTGGAGGGGGTCACCATCCCCTTCTCCGGGTGCTCTTCCCAACCCAGGGATCGAACCCAGGTCTCCTGCATTGCAGGTGGATTCTTTACCATCTGAGCTATCAGGGAAGAATCATACTCTTTCTCGTATTACAATTTTAATTTCGTTTTTCAAATCTAGTGGGTAGTGAAGGGTGCTAGGAGTTTCTGAGATCCCGATTTGTCTTATCTGTCTGATTAATTACCGGAGTGGGGGTTTGGATATTTTACAGCTTTTGGATCTCTTCATCCAGTGGGATTGGTCAACCTACCTTGCTGACTACGGTCAGCCCACCTGCAAGTACCTCCGGGTAAACCCTGTGACAGCTCTGGCCCTGCTTGAGAAGTGAGTACCCATCCCGTGGTCTGTTTTGAGGGGTGGGGTGATGGAGAGGGGAGATGGATACAAATGATCATTTTCTCTTTGCCACTACCTTGAAAAGATGGCAAAGAGGCCCCACTTTTAAAGCCGCCACAGGTGTTCTCAGCAGTTTCCATCACTGGATTTGGCAGTTCAGTCTTCTTTTTGGAGCCTCTTAATCCCTGAGCCCCAGCAAGCTAGGGAAAGTGTGTGTCAGGGGAACTGTGACATTACCTCAGAGCTTACCTAGAGATCACGGGAGGAGAAAGAAAGAAGCCTTAGCTTGGGGCTCAGGTCAGCCTGGTGAACAGAGGGAGCCAGCCCCAGCCATCTGGGGTGTGATGATGGATGGAGAGCAGCCCCACAGAACAGATGGCTTCTCTGGTTCCTGGCAAAGAAGCTCCTGAAATTATTTCAGCTGCCTTACCAACCCTTGTCTCCGTCAGATTGAGCTTTCTATGCTGAGTAGCCCAAGAAAGCTGCACTGGAAGTGTCTAACTCTTGCCTTAAGCAGTCACTAGCCTGCAAAGTGGCTGCCATGGGACTTTCGCATCTCTGAAGCAGAGGTGCCGCCGCTGAGGGTGAGTTAGCCAGCTCCAGAACATCTCACTAACCAGTATGTCACCCAGATGCTGGAATCTGCACTGCGCTGTAGCCTGGGTTTGGCTTTAGCTCACCTAGTTGAGAGCTGGCAGACGAGAGACAAAGACCCATGTAAAAAGGAAGCTTTTTCTTGTCATCAAACTAGATAAAACCCTTGGCTTCTTAGAAGCTTCTTAGAAGAGTGCCCTGCATCTAGACAGTGTAGCAAGTCTCCATATATAGCCAGTCAGGCAGGTCTCAGCTCCTAAGAAGGCGAGGCTCCGAGTCCAGGCGGCCAGAGGGAAGCCTTAGGCAGCGGGAGAGGCCGAGGGGTGCCTTCCTGCTGGAGGCTTTAATCGGGGAGAGAAGGGGAGGAGGGAGAGAGCGGGCGCGAGCAGGAGGCAGAGGTGTGTGTCTGGAGCCAAGCCACAAGAGCCCAGAACTGACTTTTTCCAGATCAAGACAGACTCATGTTTCCATTTTAACTCTGTTTCCCGTGATTCTCTCTCCCAATGACCTTCTTCCCTAGGATATCTAGAGAGTAAGTATATTATTCACTTGGGCCTTTTCCACTACTTTGAGGCAAGTCCTTCTGGTTTCCTCACTGACCCTAGTGGCTACACTAAAACCCCTGCCCTGGGAGCTGTCCCCACCCTGACATACTAATCTGCTAAACCAGCCCGGTGCCAGCTGGCTGGCGGCCTCCTCTCTCCTTGGACCTTCAAGTGACCCTTGGCTTACCAGTTCCTTTGGGGCTGGGAGTGGTGACAGGGATTTTCCCCCATCAGTGCCAGGTAAAAGGTGGCTCCCGCCCACCTTCCTGGCACACTCAATACTCTTGCTAGTCCAGGGCCTGAAATCCAGCCCTGACACAAGGGAGCTTCCTCAGCAGTCTTCCCGCCCTCCCAGTGGTGAGGCCCTGGCTTCATGATCTCCCACAGAAGACTCTTTCTTAGAGGCGAGGCCTCACCCACATTCTCAGCACCCTACTGGCTTGTGCGTTGCTGCTCGGGTGCCCTGTTCAGATGGGCTCTGGGATTCCCTTCAGCCAGTCGCCTCTCTCAACAGTTATTACTCCTCTGTTCCTGAGAATCTCAGACCCAGGAAGTACTGGCTAATCTACTTCCTGTGGATCAACAACAGGCTAAAATAATCAGCCTCTCAGTAGCATTCTGGAGGCCTAGCCAGTGATAATGCCATGTACTTACCCTGAGTGATCAGCAGGATTTACAAGCCCCCTTCCAAACACAGTAGGGCCAGAGGCCACCCAAATCACTAAAATCCACATTTCCCAGCCTCATAGGAATCAGTCTCTTGACTTGACCCTCTCCTGCTTTCCCCACAGCCAGCTCTACCACCAGAGCTCAATACTCTCTCCTTTCCAGCCTGACACTTGTTAGCGGGATGAGACGTGGAAAGACACAAGGACATGATGAGGACTTTCAGGAAAGAGAAGAGGCCCCTGCGTCTTTGAGAGGTGTCCAGGGCCAGAAAGATCCAGATCCTGGGCTCACAGAATGTGAGGGGGTGGGGACTCTCCTTTGGTTTTCAAGCATTGCAGGGTACATGCCAGCATGCCACCATCAGCCCTTGGGGCACCTGAGTTTCTCCTTCAAGTAATCCCCACTCCAGGCCTTAATGGCTAAGAAATCCTGGCCTCTGGGGCCCAGAGACTACCCTCTTCTGCTGTTTCCTCCTACCTTCTTTCTGGACTCCCCGAAGGGAGTTGAAAGCCACCTCTGTCTTTGGGCTGCTTTGAGGAGTCATGAAACGAATGACCGCATAGGATGTTAAATTAAGTGTCCTGTAAAGGCCAGAAGTGCTTTTCTTCCTTTATTATTCTTTTTGTTTTGTTAGTGTTGGTTTTATTTAGATTTATAGTATATCCAGCAAAGGAGTTGCTGTCTGGGATAAATAATCCTCAGTCAAGCCAGTTCCACAAACATCATGGTGCAGTTTCTGTTTGAGGGACCAAATACAGTAATCATCATAGCCTTGGGGTCCTTTGTGCTTTCTTTTCAACCTAAATCTCTAAACCTCTGTCATCTCTCCTTCTTCCTCTCTTTCAAGCACAGACCTCCACATGTGGGTGGTTGTACCTCATATGCAGTGTCTAAGTATGCTTGATGAGTAATTCCAGGCTCAAGGCCCTAAAGCTTAGATCAGAGAGAGAAGTCTCAATTCGTTTGTGGCTGTCACCATCAGCCAGAGCCATCAATCTGGGATGCTCATCAGAACCTCCCTACCATATGGAGAGAAACGTCCTTATGGACCCTCTGACCTTCTGGCCTCTCTAGTCCATCCCTCTGCACGGGGCCTCCCCACAGGAAAAAGTGGTCCAGGATTAGCCAAAGGCCCCTGGGAAGGCTTCCTGGGAGGAGTTTACCACTCCCTGGACTCCCTTCTGTGCCCTCTCCTCACCCACCTCCATGCAGGGCAGGGGGCCGTGAAGTCAGAGAGCTGGCTGAGCTTCTGAGGGATGGTAGTGAGGAGCCACCTAGGCTGACCCCAGGGATAAATGAGTCTGGGCGGTGTCCTTCTTTCTCTACCATTAGAACTATCTGTGAGCTGGAGATCCAGTGTTCAGAGACGGGCCAAAGTTGACAATCACCAACAAATACCAGGGGCTGGGGCGCCTTTCAGGGGAATGAAAGATTCCTGGGATCTGTCACAATGGCTAAGTCAGGCTTGGGGTTCCTCTGGACCTCGGCCTAGCTTTGCCTTTCTCCATCCATGCTTTCCAGTTAGGTCTCTCCATCTGCGGAATTGATGGCCAGAACTGCCCGTGGTTTGTGCTCTAGGAATATGCCATCTTGGGAGCTTTAGCAGGAGCCAATTAAAAAGCTTTCCGAAGGTCAAGATCTGAAGGTGTCGCAGCCATTGAGAACTCAGGGGCTTCTCTTGCCTGAAGCCCTGGTTTTCAAGTGAGAGAACGGCTCAGCCTTTTGGCACCTGCTTTCCTCAGCACCATGCCCTCTGAACCACCTCACTGCCTCTGGGCCCCTATTCTGAAGCAAAGGAAAAGAGATCAATCAAGCCCTTGGTTTTGTTAAGAGTAGGATAGAGTTACCAACTAGAGTAACATTTAGAAATGCATAGTGGCTTTCAGTTACTCGTATTCTTTTGAAATTGCTCGTTAAGAGCATTGTCCTGCTTTCCCTTTCAAATACCAGCTGTAAGGTCGCAGCAGGATTTTAGTAGGTTCAGCGGGTAATGAGAAGACCTTAGACATTCTCTGAGATCCTGTTGTCCAGCAGGGCTGCAGCAGGTGGCAGACACCTATACTAGGCTCATACCTGGGCAGAAAGGAAGGAAGGAGGTCGGGTGAGCATGGATGGTAAGGGGGCTGCCCATGGCTGGCTCTCAACTGTTTTCCAGAGGTGAGTAAAGCTGGGAGGTATGGAGGTGCCAGCAGGGTAGCTTTCTGAATAGTAGGTGAGTATGGGCCTGACAGTGGAAATGTTCTCTCAACTCCTGGTGGTTGTTAAGACATGCTGGCCACCATTGCTGCCTCAAACACTTTGCTGTCTTTCTTCCCCTCTCTGTTTAGGATGAAGGACACCAGCCGCAAGAACAACATGTTTGCACAGTTTCGGAAAAATGAGCGAGACAAGCAGAAATTGATTGACACCGTGGCCAAGCAACTCCGGGGACTCATCAGCAGCCACCACTCATGAAGACGGGCCTCGGGCCCACAGAGGCTGCTGGCTGCAGCCCCAGAGTCTGGGACCCAGCGCTGGCTGGCCCTGCCTTTGTGCATTCTTCTTCAAAGAGAACAAATGTATTTTTTTATAATAACCTATGTACAGTATTCACATAACCTTTCCCTATAGTAGAAGAGGCACAAGAGTAAGCAAGTCCATGAGATGTTTCTAGGCCAGGCTTCAGGGGAAGCCACGCTACACTGTATCTTCCTAGAGACGGTGGTGTCCTCAGTCCATTGTGAGGAACCACCTTTCATCCGTGGCTCTAGAGCTTAGGTCTGGGGCTCAGAAACTGCGAAAACAAAATGGGCACTTGGCACTGGGAGGTAAGGTGAGTAGGCAGAAGGATAATAAAGTGCATCCTGTTCACTCCTAGGTGCCCCATTCTCTGCATAGGTGAGGCTGGTTGTTGTTGATGCAGGGAAAGGGCCTAGAAGACACTACTCCTTGGTCTATGAAAGACCAAGACACAGCTGTGGAGTTCCAGAGGTTTCTTCTCCTCAGCCCAGTGACTTTCCCTGACCAGACAGCAAGCATGTCCTTGTGACCAGATGAGAGCTTCACTGCCATCCCCCCGAGGATGGCGTCTTTTAGCCTAGATCTGCCCCCCGTGCTTTCACTCCTGATTTTTCCGGGGCATGGAAGAGCTGAGTCCACAGTGGGACTGACTAGACCTTATGACGAGCTGTAGGTTGCCCCCACACCAGGAGGAGGTCTTGAAAGCCAGTGTGAATGGGGTCAGAGCCCCAGCCCCTTCCCCAGTCCTCTCACTGCCTTCTTTCCAGGTCAGGCGCTTGGTTCAGGGCATATGTCCGCAGTTATTCCACAGACAGAGAATCTCAGACTCGGCCTCCTCTAGCAGTGTCATTGGGATGGTCAGCTTGCAGAAGCCTGGAAAATGACCTTTTGCTTTCCGCTTAGGTAAAACCTGAAGGTTACTGGGCATCGTTCCTTTGTGTTTTAAAACCAGCTTTCTGGCCACCATCTCTATAGGAAATGCCACCAGCTCTGTGCTGTGGAGAGAACGTTCTCTGGACATGCCTCTGGGATGGAGCCACGGTCACCACGAAGTAGAGCAGGTCAACCATGACTAATGGTTTGTCACCCCAGCCATCCCTCACCAAATCATAGCCTGGAGAAGAAGCTCCTGCTCAAGCCTAAAGCTTCCGTCCCCCTTTGAGGTGCCCAGAGCTATCTTTCGGCTTTGTCTGAGAAAGATTGACTGTAATCCTATCTTTCAAGCTCTGGAGTTTGCAGAGGAGCCTGAACTGGCTAGGTCCTCTCGCAAATGGGCTCCTGTGACTTAATGCAAAGGCTTTGCTATGAGGTCAGTCATTGGAACCTGCCCTTTAAGACACTTCAGGAAGACGCTATTAAAGCTACTGGCGAAGTATAATTGTGCATCACCAAACAATGACAAATAAGCCACACAGGCCTTTCCAGCTAGGATTAGTGGGAGGAAAGACTCATCAAACAGAATTCTTCACCAGCTTTGTCAGCTATTGAGTTGTTTCTAGGGAGGGCAGTGCTTTTCACCCCCACCCCTCCACCCCCCTGCCAAATATTATGTCACAACTTGAAAACCACGGGGAAGAAAATACGCACACAGACACACACAGACTTCCTCAAAACTGGAAAGACCAGGCTGCCTGTGGCTCTGCAGAAGCTTTCTGAGGCTCATCCTCAGGGCTCGTCATCCTGAGGGCTTGGTCCCGGGTCTTAGAAGAGGCTCAGAGATGAGCGCTGCCTCTCAGAACTCCACAGCCAAGGAGGGCAGGGGTCCGAGGGAATGAGACCGAAAGTGCCGTCTCTCAAATTCTGGACTTTACTAGAAAAGAGCAAGAAATGATCACTCCAACCCTATTGCTGAAGCCGGGCCCCAAACACCCTCCTTCACTAGAGCCGCACAGCAGGGCCTCTCCTGCTTTCTGCATTCCGCTCTAACTTTGAAGTAGAATGGAGAGAAGCTTAAGTCTGTCACTTTGTTTTTCAAGCATTATCATTGTTGGTCTGGTCTCAGCCCTGTACCCTGGGAACCAGTGTTACACAGAGAAAATGAACAGGGTAGAGGAAGGAGGGTCACCCTGCCCCTTGCACACAGAAGTCCCTCTGCAGAAAACACCTACTCAAGCCCGAGACTCACCGGGTAGACCCTGTGTTAGAGCCCTTCTTTCCTCGTGGTCTGCCTCCAGCCTCCCTCACAAAACCAGCCTGCACCCCTGAGTCGTCTGTGGAGACACACTCTTTCACCAGGGAAAGGTGAGAAACAGGCACTGGCGGTGTCCAGACTGTGTGAATTGGTGAAGTCAGAGTTTTCAGTTTTGTCTGTAGGCCTCAAGCTAGGTCAGCTCTTGAGAGGACTTGGACAAAGCATGGGTGCCTGTGTCCCCCAGAATCCTGAGATCTGGCCTCAAATGCCCAGAGATGTAGATACGCCCCGGAGGCCTCAGGAACAGGCGAGAAAAAGGGTGCTTGGAGGCCTTTCCATCTTCTAGTTGGCTGAGTTCTTGGGAAAATCAGATCCATATTCCTGAAGGGACAGTCAGGTTTGGGACCCTAGTGGGTTGCAAGTAGTAATTTAGGCAGCTGGAATAATCTGAATATATCACATGGCAAAATCTCTGAGTAGAATAAATGAAGCTGCTGATGGGGAAGAACAGGACATGGAAATTGGAAGCCGCAGAGAGTTCCCATTGGTAAAGGGCATATACAGCATCCAGGGAGCAACGCCCAGCATTTGCGTTGTCTCCCAGGCCTCCAAGTCAGCCTAGCTTCACTGCGCACTTGACAAGTGCTTGCTCAGCAAGTCCCGGACCCAGGCCCCTTATCCCCAAGGTCGGCATTGGCCGTGACTCTGCCCGTGCGGCCTCTGAGCACGCTCCGCGCGGCCTGCTGCAGAAGCCCCTCACCAGAGCTGCGCTTCTCCCGGGACGCTGCTCCTGGCTGCTCCTCTTGCCTCTTTTATCTTTTTCCTTTGCCTGAGTTTGCAATTACTTTTCACTAATGTGTTGGAAATGGCCTTTTTATTTTGCACAAATAGTTGCACATTTATGAGGGAAAATTAGGAAAGTCCATTTTTAACTCTAAAGGGAACTTTTTTCTTTAAAACCCAGCCAGTAAAGCTACTGATACAGATGGGCCTCATGGTTAGTAGAAAACCTCTCACGTGGAAAGAGCATGTCTATTCCTCCTGTATGTTCTCTTTTCATTGCTATTAAATAAGGGAGCCTACACACCTGCTCACCGTGTTGTCTCATGGCTTTTGTTCTCCCTCCCCTTTCACACCGTGGAGCATGGTTGGTGATCTGGATACAGGCACTGCGCCCCTTCAGCCGCACTGGGGACTAGGCAGGCAGAAGCCTGCTGGGGAGGAGAAAGCGGCCTGCTAGACAAGGCAAGAAGTCGAACTGTGGCCTTGGAAACATTCCAAACCACCGGCCTAGGCTTTCCTGCCTGTACCATTAACACTGGCATCATCGTCATCAAGAGGAACAACCCTTGAACTGCCTGGTTTATGAGGAGTACCTGGCTAGGCAGCTAGGGGTTCGCTGTGTTCTGAACACTGGCCCTGCCACGGTAAGGCTCCTAGTTAAGACGGAGCCAGGAGGGATTATCTAGAAGAAGGAGCGAAATGAGCCTGTCTTAGAGCTTGGTGGAGAGAGGGACAAGCATCACAGACTGCTGTGGGAATGACTCTCGTCAGGGAAGCAGCACAGAGAAAAGTGAAAGTCGCTCAGCAGGCCAGAATACTGGAGTGGGTAGCCTTTTCCTTCCCCAGGGGATCTTCCCAACCCAGGGATCGAACCTAGGTCTCCCGCATTGCAGGCGGATTCTTTACCCCTGAGCTATAAGGGCCCAGAGAAATGGGGATGTTAATTAGCTGGGCTTTGAAGGAATTAAATCCAGTGTGGGGCAGACCACGTTAGATTGGCACAAGTCTGGTAGGCATATCTGAAACCACGGTGAGTAAGGCCTGAAATGTCTGTGCAACAGCACCCAGCCTTCCTGGCCACAGGCTGGCATGGAATGGGAATAGGTTGGAGAGAATTTCTTCAGTAACAAGTCTGACCACTGCAACTGGGCTTCAGTGCCTGAGAGACCTGGGCTTCAGTTCCTGCTGTACCACTTACCAGCTGAATGACCTTGAACAGTGAACTCCCTGAATCTCATAATCCTTATCAGTGAAAGCAGAACCATAGTCAGGCCCAATGTACAGGCTTGTTGTGAAGTGTAACTGGGCTACGGATGGTCAAAAGGGCTAGCCATTTCCTAGCCACACACACAAGCTCTTCCATGCCTTTCCCTCCCTCGCCTCCAATTCCACAACACGTGGTGACACGTCATATAGAATTCTCCGGAGATCGCTGCCTCCCGGGTTGGGGGTTCCCCTCCCCAAGCCAATCACAGGCTTCATGGTCCCTAGGTCCCCCGAGCTCCTGAGAAGATACAGATACAAGCCTTCACTTCAGCCAGCCAGTTACCTAGCTCGGAGTAGAGCCAGTCCTTCAGGTGGGACCTGCCCCTCAATTCCACTTGAAACCTCTTCTGCCAAAACTTATACCTCCTTCTAAAGTTTAGGAGTTCTTGACCAGAATTCCATGAACCTTTGGAGTGTGTATGTGGGGGAATATATGTACAAACACACAGGCTTGTATCCACTCAGTTTTCTGGCTAGAAGGTACATGGCTTTCATCAATGTCTAAGGAAGATTCAGGACTAAAATCCTGAATAATAACCAGATCCCTTTGGAAGTATAGATCTCCCTGTAGGAAAGGCCAGACACTGAGCAGTCACCTCCTCTCCCTGCCTCACAGAGTTCTGGCAGGAGATTTTTCAAGACCTGCAGCTCTGCCTCCCACCCTCCCACCTCTCCTGGGAGCCTCCACAGGAACCTCGGGTCACACCTAAAAACCAGTACAACCACCATTCCTAGCTTGACCTCCCGGAACCAGTTTAGGGTACCCAGGGGCACGCGAAGACCCTGTACTTCTGAGGAGAGACTCTCAGCTGGTTGAGGGAATCGCAAGCAAGAAGGTCCAGTCTAGACGCTTGGGCTGTGGAAGCTGAACTGAACCCAGACGGCTTCCCACAGCTTCTGAGTCTGAGCACTCAAAGTCTCACCCACGGCCTTGTCCAGAGAGGGCCCAGCAACCCTTGCGGTACGTATGCACTGCGGGGAACCACACCAAACCAGGGACGGATGGGAAGCTGTCTCTGGCTTGCCCCTTGTCTGATCTGCTCAGCAGGCAGATGAGGATGGGAAATAGCCAGTGGGAGATAAGGGGAGGGAGGAGAAAGAGTTGCCAGACCCTTTACCCCGGAGGCCTCAGCTTTGATTTAATGGACACTGTTTGCCAGGAATGAGAGAGCCTCCAGGCCCAAGAGACCAGAAGACAAAGGCCCTCGAGGAAGCGCAGGGAGGCGGAGGGGAGTGGTGGGGGCCAGGCATTGTGCTGGAGCACCACCCCTCTATCTGTTTCAATCACTACTAGGGTTAGGGTTACCCTGCCTTTGGGGCCCTGGCTCCTCTGTGGGGTCTGTGACATCAGCTGTTGTGATGCTAATGGAGCCCCCCTCTACCCCCCACACAGGGGGTACCCCTGCACTAGCCAGCCCACATGGGTTCCTGGGGAGGATCCCAGCTCCTATTCCCTCAGGGAGGGGGCAGTCTGTGGGCCCAGAACCCAACCCAAGACCACAGCCCCCCTTCCAGTCTGAACTCACTGCTAAGTGTAACTTCCAAGCCCAAGCTGTGACCTTCCTCTCTCCAAAGCTCCAGAAAAGGAATGAAATCTGAACATTGAGACGCTTTTCTGGCCCTAAACAATCCTTCCATTCTCTAGGCTCAATGATGGGTCTATTCCCTCCTGTAAATGGGTCTCGTAATCTTCAACTTTTACCTTTGCTTCTAAGGGTAATTAATTGCATCTCCCTCTTGTTCTCCCCACACACTCCCCTCTCTGTTACAAGGCTCAGGTTAAGCTGGGTGGATGGCTTTTCTTTCTTTCTATTCCATAGAGTGCTTATTTTTAAAGCTGATGGAGTAACGCCCTGCCCTCTGCAGTGAACCTCTCTTCCGGAGAAGCCTGCCGGGGAAACTCCACTTCCCTGGGCACAGGAAAGGGGCCCTCAGACTGTCCAGCTTTTCAGAGAACCAGCTCTGAGCTACCATTTCACTCCTCCCAACCCCCAGATATGTTTCCAAGGTTTTAGGAAAGACATTTTCAGGTACCACTCAGGAGCAAAGTGGAGGGTTAAGTAGTGATCTGGGAAGTAAAGATGGGCACGGGAGAAAGCAAGACCAAAGGGTCAGAGTCTCTTTTTTTCCAGGATGGGGAGAAACAGTAAGGTTCAAGTGCAGGGCAGCTTGAGGACATCCAGGTTGGAGGCGAGGGGAAGACCCATGAAGGCCAGCTGGCAGAGAGACTGCCGTGGTGGAGGCAGGTCACGCAGGCAGCAGGCTGAGCCCCACAGAGACGGGTGGTTTCTGGTGTCGGTGTCCTTGGCTGATGCCTCTGCTTTTCGAAGGCGGGAAAGACATCACAGGCCTGTCTGAGGCCCCCGCGCACCTCACCCAGCAGATGGCATGTGGGCTCTCGTGGCCACATCAGGTCACACTTAGTGATTCGCTACCGAGAGGGCACTGTGAGCGCGGCACCCTTGTTAAGAGGAATTCTCTGTCACTGACATTCTTGAGAAAGCATATGGTGATAATAAAAAGCAAACCAACGTTTAGCCGGGTTTATTACCGTGTAAAATTCTCTGCAGATATGTTCCATACCACTCTTGGTATGCCACGGAATAAGGAACAGGTTGAAAACAGATTGAGTAAGGTGAGAAATCAAAGTAGCATTTTAATCCCTGCTGGGCGGGATGTGGTCCTGGTGGTGATGGTGAACGTGTTCATACCCGCCTGTGCACACGTGCACACACAGATCCAACAGTACCTCTGGAGGTTTTCCCCACTGGGCCCAAAGGTCGTCCCCACACTGAGCCACTGCTCGCAGGATGGTGATGTTCTTTCAGATCATTTTACTACATATATACTGACTTTTTTCACACACAAAATTATGGTGTGTGAAAAAAACTGCAGGGTTTTTTTTTTTTTCTACACAGTGTATCTTAAACATTTTTGTGGTAACATACAGGATATCTTCATCCTTTGTGAAGCTCATAATTATTTCTATTGCATGGATATACCTTGAGTTTATGTAATCAATTCCCAATTGGTGGATATTTGGGATGTTTCCAGTATTTCACAGGCGCTTCACAGTATATCAAGACATCTGTATACGTCTTTGCCTTATTTAGGTATTTCTGCAGCATACAGTTTCAGGGGTGAAATTGATTGGTTAAAGGCTATAAATACCATTAATATTAATAAAAAGTGTGTCTTACTTTCTAGCAAATCACCAACTTATACTGTCTCCAATACTATATTATGAGTTTGCGTGTATTCTCAACCTAAGGAATTTCAATATTCATTCATTTCTTACAAAAGTAAAAAATCATTTCCTTTTGTTTTATTCATACTTCCTTATAGTGAGCCTAAGCATCACTTATATTGTTTCTTGCTCGTTGTATTTCCTTTTATGAAGTAACCATCCATTTATTGTGCCTTTAAAAAAATAGGTTGTTTCCTTGTTCATATGATTTGTAACTCTTTGTCTATATGGGATTTCAATTATTTGTCTTATGCATAGCAAATATTTTCCCCAGCTTTTCTTCTGAGTTTGTTCATGGTCCATATCTTTTAGAACCCTTCACTCTACAAGTGAAAAAAGCCAACTCATAAAAAAGGAGATCTATTGATTGAAAGTCCAAAGTTAGTTCAAGGTTGTTTTGTTTCAATGACTGAAAAAAATCAAGGTTCTTTCCTTCTCTCCTTTTCAAGTAGCAATGCCATCCTAGATTTCACTATCCTTCTGGTGGCTGACTGTCATTTTTCCAGGTTTCATGTCTCCACAGCACACTGTGTAGAAACTGACTTCCACTGGCCCTCCGAGGTGAGTGAGGAACCTTCTGTCCCATATGCCTCCCCTATTTGGAGACCTACATTTAATTACATGTCCTTCTTTTTGATCAGGACCAATTCATGAGTTTACTGCTTAGGCCAGAATAACTTGTACCAATCGTGGTGACAAAGGCAACAAGGTTACCTTGGTAGATTAAACCAATCATTTCTTACCCCTAGAATTTATAGTAAAGAGGTATTAGTACTCACCACGAAGCAAACGGCAAGACATCTCCACAAGGGGAAGAAGTGGAAGGAATACTGGGGAGACAGGCCATAATATTCACTGCATGGTGCTTTTTGTCATATAGAAAGTTTTTTTCATTTTTGGAACATTAATTTTTCAGAATTTTCATTTATGATGTTTAGATTTCACATCATACTTAGATTTTCCCCTCTTCAAAACTGTAAAAACATTGACCCATATTTTCTTCTGATATTTGCGTTTAATATAGAAACCATTTATCAGTTTGAATTTTACTTAGAGGTGAAGAATGTGGCAGAGATCCAGTTTTTTCTTTTTTTCCAAATGACTCACCAGTTGTCCCCCAATATCACTGATTTCTTTTTAAATGTTATTTTTATCATATATAAAATTCCCATTTATTCTTGGGTCTGTTTCTGTACCTTCTATATTGTTCCATGATCATTCTGTTTCTGAGCCATTACCATATTGTTTTAGTTACCACTGTCTTTGTAATTTGTTTTAATATCTAGTAACCTACATTGTGGAGTAGGAAATGGCAACCCCCCAGTATTCTTGCCTGGAGAATTCCACAGACAGAAGAGCCTGGCGGACTACAGTCCATGGGGTCACAAAGAGTCGGACACCGACTGAAGCTACCGAGCATGCGTGTGTGCACGCAACCTACATCATGGTTTTCTTTTTCCAAAATGTTCTTCAATATTTGGATACTTATTCTTCCCAAGTAGTTCTTTTTTAATTGAGGTATAATTGCTTTAAAATGCTGTACTCTCCCAGAGTAGTTTTAATCTTTAAAAAAAAAATGTTTAAAGGTATATTGTCATTTTGACTGGAATTGCATTGAATTATAAAATAATTTACAGGTAAATGACACCTTTATAACATAAAGCCTGTCTATGCAATGATGAAAAATGTTTATTTACTCACCACATGTATATTCCTCTGACAGTTTTTAATATTTTCTTCATTTCGATTCTTTGCATTTCTTATTCAATACAAACATAGATGTTTTATGTCACCATTATTGTTATAAATGAGATCTCTCCTTCCATGTTTTATATTTTCTTCAGCTTTTAATTACAGAAGTAATATATAAACATCTATAAAATTAGCAAAACTCCCAAACTCTGATATTACCTAATATTGGTAATGATATGGAGAAACATTTGTAGGAAGATAAACTAATACAGCTACTTTAGAAAGTAGTTTGACGATGCAGATCCAGACCCCTCACCCACAGCTCGGAGATCCAAAGAGCTCTGAAAACTGAACTCTCTTTCCTAACTCATTTGGTGGCAAAACCTGACCTGATGTGAAGCTATGTGTCATCTTTATTTGTCTCAATGTGAATATTTATATTTTTCACCACAGAAGAAGTAATACATTTGATTATAGAATACTTTCCCAAACCCTACTGAAAGTGTTATGTATGGCATATATACTATATTACCTTTCTAAAATCCAAAACATTCTTATCCTGAAATGTATCTGACCATAAGGGCCTTGAGCAATGCACTGTGGGCCTGTATCTGAGAAAGATGCACATATCCCAAGACCCGGCAATGTTACTTCTGAGAATATTCCCTTGGGAAATCAGTCCCGCGGGCATGAGGAGACGTAAGACTGTTCATTCTAGCTTTGCTTGTGATGATGAAAAACTAGAAATCACCTAAAGGTCCACCAAGCAGTGAGTAGATAAATTGTGATATATCCATCTAATAGAATATGTCACAGCAGTTGGAAGGAACTATAGTTACATATGTCAATATGAATAATCTTTTAAAAGTTGTTGAGTCAGAAAGCAAGCGGAAGAGTGACAGTGCCTTGTCACTCTGAAAACGTGAGGGAGAGGGATAAACAGGAAGTTCCTTTGGCGGTAGGAGGGACAAAATAAGGTCCATGGGGCACACAGGGGTTTTCTACTTTATAAAGTCTAATTCTCTTTTAAAAAATCTGAAATGAACATGGAAAAATGTTGAAATGTTTTTACAAATAAATTTGTAGTCTACATAATGATCCTAACCCTTTTTGTGGCTGCATAGTATTCCACGGTGGGACTACTCCTTAATTTAGCCATTTCCTTAATATTTATTGATATTTAAATTGCTTTTGCTAACTTGTTATAACCAAAACTGCAGAGTCAAGCACATTGGATATCATTTTGCATTTATACAAACGTCTCTGTAAGATTGCTAGTAATTCCTGGGAGGGATGTGAGTAGGTAAACGGGATACATGTTATAGACTCCCCAGATGGCACTATTGGTAAAGAACCTGCCAGCGAAGGCAGGCTACCCAAGAGACATGGGTTTGATCTCTGGGTCAAGAAGATCCCCTGGAGAAGGGCATAGCAACCCACTTGAGTATTCTGGCCTAGAGAATCCCATGGACAGAGGAGCCTGGCAAGCTACAGTCAATGGGACTGAAAAGAGTCGGACATGACTGGAGGAACTTAGCACACATATATTTTATATTTTATTAGATGATGCCAATTGTCTTTCAAAAAGGCTGTACTAATTTACTTTCTTACCAGCAATATAAGAGATTGTCAATTTCCCAACATCATCAGTGAAACTCAAACTGGAGTGAGAAGAAATGGCTTATTAATTTGCAGTTGCCGATTTCTGTTAGGCTGAATCATCTTTGCCTATCTCATTAGTCATTTATAGTATTCTCAAGAAATTGCTAGTTGATATTGTTTTCAATTCAAAGTATGTTCAGCTACAAGTAATGGAAAATGGACAATGAGTTTGGTAAAGAATAAGGTAGGGATTTTTTTTGTTCTTCATTTGGTTTCCATGTTTTGTTTTGACTAAGAAGAATCCTGGAGGCTTAGCGCAAAAGCAGTACAAGGCTAGGGCCGCTGAGCAGCAGAGACCTGGGCACTTTCTGTCTTCCTGTTCCGCCTCCTCAGTATGCTCACCACTTCACAGGCACAGAGCAGCTGCGTCACCTGCAGACATCACGCCACCTTCCAGGATGGAGGAAGAGAAAAATAAAGAGAGAAAGGCCTGTTCAGGTCAAATCTGCCCCTTTCATATGTGCGTGCGCGCTCAGGCACATCTGACTCCTCGTGACCTCATGGACTGTAGCCCTCCAGGCTCCTCTGTCCATGGGATTATCCTGGCAAGAATACTAGAGAGGGTTGCCATTTCCTCCTCCAGGGGACTTGCCTGACCCAGGAATCCAACCCGTGTCTCCAGCATCTCCTGCACTGGCAGGTGGATTCTTTACCGCTGAGCCACCCGAGAAGCCTGTCCCTTTCTTAGAAAGGGACCTCTTTTTTTTCTTCTTTTCTTTTTTTTCTTCACCTTTCTTTGGGTTTGAATATTACCCTAAAATTATGCATTCTCAGAATTATGTCAATTTCTGCCTAACATTATCTCTTCACGTTACCTCCCCTTACATCATATTGGTCAAAATGTGGCCACTAAACCAATCATGGCCAAAGAGAGTATGCCTATGGTTTAGACCAATGATGGTTCATTCCCTGTAAGCTCCATCAGAGCAGAGTGTTTTGTTCGTAGCTTATCCTTAGTGTCTAGAAGAGTTTTTGCCACATAGAATATGTTCAATAAATTTTGCTGAATGAACTGTATGCATGAATGAAAAGATAAATGGAGCTGGAATGGGGTGGGAGGTCAAGGGATCTTGAGTAACAGTATTTGAGCCAATCTGAGACCTGTCCGCAGGAAGTCGTTAAGAATAAACTCAAGAGAGGGGGTCTATCACAATATCCTGGATCCACTGAGCCAGCTGATGCTAACTACCTGTGTTTGTTATACATGGGCAACTATTGTCTCCCAGTCTTTCACTTATTTTTTAAATAAACTTAATTTTCAAATAATTTTAGGTTTACAGAAAAGTTGCAAAATGGTACAGAGTTTATACCACACGCCCAGATTCCTCTGTTAACGTATTATCGTGTATATGTGTGATTATGTTAAAAACCAAAAGAGATTTCCCAGCTCCTTAGTCGCCTCTGGTCCGTGCCAGTTGCTCAGTCTTGCCTTGCTTTTCACGTCCTTAACAGTTTTGAGGAGTACTGGTCATGTATTTTGTAGAACATCCTTCACATTTGCATTTGTCTGGTGTTTTCTTCTTGATTAGCACGGGGTAATGGGTTTTTTGAAAGAATACCACAGAGGTGAAATGTACTTCCCATTGCATATCGGAGCTTACACAATGTCCATGTGACATCACTAATGACGCGAACCTTGATCACTTGGGTAAGGCAGCGTCTGCTATGCTTCTTCACAATGAAGTCACTATTTATTCCTTTCCATATTCTGTTAGAAGCAAGTCGCTAATTACAGCCCACACTTAAAAATGGTGACAGGGAGAGGTGGAGTGTTTTTACCTCTTAAAAGAGTATCTAAATAAATTCTTTGGAATTCTTCTATAAGGATTTTTTTCTTTTTATTCTCATTTATTATTTTAAATTATTTATGTATTTCAGTGTGAATGCATACTCATTTTAGGTTTTTTTCTTTTTGTAACTTTTATTGTGATATAACTCACAAAACGTAAAATTCATCATTTCAAAGTAACAATTCAACGGATTTTTGTATACTCTCAATGTTGTGCACCTCTCACCATCTAATTTCAGAATATTCCCATCAACCCAAAGGAAACACTGTATTTATTAGCAATCACTTCTAATTCCCTTTTTATCTACCCCAGAATCTACTTTCTGTTCCTATTAATTTGCCCATTCAGTACATTTTATGAAAGTGAAGTCATATAATATGTGTCCTTTTGTGTCTGGCTTCTTTCACTTAGCAAAATGCTTTCAAAGTTTATTCATGTTATAACATGTATCAATATTTCATTCCTTTTATGACTAAATAATATTCCATTCTATAGATATTACTACATTTTGCTCATCCATTCATCCGTTGATAGACTTCTGCCCATCAGTGAATAGACGTAACAAGTCCAATAGAAGGATAAACAGCTTGCTCCCACTTTGGGGCTCTTGGGGACAATGCCACTGTGACCATTAGCGCACAGTTTTGTTTGGACATGTTTTTCACTCTCCAGATACATACCTAGAGGATCTGCTAGGCCATGTGATAAACCTATGTTTAACTTTTTGAGGAACTGCCAAACTATTTTCCAAAGTGTCTGCATTATCTTATAGTCCTACCAGCAATGCATGAGGGTTCAGATTTCTTCATATATTTGCCAGCACTTGGTATTTTCTGGTTTGCTTTTTTTTTTTTTATAATTGCCATCCTGGTAGGTATGAAGTGATATCTCACTGTAGTTTTAATATTCGTTTCCCTAATGACTAACGATGTTGAGAATCTTTGCTTGTATAAGATAGACAAATCTTATAAAGATTTGTATAGCATCTTTGGAGAAATGTCTGTTCAAATCATTTGTTCCTTTTTAAACTGGGTCATTTGTCTTCTTTTCGAATTGTAAAAGTTTTTCATATATTCTGGATCTTAAACCCTTATCATATACATGATTTGCAAATTTTCTCCCATTCTGTGGAACTTTTCTCATTTTGACACTGCCTTTTGATGCAAAAAAAAGTTTTAAATGTTGACAGAGTCCAAATTTATCTTTTGTTTTTGTTGTTGCCTATGCTTTTGGTGTGATACCTAAGAATCTAAGAAAATGTTGCTTCATCCAAAGTCATGAAGATTATGCCTCTATTCCAAGAATTTTATAATTTTACCTCATGTTTAGGTCTTTAATGATCCAGTTTGATTTGAATTTTTGTATGTGGTGTAAGTTAGGAGTCCAGGTTAATTCTTTTATGTGTGATATCCAGTTGTCCCAGCACAATTCATCGAAAAGACAATTCTTTCCCCATGGAATAGTCTTGGCACCCCTGTTAAAATCAATTGACTATAGATGTATGGGTTTATTTCTAGACTCTCAGTTCTGTTCCATTGATCTATCTATCTACCCTTTGGGCTTATATATTTATTTCACCTTTTAGGTTATAATCCAATACTATGTTATTTATTTCTTTTATTGCTCAGATTATTTCAGGTTGGGAGCTCTTTTGGGTTGTCTCCAGAGTACCTTTGCTAAACCCCTATTCTTTTGTTAAAAACATTTCCTTGCTTTATCAAACTACAAGATGCTACAAGTTTATCTTCTCTTTTCCCTGTTCCAGCCCTAGAATTAACCAGTTTTTCATGGAGCCCTGATTCCTTTTATGAAAGAAAGATTTGTAGAAACTAAGATTTGGGTGCGTGGTATGCTCATTGCTATTGAGATGTCATTTTTTATTTTTTGGCTCTCAGCAGACAGAGCTAGATACTTTATTATATATGATATCCATATATACACATGGTATTGCTGTTCCTATATCTATACATTTGTGTATATATATATGAAGGTATGAGGCTTATGTATTTATTTATACTATGCATCAAACTCTAGTATCATAGAAATAATTCTAACCTTTCTTTATTGCTTATCTCTCTCCAACAGTGAGAACCTGGCTCTCATCATCTACCAGCCATTAACCTATTTATTCAACCCCAGTACACAGTTTCAGAATTGTTAGCTCATACACTCACTTTTATCTATTCTCATTGTTTATACTGGCTTTCCTCATAAAAAATTTTGAAATTTGATGTAGCTTGTCTATTCTTTCTTTTAAAAAGGAAGCCCTGAGTTTTGTATCTTGCCTAGAAAAGCTTTCCCTCCCACCCACCCCCAGATTATAAAAAATTTTAGTTTTGTTTTACGATAGCCAGTCTTTCTGAATTTTATTTTGGGATTATATAAGATGCAGATCAAATCTTTTTTTTTTTCCCCAAATGGCAATCTGAAGATCCTAAACACATGTCATTATAAGTCAATCCTTCCTTACTGATTTGTAATGCATGGGTCTATTAATAGTCTACTGATCTATTTGTCTATTTCTGTGCCAATAGGAAACATTTTAATTTTTGTGATCTTAAAATATGTTCTAATATCTAGTAGACAGAACGTGGTCCACTGGAGAAGGGAATGGCAAGCCACTTCAGTATTCTTGCCTTGAGAACCCCATGAACAGTATGAACAGGCAAAATGATAGGATATCAAAAGAGGAACTCCCCAGGTCATTAGGTGCCCAATATGCTACTGGAGATCAGTGGAGCAATAAGTCCAGAAAGAATGAAGGGATGGAGCCAAAGCGAAAACAA
>SJYT01021205.1:19054-36316 GCA_006410635.1 Cephalophus harveyi
GGCAGCTGGGTGGAGCCACCCCGCATCCGAGGCCAGTGGCGGCTGGGGGCAGACACCCCGTGTGGTCCGAGGTCAGGGCGGCGGCCGGGAGGAGCTGCCCCACTTCCGAGGCCAGTGGCGGCCGGGGGGAAACACCCCGCATCCGAGGTCAGGGGCAGTCGGGAGAAGCCACCTCGAGCTAGAGGCCAGGGGCGGTGACCCCGGGGAGCCACCACAAGCCCGAGGCCAGGGGTGGCAGCTGGGAGGGGCCACCTCGAGCCCGGAGCCAAGGGCGGTGACCCTGAGCCTGAGCCCGAGGCCAGAGGCGGCAGCTGGGAGGAGCCACCCACGCCCGAGGCCAGGGCAGGCGGCCGGGAGGAGCAACCCAAGGAACACATATGTATAGTATGTAATTATTTGCAAATCACCTTTACATATCCATTGAGTCAGTTAAAAAATAAAGACCAGTGTCCAGGAGTGTGTGTGAAATGAACACTTTGCATTATTATGAGAAAATATAAATTTCTGCAGCCTTTTTGGAGGCAGTTTGACAGTGTCTGCTTTTTATTTCTTTAGATTTTTTAGCCACATTGTGTGGCATGTGGGATCTAGTTCTCTGTTGTTCAGTCACCCAATTGTGTCTGATTCTTTGTGACCCCATCAACTGCAACACACCAGGCCTCCCTGTCCCTTACCATCTCCCAAAGTTTGCCCAAGTTCATGTCCATTGCATCAGTGATGCCATCCAGCCACCTCATCCTCTGATGCCCTCTTCTTATTCTGTCTTCAATTTTCCCCAGCATCAAGGACTTTTCCAATGAATCAGGTGTTCATATCAGATGGCCAAAATACTGGAGCTTCAGCTTCAACATCAGTCTTTTCAACAAGTATTCAAGGTTGATTTCCCTTAAGATTGACTGGTTTGTTCTCCTTGCTGTCCAAGGGACTTTTAGGAGTCTTCTCCAGCACCACAGTCCAAAGGCATCAATTCTTTGGCATTGTGCCTTCTTTACGATCCAGCTCTCACAACTGTACATGACCACTGGGAAGATCATAGCCTTGACTATATGGGCCTTTGTTGGCAGAGTAATGTCTCTGCTTTTCAACACACTTGTCTAGGTTTGTTATCACTTTCCTGCCAAGAAGCAATCATCTGATTTCATGGCTGCAGTCAGCATCTGCAGTGATTCTGGAGCCCAAGAAGAGGAAATCTGTCACTACTTCCACCTTTTTCCCTTCTATATATCCCACGAACTAATGGGGCCAGATGCCATGATCTTAGTTTTTTTTTAATATTGAGTTTAAAACTGTCCCTTTCACTCTCCTCCTTTACCCTCATCAAGAGGCTCTTTAGTTCCTCTTTGCTTTCTGCCATTAGAATGATATCATCTGCAAATATGAGGTTGGTATTTCTCCCACCTATCTTGATTCCAGCTTGTATCTCATCCAGCCTGGCATTTCTCATGATGTGCTCAGCATACAGGTTAAACAAACAGAGTGATAGCAGACAGTCCTGTTGTATTCCTTTCTCAGTCTTGAACCAACCAGTTGTTCCATACAGTATTCTAACCATTGCTTCTTGATCTGCAATAATTTTCTCAGAAGACAGGCAAGATGGTCTGGTATTTCCATCTTTGAGAACTTTCCACAGTTTGTTATATCCACACAGTCAAACGGTTCAGTGTAGTTGATGAAACAGAGGTAGATGTTTTTCTGGAATTCCCTTGGTTTCTCTATGATCCAGTGAATGTTGGCAATTTAATCTCTGTAATCAGACATGTACATAGCTTGTACATCTGGAAGTTCTTGGTTTGCATAATGCCGAAACCTAGCATGCAAAATTTTAAGCAAGACCTTATTAGCATGGGAGTTGAGTACAATTGTCTGATGGTTAGCACATTCTTTAGTTCTACCCTTCTTGGGAATTGGGATGAGGATTGACTTTTCCAATTCTGTGGCCACTGCTGGATCTTCCAGATTTGCTGACATATTGAATGCAACACTTTGATGGCATCATTGTTTAGAGTTTTGAATAGCTCTACTGGAATTTCATCGCATCCAGTTTTATTAAAAGCAGTGCTTCCTAAGTTCCATTTGACTTTGCACTACAGAATGTCTGGCTCTGGGTGACTGACCACACCATCATAGGAACTGGTTCATTAAGATCTTTTATTGTACAGTACTTCTGTGTATTCTTTCTATCTCTCCTTGATCTCTTCAGCATCTACCAGGTTTCTACCAATTCTGTCCTTTATTGTGCCCATCTTTGGGCAAAATATTCCCTTGATATCTCCAGTTTTCCTGAAGAGATCTGTAGTCTTTCCCCATCTGTTGTTTTCTTCCAGTTTTATGCACAGTCCACTGAGGAAGGCTTTCTTTTCTCTCCATGCTGTTCTTTGGAACTTTGCATTTAGTTGGATATACCTTTCCCTTTCTCCCTTGCTTTTTGCTTCTCTTCTTTCTTCAGCTATTTGTAAAGCCTCCTCAGATAACCACTTTGCCTTCTCTTTTTTCTTTTTTTGGTTTTGTTCACCATCTCCTGGACAATACTATGGATCTCTGTCCATAGTTCTTCAGGCATGCTGTTACCTAGATCTAATCTCTGAATCTATTCATTACCTCCACTGAGTATTCATAGGGGATTTGATTTAAGTTGTACCTGGCTGGCCTCTGGAGAAATCTGTATGCAGGCCAGGAAGCAACAGTTAGAACTGGACATGGAACAACAGACTGGTTCCAAATAGGAAAAGGAGTACGTCAAGGCTGTATATTGTCACCCTGCTTATTTAACTTCTATGCAGAGTACATCATGAGAAATGCTGGACTGGAAGAAACAAGCTGGAATCAAGATTGCTGGGAGAAACAACAATAACCTCATATATGCAAATGACACCACCCTTATGGCAGAAAGTGAAGAGGAACTAAAAGCCTCTTGATGAAAGTAAAAGAGGAGAGTGAAAAAGTTGGCTTAAAGCTCAACATTCAGAAAATTAAGATCATGGCATCTGGTCTCATCACTCCATGGGAAATAGATGGAAAAACAGTGGAAACAGTGTCAGACTTTATTTTTCTGGGCTCCAAAATCACTGCAGATGGTGATTGCAGCCATGAAATTAAAAGACGCTTACTCCTTGGAAGAAAAGTTATGAACAACCAGGATATCATATTCAAAAGCAGGGACATTACTTTGCCTACTAAGGTCCGTCTAGTCAAGGCTATGGTTTTTCCAGTAGTCATGCATGGATGTGAGAGTTGGACTGTGAAGAAGGCTGAGCGCCGAAGAATTGATGCTTTTGAAGTGTGGTGTTGGAGAAGACTCTTGAGAGTCCCTTGGACTGCAAGGAGATCCAACCAGTCCATTCTGAAGGAGATCAGCCCTGGGATTTCTTTGGAAGGAATGATGCTAAAGCTGAAACTCCAGTACTTTGGCCACCTCATGCGAAGAGTTGACTCATTGGAAAAGACTCTGATGCTGGGAGGGATTGGGGGCAGGAGGAGAAGGGGACGACCGAGGCTGAGATGGTTGGATGACATCACTGACTCGATGGATGCGAGTCTGAGTGAACTCCGGGAGTTGGTGATGGACAGGGAGGCCTGGCGTGCTGCGATTCGTGGGGTCGCAAAGAGTTGGACACGACTGAGTGACTGAACTGAACTGGCTGGCCTAGTGATTTTCCCTACTCTCTTTAGTTTTAACCTGAATTTTGCTATGAGAAGTTGATGATCTGAGCCACAGTCAGCTCCAGGTCTTGTTTTTGCTGACTGTATACAGCTTCTCCATCTTCAACTAAAGAATGAAATAAATTTGATTTTGATATTGACTATTTGGTGATGTCCATGTGAAAGTCATTTCTTGTGTTGTTGAAAGAGAGTATTTGCTATGACCATTGCAGTCTCCTTGCTGAATTGAGTTCCCTTACCAGGGACCAAACCTGTGACCCCAGCATTGGAAGTTTAGAGGCTTCACCACAGGACCACCAGGGAAGTCCCAACAATGTCAGTTTTTTTTAGACTAGCAGTCACACTTCGAAGAATTTATCCTTCAATGGTGTTTGCTCAAAAGCTAAACATGCAAGTGAGTTTATTGTAGTGTTCTTTGAAATAGAAAAAAGCAAGGGAAAACTCACTATCTACTGGGGAATGTCCAAATAACCCATGATACCCAGGAACAATAAAACTAAGCATTTATTAAACATGAGATAAATCTGATGTCCTGATATGGCAGGATGGCTAGGATAAAGTTATCAGTGAAAGTCCAAGTGCACTGGTGCCCATGCATGTGTTATACGTGTGTGTGTATGTGGGTATGTGCGTGTGTTATGTGTGGCTCTGTGTCATCCGCTTAAGCGTAGACATTACATCCAACATATCAGAGGTCACTTCTTGGCACTGGGTTTGAGGTGAAGAGAAACATTAAGTAGGTACTTTACCTATTTCCTTACCAAATAAAATAAAATAAAATATAATAAAATAGCAAAACTGACCTCTTGCCCTGCTTATAAGTGTGTGTTTATCAGAGGGAAAGCAAACACCAATGAACACACTCAGGGTCACCCTATCTCCATCTGGTCCCCAACTAAGCAGCACCCTAAGCCAGTTGCTGTAGGTTCCTAATTCCTTACAAAACAGCTTTATCTGGACCTTGACAATGGTGGATATCTGTCTATAACTTTGCACATATGCTAGTCATTTGTGAAAACTGCTCTTTTCTAAGCATAAATACATAGATTGCCACCTGTGTCTTTTCTTTACATACTTGTGGTACATGCAATTTTTAAAAATTTGATGAGCTATCTTTTCCGAATCATAGTTCCCAAATATGCTTGCACATTGGAATCATGTGGAGAGCTTTAAAAACTGTTTGCGAGTTCTACCCCTGCAAAATCTTGGTTTCATTGGTCTAGTTAGGCAGAGCAGCAAGTTTTTTTTTTTTTTTTTAATTCTCAAGAAACTCTAATATATAACCAAGGTTGAGGGCCACTGTTCTAAAATTTAGACTCACTTGTGAAACTTAATGCCTTTTATTTTTTAAATAATACTTTGTCTTGAAATCATTTTTAAGTACCTTTTGGGGGACAAATTATTTACAGAAGTCATGTATTATTTTATAATTGCAGAGGAGGAAATTCCCAGGCTGTCTAGTGGTTAAGACTGCACTTTCAATGCAAGGGGCACAGGTTCAATCCCTGGTTGGAGAACTAAGATCCCACATGCTGTGCAGCACAAAGTCAAATGATCAAAAGGAAAAGAATAAAGAAAAATGTCATCTATGTAAAATATAATCATATAGTCAACCTGATTTTGAAAAGTAGATTTTTTCAACACTGTGAAATAGATGACAATGAATTCATCATCTCTGTTTATCAGTGAAGAACTTGAAGCCCAGAGAGCTGATTAATTTCCACAAGCTCTGCAACTCCTAAATGGCACAGCTAGATTCAAACCTGGTCATCTCAGCTTAGATAAGATCCTAGAATCTTTGTAGTTATCTTAGGTAGTTATTGTAGGTCCTAGAATCTTTGTAGTTATCTCACTGCCAGCACCACAGGGCTAGGATCTGGCTATGAATGAGCTTTCTTGCTAACCAGTGTAGGAAGCTGGGAAAAGCAAAAAAAAAAAAAAAAAAAAATCCAGTGGAAATAGCTCTGGTTAAGATTGACCAAATTTAGGCCTCAAATCTTGCTCATCTACTCTCTGCTGTGTGACTGTCTGCTGACCTCTCTGGTCTCAGCTTTTGTCGTCTTCCTCGTTCGTATCTGCTTGAACTCCCCACTGTGCCGCTCTGCATGGAGCAGCCTCTAGCCATGTCTGTCTCTTATGACTGAAGCTTTAGTTCGATTTAAATTTAAATTGTGCAGGTGCACTCAGTCATGTCCACCTCCTTGAGACCCCATGGACTGTACCCTGCTAGGCTCCTCTGTCCAGGAAACTTTCCAGGCAAGAATACTGGATTGGGTTGACATTTCCTCCTCCAGGGGATCTTCCTGGCCCAGGGATCAAACCCGAGTCTCTTGCATCTCCTTCATTAGAAGGTGGATTCTTTCCTACTGTGCCACCTTTCGATTAAAATTTACATAGCTAATGTAACTAGTGGGTCTATATTGGCAATGTGGGTCAGAGTGATTTTACAGGACACCCCACTCACTCTGAGATTTGTTTCATAACAGGAAGCGTGTGTTTGATGACACTGTGCTTATAAATAGTGTAAGAAGTAAGTCTGACTGAGAAAGACAAATATCGTATGATATCACTTAGATGTGGAATCTTAAAAAACAGATACAAACATTTAGAAAATGGAAAGAGACTGAAAGACATAGGGAAAAAACCTATGGTTACCAAAAGGGAAAGTGGAGCAGGGAGGGATAAATTAGGAGCTTGGGATTAACAGATACACACTACTGTATATAAAAGAGATAAACAAGGACCTATTTAACACAGGGAACTAAATTCAATACCTTGAAATAACCTATAATGGAAAAGATCTGAAAAAATATATATCCATATATGTACATATGACTGAATCACTTTGCTGTACATTCAAAACTAACATATTGTAAATCAACTATACTTCACTTAAAAGCAAATTGCCCGAGCACCATTACATACAGCATGAAATAAAACCCATTCAGCACAGCATTTCCAATCCAGCTGCTCTATCTCTGCAGTTACAGTCCAGCGGTACCAACATAATCATCATGTGCAGAAAGACCATCATTTTTCTCATTCTCTTCTGTCTGCGTCCAAAGCCGACCAGCATTCTTTTTTCAGGGATTCTGCCCATCCTTCAAGGCACAGCTGAATACACCTCAATTAAGAATTCCACCCCCACCGACACTTCCACTGCACACTCCTCAGCTTCCCAGTGAAATGAATCACTTCCTCTAGCGCTTCCAGCATCCATCTTATTACATGATGGTTAGTGATTCAGGTCTGATAGGGAGAGAGACAGTTCAATGCAGGTGGGTCAGTGCTCTGATGGAGAGAGACCAGGATGCCCTGGAGAAGGGACGATGGTAGCCAGGCTGGAGAGACTGGATCCTCTGAGAACAGATGTGAAGACAGGGTACGTGAACAAGAACATTTATTAGGGACAATGCCTGAGAGAGAAAACAGGATGGGGAGCTGGAAGTGGCTGAAAGGACTGTCAGACCACACCATAGACATGCCACGGATTTCAGAGCAGCCTCTGGTCCTGAGCCAAATGCGCCCTGTCATCAAAGGATTCGAGGTGCATTCACATTAACCATAGAATGTGACACAGTAAGTAAAATACCTGTGATTAAGCACCATACAAATCACAGTTGTTTTTATTGTAAACCTCCAGAAACTATTATAATGATAACGTCAGGAGAACATCTCAGAGTTAACAAGGAGACCAACAGATGGAAATTAACCAATTACACTACAGATGTTGTTTTGGAAATTGAATAAGAGATGGCATGCAAAATGAAGGCTTTAGTTTTGCTATCAAAATCTCCTTCTAAGTGAATTTAGATCTTGGATTTGGTAACTGGTGATTCTGTGAAACTCCTTTCCCCCTGGGTCTTCAACAGTGTAAGCAAGCACACAATGAGAGTTGAGGAAGTATCTGCCATGTGCTTATC
This sequence comes from Cephalophus harveyi, assembly GCA_006410635.1. Lineage (NCBI taxonomy): Eukaryota > Metazoa > Chordata > Mammalia > Artiodactyla > Bovidae > Cephalophus > Cephalophus harveyi. The sequence goes on from SJYT01021205.1 coordinate 26,638, forward strand.
AGTGTGCCAGATGCTGTGGGAAATTAGGACCGTAAGAGGAGGCTTGTGCTGTGTAGGAGCACATTGAGGAGGTGAGACCATACTCATCAGTGACATAAAGATCAAGAAACAGGACTGGATATAATGTTGAGAGACAAAGCATCACCTGCTCAGACAAAAGAAATGGAGCCTGTCCTTAACCAGGAAACCAGGCGGGACATGCCATTAGACTGTGTTATGCCACTCTCATTAGGGATAAATATTTGAAAGACCTTAGAAATGACAAAAACAAAATAAAGATAGGAGTGAAATCAGTGAGATGGAATGCATGCAAATCTGCAATGAAAATGTTGTCAATAGTGGCTGAGTAGGATCTTCCTTGGGGTTTTGAACACCGAGCCCCAGCAGTCGCCCAAGCTTCTAGAATAAAATCATGTTTCATTCTGAGTTTCTGAGCCACTGACCTGAGCTTTACTCACCGTGTCCTTCAAGCTTCCCAGGTGAGGGGCAGTTTCTGTGCTCTTGCAGCCATAGATGGGTCTGATCGACGCTCCCACCCCCAGCCCTGGCCTCAGATTCCCTTTGCAGGGAGAGGGAGGCTCCGGCTGAGTCATCCCAGTGATAAATGCTGTAGTCATTCTAGGGAGGTGTCCCCAGCTGCCCCTGCTGGAGGACAACCAAGTGAGTAACCCTGTCCGTGTCACGTGGTCCGGGAATGAGGCTGGCTCCTGACCATGCCAGGTCCGTGCAATGAGCGAGGCTGCTTGCAACACACACACTAACCCTGACAGCTCCCTTGAGGAAATAGGAGGTTTGTCTGGGGGTCTCACAGACTTAACAATTGAAATTGCAGATGAAAGGCTCGTGAGCCAGTGAACAGGCAACCAAAGCTGATGCAAGTGAGTTCTTGGAGAAGAAAGTTCTTAGAGAAATATTGCCTGGGAACCTCTGGGAGGAGATTTCTGGGAATTATCTTCTGCTTTCTTGCACATTCCCTCACCCTTCCCAACACGGCCCTTATGGCTGATACAAAAGCATCAGCAGCTTGCTTGCCCAGGGGAGAGAAGAGAGAAATTCAGGATGATGGAAAGGCTAAAAGCCACCATCAGAATCAGTTTGGAAATCATGTGACCTAAACCTCCTCTCCTTGGAGTTGGCCACAGTGACTGGAGTTATGGGGAGTCCATATAGCAGATCCAACCCAGACTTTGTGCAGTCTCACCCCAAGGAAAATTTATCCCAAGATCCTTGTATCACTATGGGTGTGGTTTGAATATTTGCTCTGGGCTTTAGCAAGTCCTTCAACTTGATTATCCATGTCATTCATTTGGGTCTCAACTGTGTACTCCAGTCCCCTAAATTCTCATATTCTCTTTCTCTCCCTTTCTTCTTGTCCTCTTTCACATCTTCCTGTCTCTTTCTGTCTCTCCCTTCCCCTCTCCTTCTCTCTTGTTCCCTTTCCCAGATTGACATCTGTCCCCTTTAAGCACTTTGTTTTATTATGGTCATGAGGTTCAGTGGCTAACTTGTCCTTTCTCTCTCTGTCTGCACCCTCTTCAGTGTCTGTAAGGAGGTCTGGGGCTGCAGCAGCAACCCAGCAGCAGATTGCAGAAGATACAGAGGCTCCCTGCCCCAGGGGCTCGTCATGCAGCAGCCCATAGGTTGTCATTTCCAATCGGAAACTATTCTGTTTTCTGGTCTCAGCGTAAAGGTCAGTGCTCCCCAGACTTAAAGTAGGGAGAACAGCATCAGTGGCTTCTGAATCTGAGGATGGTGACAAATTGGAATAACTTGAGTGTGTGTGTGTGTGTGTACACATGTGTGAGTGATTGTTTGACTTCTAAACTCCTTTCTTCTTCAACCAATGCTTTTTTTCAGAATTTTTGTGGACAAGATGCTCTCATCTATTCTGAATAATAGCCAGGGACATCAGACAATGTGGAGAAGACTCTGCTCAGTTTACAGATAGGCAAATGGAACCTGAGACAATTCATTGATTTTCCCAGATGCTTGGTGGTAAAATAGGGTTTAGAGATTAGTTCTGATCCTCCACCACCAGGGCCCCTTCTTCTAGAACAGATAAGATGTGCCAAGATTTATACATGCAAATTGGTGTAGATAGAGGGCTTTGGATTAGGAGCTAGGGAACCTAGATTCCAGATGCAGCTCAGCCTTCACCAGCTCTGGCATCAAACAAATCAACTCTTCCTTCTCTGAGCTTTAGCTTCAAAAATCGTCAAGTCATGAGCTTAGATGATTACGAAAGTGTCTCAAAACCATGCTATTCCAAAAGTCTGGATCCCTACAATTAAGGGAATGGTTTCAGAACGAACAAGATTCTGGTTCTTTCCATCTGGCGCAGGTATGGGGCGGACTCGCAGCACTCAGCCCCGATAGTCAGCGCCCCTGGTGAACCACAGGGATCTTGTCCAGGTTGATCTCTCTGGAGATACAACAGAAAGCAGCCTAACTGTGTCCTCCTTGAGTATGGCCAAGTATCTCACAGTATCTCTTCACCTGGATTATGTAGGGAGATCTTCCAGAGTAAAGATCTCTTTGCCATTGAACTTCAAAAAAAAAAAAAAAACTATCTAGTATGTTCATTTACTAGAGTTCCTTTACCTCAAGTTCTCAGGTGGCACAGTGGTAAAGAATCCACCTGCCAATGCAGGAGACTCAAGAGCTACGGGTTTAATCCCTGGGTCAGGAAGATTGCTTGGAGGAGGAAATGGAAACCCACTCCAATATTCTTCCATGAGAATTCCATGGACTGGCAGGCTCCAGTCCATGAAGTCTCAAAGAATCAGATATGCCTGAGCAACTGAGCACACACACACACCTGAAGTTCACCTATCTGGGCAAGTTACCTATGACCACTGATTAGAACATTGGCACAGATGAATTAAACAAATCAGCCCTTTGTCACCTACGTAAGTGAATAATTGTTCAGAGAAAATGGGACTCAGTGGGGTAGAAAGGCAAACAGCTAAAATGAAGACAGTGTCTAGGGAGGTTCAGACAAGCTCATGATGGCTGTGAGGGTGACTAAGAGGAGTGTGGGCCAGTGGGGAGTAAAGGAGGCGTTGCTGAAAATAAACATGATCTCTATGGCCAGGATGCTTCAGAGTTTGCGATGTTTCAAAGAGAAGGAGGACTGGAAGTCTTGGGCCTGAAGCAGAGGCCTGGAGATTACTTACTAGTGTTCTGGTCCCAGACAATAAATTACCTCTGTCATCTAGAAAATAAAACTATACCTTTTCCCTTTTATTTAGCTCCAGGTATTGTTTCTAAACCTCACAACAAGCCTGAAAAATAGGCATAATGGTCTCTATTTTATGTGGGAACCTGTGGCATAGAGGGATAATTTGCCCGAGGCCACCTAGAGGGGCTCAGGTTTCTCTGACCCCATGACTGGTGTCCTCTGCCATAAGGCTCATCCATGCGAGTTTTACAGACTTCTAAGGAAGAGTGTAAATAATGTGTTCCTTGGACCTGCTGATAGTCCATAGAACTGATACCACGCAAGATCCTAGTGTTGGATCGAAAGCTCCCCTACATCCAGACCAAGTCTCCTTTCCTTCATTGAGGATACAATGTTTTTGCTATGCTTCCCCTGATGCGAGTTTTACAGACTTCTAAGGAAGAGTGTAAATAATGTGTTCCTTGGACCTGCTGATAGTCCATAGAACTGATACCACGCAAGATCCTAGTGTTGGATCGAAAGCTCCCCTACATCCAGACCAAGTCTCCTTTCCTTCATTGAGGATACAATGTTTTTGCTATGCTTCCCCTGCGTAAAGAGAACATTCTTGGTCTTGATTTTGGGGAAATAAACTTTTGGCTTTAATGGATGGTACTTGTGTTCCTGGTGCTGTGATTCAAACTGTGGGTTCTTGGGTGGATTTGGAAAGGATGGTCAAAGCCCTGCCTACCACGAAAGCCCATATATATATATTACACAGACACACACATACGTATGTATGTTTTGCTTATTGTTGTTTTGTCATTAAGTCATATCTGACTCCTTTGTAACCCCATGGACTGTAGCCTGCCAGGCTCCTCTGTCCATGGGATTTCCCAATACTGGAGTGGGTTGCTATTCCCCTCTCCAGGGGATCTTCCTGACCAAGGGATTGAACCTGTGTCTCCTTCATTGGCAGGCAGATTCTTTACCACCGAGTCACCTGGGAAACACATATATATATATATATATGTGTGTGTGTGTGTGTGTGCATGTATGTATATGTGCATATATAACTGAATCACTTTGCTGTACAGCAGAAATTAACATTATAAATCAACCATATTTCAATAAAAATTCAAACAAGATTTTTAAATCTAATAATATAAGTTTAATTTATGGTCTCTCTTGTTAAATATTGCAGTTATAGGTTAGTTGAGCTTCCCTGGTGGCTCAGCGGTAAAGAATCTTCTTGTAATGCAGGAGATGTAGGTTTGATCCCTGGGTCAGGAAGATCCCCTGGAGAAGGAAATGGCAATCCCTTGCTGTATTCCTGCCTGGGAAATTCCCTGGACAGAGGAGCCCAGTGGGCTACAGTCCATGGAGTTGCCAGAGTTGAACGCAACTTAGCAACTAAACAATGACATAGATTAGTACTTTATAAAGGTGAACACAGGAAGATAGGTAGGTAGATTTTTTTTGTGTGTGTGACAAACTGAAGAATTCTTATTTCCAACTTTTAACGAAATGTGGGACTATAATCATGCCTTCATCCGTGCTGGAGTTAAAGATGGTCTATCATTAAGCTTCACTTTTAACTTCAAATGTGACTTAAACCCAACCATATCATATTGAATGCAAATGACAAACACTACAATGATAAGGCAGAGAATGTCAGACTAGATAAAAAGGCATGTCCCAACTTCATGCTGTTTAAAAGAAATATAATTTTTTATTTTTAAAAATTTGTCCCACTCTCCTCCCTTTTCCCCTTTAGTAGCCGTAGTTTGTTTTCTGTGTCTCTGAATCTATTTGTTTTATAAGTTAGTTCATTTGTATACATTTTTTTAGGATTCCACATATAAGTGATATCATATGATATTTGACTTTCTCTGTATGACTTACTTCACTTAGTAAGATAATCTCGAGGTCCATCCATGTTGCTGCAAATGATGCTATTTCATTCTTTTTTAAGGCTGAGTAGTATTCCATTGTATATATGTACCACGTCTTCTTTATCCATTCTTCTGTTGATGGTCATTTAGGTTGCTTCCATATCTTGCCTAAGAAAAACTCTTTCTTCTGTGTTATCCTATAATAATTATTATTTTTTTTAATGAGGAGCCTATAGACTGCCTCTCACTCTAGAGATTTACAACACTGCTAGATATGGCTATTGCCCGAAAATGGTTATCATGTAGGAAACACCCCATCCTGGAAAATGGACCAGATACCAGCACCCAAAACTCTGAAAGCCTAAAAGCCAAAGACAATGCTTTGGAATTTCCCTGCCTCCTCTCTCCCTCCACCCCAGATTCTTTTTAAGTGGTAGGATCTCTCTAAAACGAATTTCAAATTTTTTAAAAAATGATTGCTTGCAAGATTTGAAATCTACTCAATTAAATGAATCCAAAATATAAAGCTAAAAGAAATGTTTCTCTTCTGTTAAGTCAGAATGAGGGGGAGATAAGGCAATGTACTTAGAGAGTCAGTATCATGAACTTGGCCCTATTTTGAAGGTCGCAACTAAAATGTATTCAAAATATGCTTGCAATTTTCCCCTAAAGTTCAAGGAAGAGTAGAACAATCTGTGGTCCTATTTTGGTTTGTTGTCCTGGGAAAAATGAGACAGAGAACAGATGATAGAATCCATATTAACTTAAAGAGGATATTCTGCAAATATATCTCCCTACTGTTATCATTCACCCCACCCCATTCCAAGACATATTCTAACATAATCCCCACCTTTCTAAACCAATACTGCATGGAGCCTATTTTCATAAACATAGTTTTTACTTTAGTCAATTCATAACCTTTCCTAAATGAGGAAAGGATAATTTTTTCTATCTAAAGCCCAGACTTTCAAGAAATAAAATTACAAAAGTTCCTTTTTTTATCCATTGTAACCTGGTCAACAAATAATCAGTATTCAGTGGAGCAGGCCACAGTCGGCTTTCTTGCAATAAAACTGCCTAGATAATCATCATTCAATTACTTATAGAGCACTTACTTTGCATCCAGCATGAGCTGGAGACACCATAACAAAGTAGATGGATGAACTATGAATCCCACAGATCTGGGGTTGGTTTCCAGCTGTGCAATTTACTAGCAGTCTTACACTGGTCAAGGTTACTTAGATTTTATGAACTTAAGTTTCTTCCTTTGTAAAATAGATATACTAAAATAGATGTATTAATAACTATTTCATAACTTGTAAGGATTCAGTTAAATAAATGAATATATGTAAAGCTCTTTGCCCAATGCCTGGCACATAAAAAGTGTTCAATAATTGTCAGTTATTACTGTAATAAGAATGAAATGAGGTTTAAGGAATGAGAAAATACCTTCCAACATTTAAGATACGTTTCATGTTTTCAGGAGTCAAAACTAACAGCATGATAAACACTGAAGGGTTGTATTGAAACAAATGCTAAATTATTTGATTCAGTCTGTATATGTTATTACAATATGGAATCTTTAAGAAGAGGTGGCAAGAATACACAGAAGAACTGTACAAAAAAGAGCTTTACGACCCAGAAAATCATGATGGTGTGATCACTAATCTAGAGCCAGAGATCCTGGAATGTGAAGTCAAGAGGGCCTTAGAAAGCATCACTACGAACAAAGCTAGTGGAGGTGATGGAATTCCAGTTGAGCTGTTTCAAATCCTGAAAGATGATGCTGTGAAAGTGCTGCACTCAATATGCCAGCAAATTTGGAAAACTCAGCAGTGGCCACTGGACTGGAAAAGGTCAGTTTTCATTCCAATCCCAAAGAAAGGCATGCCAAAGAATGCTCAAACTACTGCACAATTGCACTCATCTCACATGCTAGTAAAGTAATGCTCAAAATTCTCCAAGCCAGNCCAAAGAAAGGCAATGCCAAAGAATGCTCCAACTACCGCACAATTGCACTCATCTCACATGCTAGTAAAGTAATGCTCAAAATTCTCCAAGCCAGGCTTCAGCAATATGTGAACTGTGAACTCCCTGATGTTCAAGCTGGTTTTAGAAAAGGCAGAGGAACCAGAGATCAAATTGCCAACCACTGTTGCATCATCGAAAAAGCAAGAGAGTTCCAGAAAAACATCTATTTCTGCTTTACTGACTATGCCAAAGCCTTTGACTGTGTGAATCACAATAAACTGTGGAAAATTCTGAAAGAGATGGGAATACCAGACCACCTAACCTGCCTCTTGAGAAACCTGTATGCAGGTCAGGAAGCAACAGTTAAAACTGGACATGGAACAACAGACTGGTTCCAAATAGGAAAAGGAGTACATCAAGGCTGTATATTGTCACCCTGCTTATTTAACTTCTATGCAGAGTACATCATGAGAAACGCTGGGCTAGAAGAAGCACAAGCTGGAATCAAGATTACCAGGAGAAATATCAATAAACTCAGATATGCAGATGACACCACCCTTATGGCAGAAAGTGAAGAGGAGCTAAAAAGCCTCTTGATGAAAGTGAAAGAGAAGAGTGAAAAAGTTGGCTTAAAGCTCAACATTCAGAAAACGAAGATCATGGCATCCGGTCCCATCACTTAATGGGAAATAGATGGGGAAACAGTGCAAAAGTGTCAGACTTTATTCTTTTGGGCTCCAAAATCACAGCAGATGGTTATTGCAGCCATGAAATTAAAAGACGCTTACTCCTTGGAAGGAAAGTTATGACCAACCTAGATAGCATATTCAAAAGCAGATATTACTTTGCCAACAAATGTCCATCTAGTCAAGGCTATGGTTTTTCCGGTGGTCATGTATGGATGTGGAGTTGGACTGTGAAGAAAGCTGAGCGCTGAGGAATTGATGCTTTTGAACTGTGGTGTTGGAGAAGACTCTTGAGGGTCCCTTGGACTGCAAGGAGATCCAACCAGTCCATTCTAAAGGAGACCAGTCCTGGGTGATCGTTGTAAGGACTGATGCTGAAGCTGAAACTCCAATACTTTGGCCACATCATGTGAATAGATGACTCTGATGCTGGGAGGGATTGGGGGCAGGAGGAGAAGGGGACCACTAGGATAAGATGGCTGAATGGCATCACTGACTCGATGGACGTGAGTTTGAATGAACTCTGGGAGATGGTGATGGACAGGGAGGCCTGGCGTGCTGCGATTCATGGGGTCTCAAAGAGTCAGACATGATTGAGTAACTGAACTGAACTGAACTGAACTGATCTGTATACAAGTCTCAGTCATACCACATCTTGCCTCTGTGTAGCCTTGGGCAAATTATTTAGTATCTCTGAGCCCCAGATTCCTCATCTGTAAAATGGGTATAATAATGTCACCTGTCTTATAGGAGGATTATAAAGTTTAAAAGAGTTAATGCATGTAAAATGTTTGAACAAGTACCTAACACATAGTAAGCCCAGTAAATTAGACAATCAGATTAAATACGTCACTTTGAGACTACCAAGAGAAGTGCCATAATCTTACTCTATCTTATATGCTGAATCTCTCACAGGCCACTGTCTTTGCTTTGGCAGTGATATTCATATAATCACTTTGCAGAAGAGTTTTGGATTAAGATGACAATGAAATTTAAAAATACCCTGAAACATCGATTAGGTATATACACAAAAAAATAGGTGTTTTAACCACACCCATTTTCATTGCAAAAGGACTTTGGCTACAAAGATGGTCAGTGGAGTTCTTTAATGGGATGCAAGTCTGTTGTTGTTCTAGAAAAGATCTGGATTGTTGCCAGGAATTAAGTATGGCAGCACTGTCTGAACAAGGTGGCTAAATGCTATTAAAGGAATCATCACTTAGTTCAACATTTATTGAACACCAACTACACGCCAGACACAGAACCAGAAGTCAGAATTCAACAGTAATTGAGAAAGAAAAAACTAGGGGAAAAAAATCAAAGAAGGGATTTTCAGCAGAGAATAGAAACTCTTCATAGACTCAGACCACCCAAGGGCTTGAAGAAATGGATTGAAACTGCATCCTTGTCTCCAGCTCTAGCTTTCCTTCCCTGCTTCACAATTAAGTGTTCATTTCCAATGAATGTTTTATTACTTTCAAAGGTGAGTTTTCAGAGGGGATTTCTGAAGAGAGACCCCCAGTCTTAGAAAAGTATCTAGAGATCAATGGAATCTGAGATCTGGCTGAGAGTCAGAAGCGAAAAGAACTACTGTCCTTTGCAGTCAAGATTACTCTGTTGTGCATTCACGGTATGAATAACAAGACCTGGTTGTGAAAAACAATATCCTTGAGAATCAAGGAAAAGCTACTTTTGTACCTTAAGCCTATAGAATCCATAGATTTCTGTGACCCTACTGTTTAATGACAACTTGATTCAAATTTTCTGCTCCATGACTCTGCTATCATTATAAAAAGAATATACAATGATCTTTTTGATACATTTTGATTGGCTCTAGGAAACTGGGAAACTCTTTTTTTTTTTTTTTAATCACATAGATTAAAACACAGCACCTTTTTTTAAAAAGCAAAACACTAACATAAGGAGGACTCAACAAAAATCTCTGTCTGACCTTTTTTTTTTTTTTT
>SJYT01021205.1:36336-52321 GCA_006410635.1 Cephalophus harveyi
TTTTTTTTTTTTTTAATCACATAGATTAAAACACAGCACCTTTTTTTAAAAAGCAAAACACTAACATAAGGAGGACTCAACAAAAATCTCTGTCTGACCTTTTTTTTTTTTTTTCTGCATCTTTTTAAAAAAGCTAGACAAGTGGTCATTTAGTGAAGATGGAGCTTGCCACAATTCAACACAATTCAACACCTCATTTTGGAGGCATCATATTTTCTTTTTTTCATTAATAAAGATTGAGTCAGTCACTTGTATCACGCTTTGCTTTAATGACATTTGTTCTCAGAAGTCAACCAGACTAAGTGCCTATTCTTGTCGACTAGGAAAGCTCTTGAAAATACCATTTACAACCCCACTGCCCACGTGACAAGGCAGCTCTTTGCACTTCATTTGCACTCTAGTTCAGAGCTGCTTCTTCAAAAGTTTCTGATGTGTCCTTTCACCAGCAGAGTTTCACGCCTGCTATCAAGATAAATGATTACACTCCTGCAGACACCTTCCTTATCTCTAGCTGGAATTTCATTTGTGTACCATGATTTAGTGAAAGGGTGATATAATAGAAAATTAATGTATTTGTTTTGTTCTCAAGAATGTGGATAACTTAGAAACATCTACAATGCATTCTTACAGACTGATGACATCTACAACCCTCATTACCCTCAAATCTCTAACTCTACAGACCAAGTTAATTGTTAAGCCTGCCCTTTATTCATAAACATGATGTTAACAATACAATCATGGTCCAAGTTTAAGCACCATGTTTATGCTATTTCTGCTATACTTTATATACATTTAGAGAAGATTACCTAGAGTTCATGAGGGGTGTTTTATAAAATAAATATGATATATAGAATTTAAGCTCCTGAACTGCAGATGGTGATTGCAGCCATGAAATTAAAAGACACTTACTCCTTGGAAGAAATATTATGACCAACCTAGATAGCATGTTCGAAAGCAGAGACATTACTTTGCCGACTAAGGTCCATCTAGTCAAGGCTATGGTTTTTCCAGTGGTCATGTATGGATGTGAGAGTTGGACTGTGAAGAAGGCTGAGCGCCGAAGAATTGATGCTTTTGAACTGTGGTGTTGGAGAAGACTCTTGAGAATCCCTTGGACTGCAAGGAGATCCAACCAGTCCATTCTGAAGGAGATCAGCCCTGGGATTTCTTTGGAAGGAATGATGCTAAAGCTGAAACTCCAGTACTTTGGCCACCTCATGCGAAGAGTTGACTCATTGGAAAAGACTTTGATGCTGGGAGGGATTGGGGGCAGGAGGAGAAGGGGACGACAGAGGATGAGATGGCTGGATGGCATCACTGACTCAATAGACGCAAGTCTGAGTGAACTCTGGGAGTTGGTGATGGACAGGGAGACTTGGCGAGCTGCGATTCATGGGGTTGCAAAGAGTCGGACACAATTGAGTGACTGAACTGAACTGAACTGAAGCTCCTGAAATGAATGTTTATTATGGACATCCCAAAACACAGTAGTAAATACGTGTTTCTCACCAAGAAGGGAATGAAATTAAATTTTCCTATATTATGGCGTATTTATGCCATAGCTTCCTTATCTGTAAAGTAGGAAAGACAATGCTGTTGATAGCTTCTACAATGATTGAATGAGATCATATGATTAAAGAGATTATATTTAAAGATCTTCATATATTACAATATGATATCAATTCAGTTCTTCAAATTTTCAAAGGATATGGCTAAACTACAGACCAGATGTTGGGCCAAAGAAATCTACTGGTTATATTATAGTTAAATTTATTTCAACTTTTTTGGCCACCTGATGCAAAGAGCCGACTCATTTGAAAAGACACTGATGCTGGGAAAGATTGAAGGCAGGAAGAGAAGGGGATGTCAGAGGATGAGATGGTTAGATGGCGTCACTGACTCAATGGAGATGAGTTTGAGCAGACTCTGGGAGTTGGTGATGGACAGGGAGGTCTGGTGTGCTGTGGTCCACGGGGTCGTGAAGAGTCAGACACAACTGAGCGACTGAACTGGGGACCCCAGAATAAGCACATACCTAAGAAACACTAGGAGTCAAGAAGCAAGAATTATCTCTCTTATTTCTAACAAGTGATCTACTATGCTTCCCTGCTGCTGCTGCTAAGTCGCTTCAGTCGTGTCCGACTCTGTGCCACCCCATAGAAGGCAGCCCACCAGGCTCCCCTGTCCCTGAGATTATCCAGGCAAGAACACTGGAGTGGGTTGCCATTTCCTTCTCCAATGCATGAAAGTGAAAAGTGAAAGTGAATTCGCTCAGTCGTGTCTGACCCTCAGCGACCCCATGGACTGTAGCCTACCAGGCTCCTCTGTCCATGGGATTTTCCAGGCAAGAGTACTGGAGTAGGGTGCCATTGCCTTCTCTGACTATGCTTCCCTAATACACTCAAATTTCCATGTGGATTTAAACCCTAGTTACCTAAAGGGCACATATTTCTCCCTCTCATTTAAGAAAAGCTACATTTCTTCTCTCTAGACAATAGCCAAAAATATATAATATAGACTAATTTTTAAATGCTATTATCATAGTGGGGTTTGTTTGCTGATTAAAATTTTTGGCATGGAAATAGAGTTTAAGAAGCAGTGTTTCTATTACTGAGATGACATTAAATATGCCTTCATATGGATTGTACTGTATCGTTTAGTAACTCTTCCTAATGAGACATTCACAAACAGCTCTCAGAAGGCAATAAATCATCATTGTATTGAATTGAATCGAGATAATAATTAAGCCCATTCAAAACAACCATGTTTGTTATGAATTATGAAAAGCCTATCTTAATTTCTTTACACTTTTTGGGGGTATAATAGCTTCATTCTGAGGATAAAAATAGTTGTAGCCAAATCTTTAACAGTATAACTAGGGGAAAAGATGACTAAATGGCTCTGGAATGTATTAGTGGGTGGTATGATAATTTTTTTTTTCAGTTTGCTTTTTATCCCATGTTTTATCACTTCCATATAACATTTGAACTGACTCACAGGTTATATGATATTCTGAAATATGGTGCAACTATAGTACTAAATGCACTCTGCTTTATTCAATTACTTAATAAGTTCTTAGAAGTTCTTTAGAAGCTTAACAGAATAGCCACTTATAATAGGACTGCCAATTACAGGGAAGGTCTAGTTTTCCTGGAGTAGGAAACAGTTCTCCAACTAAACTTACAGACAAATGCTTTTAACTGCTAATCAATGTGTAAATCCGCTAGTGGAATGCCTGCGTGCTTCAAATCTGTAACATCAAGCAAAAAGACAAGGAATCATAGGATGGATAGGGTTCTGATGTTCATGGTATGGTCTCCACATCAGACTTTATTTCTTTCATTTTTTAAGTAAAGAAAAAACCCCGCCTCCTCCGGTCGGCACTGCACCTCGGCCGTCCAGCATCTCCAGTCGCCCAGGACCACCATCAGGAACGTCTGTTTGTGACTGGTGATCTTTTGCACTACTAGGTCTATCTTTGGGAAGTCGAGATTGATTTTCTTCCACTTGTCACACTGAAATCTCAACTCTGTCCTTTTGGTTACACTCTCCAAGAGTTCAGTGGTACAGGGATCAAAGGATTAGGCAGCAGCAGCTTTAAGGGGAGCTAGCAGTGTGAGAAGACAGTGGAGGCAATCTATTTCAGCTTCAGAGGGAGCACCGGCTAAGTGGGTGAACAACATGTAAAGTGCTCACTTGACATAAGTTTTTTTTTTTTTTTTCAAATAGTTGAGATAAAGAGAGTCTCTGATGGCTGACCTTTTATTATTACTCAGAGCCCCAAACACTTGAGCAGAGGGGGCCACGGGGCGCCTGCAGAGACCCCAAGCATGCTCTTAGCTGCTGTGTAATATTTGCAGCTGCCATCCCCTTCCACTTGTTTGTTCCACTTGCCTACCGATGTGCCTGGTGTCTGATTTCCAGCTCTGGAAACCATGCGGAGGCCCTGAAGGGGGGGTGGGGGTCAAGTCCGGATTTTAACTGCAAAGGAGCGCATCACAGCGGGCTCCCAGGGAGCCAAACACAACTCACTGCATCTCAGCTTTGCCTGAAAAATGTAAAAACCTTGGATAAACTTTATGAAAGAGATGAGGGAATAGCAATGCATTTACATCTCCCATTCCATGTCTAAAAGTAGTCTAATAATGAGAAGAGAATATGTATTCACAGCAGTTGAGAGATATGGATTGTACATTTTAATCAACTTAATAAATAGACATCAACACAACCATTTGCTGTATTTCATATGTGCCAGGAGCTGTGCTACATGTTTGACATATCAGACCCCTTTTAATCCTAGTGACAAACCTGCCAGGAATTATAATGTCTCTGATTTACAGATGAATGAAATAAGGGCCCTGCACGGATTGAGGAATCTGTGCAAAGTCACATGATAAGTAAAGAAAACCACAAAAAAATATATTTAAAATATATTTTCTTTGGTAAATCAGAAAGTATTTCAGTAGCATGAAACACAGTATGCCTCACTGTGATGAGATTCAATGCTGAAAGCATTGAAAAAAATTAATCTCAGGATATTTTCCTGATGCAAGGATTTAGGACCCTTTAAACAAATTAATAAGCTGAACTATTTGATTATGATTTTTTATAGGTAGCAAGAGACTTAATATCTGAATAATCTACCAAATCTTAAGTGGTTAACATTGGGGATTTCTTATTCATGTACACACCAAATTTCTTTTCAAATTCAGAATCAGAATATAGCCTATATTTCTGACATATTTCTTTATGTAATTAAGCAATTTTCAAATAGAAAAGGGAGACACAGCATAAATATAAGACATACTGGAGTGGTTAATATTTAATTATGGCATAATTAATCATAGGAGCTCATATGAATCTCATTTATGTGTGCTCTCCCCCAAAATGCCATCTTTAATTTCAACCAGAAAAAAAGACAAAAGTAAAATAAACAATGTGGGCATTGTATTTATAATTCTTGTAAACAAGCACCACATCCTTTGTTCATGAGTTTGAGCTCGATGAGTATTATCTTTAGTTTTCAAAAGAATTCTGGTTCTAGTCCTTGTTCCAGGGAGAAACAAACTTTGAAAGGAGGCCTGCTACTATGCCTTCTGTCTTGTTTTGACATTTCCTCTGAGGATGGGATTATAAATCCAAGAGAGATGATGAGGGGCAGTGATAGTGGTAGGGCCCGTGATAACTGGTTGGTCCTGATTCACCCCATATCACCCCGTTTCTCAGAGGTCACCTGTGGAGGAACGGGAAGGATTAAAGACGGTGGGTGATGGCATTCCTGGAGTCTTGGATGCTCAGCCACTCAGCTGAGTTCAGCTCTTGAAACCCCATGGACTGTAGCCTTGGGATTTCCCAGGCAGGTATACTGCAGTGGGTTGCCATTTCCTACCCAGGGCATCTTCCTGACCCAGGGATCCAACCCCAGCTGATGTCTCTTGTGTCTCCTGCATGGCCAGGTGGGTTTCTTTACCGCCAGTGCCACCTGAGATCATGTAGAGTTCAATAAACATTTACAATTAGGTGAGACACCCTAGGGCTTCCCTGGTGGCTTGACAGTAAAGAATCCGCCTACAGTGCAGGAGACCTGGGTTCAGTCCATGAGTTGGGAAGATCCCCTGGAGGAGGAAATGGCGACCCACTCCAGTATTCTTGCCTGGAGAACCCCCATAAACAGAGGAGCCTGGCAGGCTGCAGTCCGTGGGGTCGCAAAGAGTCGGACACGACTGAGTGACTAAGCATGCATGCATGAGACATCCTAGGTGAAAACTCAGTTCTTCTCTCTTCGGAAGGTTGCCATTTCTGCTAGGAACCATCTATGGAGGGAGGGTATCCAGAGCAAGGAAAGAGCATGAGTGACATCAGAGGCATGGGTAAGTGCAGGATACGGAAGGGGACGAGTCAGAAGCTCTGTGCAGAATAAAGAGTGCAGGAAATAAGCTTAAAAACAAGTTCTGTTACCAACCAGCTAGTAGGGAGCCTTAGTAGGCCCGAGAGCTCGATGAACCAGGAGTTTTAAGAAAAATGTGACAACCATACACAAAATAAAGCTGGAGAAGAAATTAGAAGAAGCGAGACTACTTTAAAAAATTGTGTACACACCCACCATGTCATAGGAGCTGGATGAACCTTACGATTATAAAATAAACACATACGGGAATACAAGTAAAATAATTAAAATAACAATAAAATATTTGAGGGACTGGGATACTAGACAGTGATAGGGGAATAAAGAGTGATTACAAGGCTTGCAGCTTTGAGATGGG
Source organism: Cephalophus harveyi (assembly GCA_006410635.1). Taxonomy (NCBI): domain Eukaryota; kingdom Metazoa; phylum Chordata; class Mammalia; order Artiodactyla; family Bovidae; genus Cephalophus; species Cephalophus harveyi. The sequence continues at coordinate 42,600 of SJYT01021205.1, forward strand.
CTCATAGGAAAGCAACTGAATAAAATGGGTTCAGAGAAATGGATGAAGAAAAGCCTATTTGGAAGGGACTTTTTATTTTCAATTTTGATAAGTCAAATTAGATAACTGCTGGGAATCCAAGTGAAGTTACTTGCTTAGCATCTCAGACCACTGAGAATGAGAGGGTTTTTTTTTTTTGAGCGTGAGTGGTCGGGGCTGCAGTTGTAGACACAGCAGTCAATTCCAAAGGTGAGCCCTGAGGGCAGGCACAGGGTGGGCGTGCACAGGTTGGAGAAGCCGGCAGCCAGAAGGCAGTGGGCAGATGCAGACATGCATGGGTGGCACCTGCAGGGTGGCCCTGGGAAGGGGGAGATGCCCCAAGGGAACAGGAGGGTTGCTGGCAGAGGGTGGAGGTGAGTGAATCGGGGCGCTGCGGACACAGCAGCTGCTGAACAACCTCACACTCGCTCTCAGGGCAGCGGGGCTGTGGAGCAGGTATAGATGGAGACGCAAGTTAGCCAGTTCTCCCCACCTGCTCCTCAGGTGACCTCACCCACCCAGCGTCTTACCCACGAGAAACAGAGCCCTAGCTTGGAGCTCCCAATCTTCTAAGTACTTAACACCCACGAATATAGGCAGGCTGATTCGTTCGTATGTGCGGAGCCTTCAGGCCCACTCACAGCCATAGACTCCTGCCCCAGGTAAGGACCTATTTACCTCCTGGACTCCTAAGCCCAGTTAATACCCACTTCTGATGGTATAAGATGAAGCTGCAAAATGACTAACAGCATCTGAAGAAATTATCTACTGGACCAGGTAACAATTCTTTCTAGGACCTTCCCCAGATATATCAGGAACAGTATGAACAAAGTGGAGGTATTCAGGGAACAGGAGCTGCCAGCAGTGACAAATGACAGGCAGGGGTTTAAGATAACAAAGACTGAGGATCTGAAAGAGTATCATGGCAATCTGGGGAGTGTACCCCGGATAGATGGTGAGAACAAGAACGAAATAGTAGAAGGATGTGAAAGCATGGCAGTGGTGGAGGCAATGAGGCCCATTTGAAGAGCCTGACTTTGAAGCAGGTAATGGCGGGGGGCAGTGGGAGCAGAGCAGAGTCAAAATAATGTTTACTTTTAAAAGCAGGGAGCTGAGGCTATCTGAAGGCTGAAGGGAAAAAGTCCAGGAAAGTGCTGGATTTCATAAAGAAAGGGGATACACTTTGTCAGCTAAACCAAGTTTGTAAGAACAGCAGGGTAAGGCTAATCAGACAAGCTTAAGAATATGCAGGACGCCCCAAGAATCTGCTCATTTAATAAACCAACTCTGTGATGTGACATCAGATGAACCCAAGACCACACTTGAAGAAAATCCAATTTATAAGAGAGGCACACTATCGTCTTGCAAAAAAATACCTGTAGAAGTTTGGTTTCTTTCTTATTGAGTACCCATTCACTATTCTTGATCTAGACTCTTGACCCACAAAGCCTAAAATATTTAGTATTTGTCCCTTTACAGAATCAGTCTGTTGATTCCTGCCTTAGCATCTTGATTAAGAAGTAACTTTTATTACCCAGACAGGAGAACCACAGCCAGATTCACAGAAAATGGTGTGTTCGGGTACATCCAGATTTGGCATCTGACTTCTTAACGATGTGATTGCTGCAAGATGGTCCAGTGCTTTTTATTTTGAACAGGCAAGTTCCTTTACTCCTCACAAATATTTAACATCATAAAGCATTTATAAAGTACAAAGTCTGTTGCTAGAAAATGCATGTTAGACATTAACTCTGTGCTTAAGCAGCTTGCATTATTAAAAAAAAATACCTCCAGTAGACAAGGAAAGGACAACTTTCCTTTGCATCACTTACATTTTTAAAGCTGGTGAAACTGACTGCAATGTTTGGGGAAAGACACTAATCTCCTACGACACAGGTATTTTCTTCCCAACCATGTCAGCATCAGCATCTTTAACCAGATGAACATTTAGGAAGAGCGTAAGAGCAACACTGACACTGTTGGGGAGGGATTTCAACCACGGCTGTGATGCCTCTGAGACAGAAAGGAGTACCAAAGGCAAAGCTTTGGGGAGAACACAATACAAACGCCTGGGCTTTAGAAAACTGGCATATGTAAGGAGCCTACAGTTCATTTACTTAAAGGATTGCTGATCATATTTTCCAATCCATGACATAAAGGGAAACTTTTCAGACACCCCCCACATCTGCTTTAACAATGGTCCTCGAAAAAGCTTCTTCCTTGTTATTTTTTGTGAGATGTGTAAGTTACTTATGTGGCAGCTTCAATTTGTAATATGGACTTTCTGAATAGGCACCAGAAACATCAGCTACACTTTTCAAAACAGCTCTGTGTAGATCTTTTTATACAGGTTGGGAAAGATGGTCACCTTGAACAGAGAGCACACATGTTGGAGTACTCTTTATATAAGGTACTTAATTTAAAAAAATGAAGTAAACAGCTTCATTTATAAGTAGAAAACGTCCCCAGCTTAGTTTTGACACACCAAGTGGACCTTGAGCTGCTTAAATACGTGTTTTCCAGCAGGCGGAACTGTGAAAAGAACAAGAGGACATTCCACCCCACCCCCCGCCCTTGAATAAAGATAATCATTTTTATTGTCACCAGGTCAAAGATTCAGATTCCATGCAGCAACCTCTGGCTAAAGAACAGTGAGTCCTTTCAGGTCAGAAGGTCCAAGATGGAGTCCCCTCAGAAGATAGCATAATAGTCCTAAAATAATAAGCAAACACGCAGCTTTCTTAATTTGCCTGGCTGGATTCCTGTAATAAGTACTTAACAACTGTAGGCTCTGAGCCGCTCAGCAGACATCAACAAGACCATTTGCCAGATGATTTAGCAAACAAATTTCTGAGAGGCTTACATGTAGGTTGAATGCATCACATAAGAAAACACGCAGGGAGTTAGAGATAATAATAGTAGAGTGGTGTTTTAAGAATTTTTTTTTTTTTCAAAGGATTGAGAATTTTGAGCTCTAGAGAATTCAGACAGATATGCCAAATTCTTTTCCTAAACAGAAACTCCCCAAATTTGAATCCTCAGCCACTCCTGTTAATTTTTTATTCCTTGAGCAAATAGCCTGAAATTGACTTCTTGGGAAGGGAGGCAGGACAAAAGAATCTGGAATTGAGTTGCAAGGAAGGAAGAAAAGAGCAGAAATCACTAGGTTTGGGAGCAACTGACATTTAGCAAGGATGGAAAATGAAAGGTTCTCAACAAATATTTGTTGGATAAATGAATCCAAGTCCATGACACATATGGGAAATAGAGCCATCATAAAGAATGTTGGCAGAATTCTCAAAAAATAGCAGGGGTTAGGAACGGGAGAGAGACATTCATAAAGGAATCGCTCACTAGTGTCAAGAATTGCAGCCTTGAACATGGGAAGAGGGAGACATTCTCTCGAATCACAGGTAGTAAGCAGTCCCCTGGCTTTCTTCTCACAGGACTGGGCCACGATTGAATTTGAGATGCTTCTAAGTGGGGAAAATCAGGGTAGCAGTAGCATTTACCATTTTAAGAATGAGAGCAGTCCTGAGGTTCTGTGAGGCAAGTCATCCACAGAAAAGGAGAAACACCAGACTTATAGTGGAGCAAGGGCTCAGAAAGCCTATTCTGAGGATGGAGGGTAATTACTCATCACTTTACCTTATAATTAATCTGTGCTCTATCTTCTGAAGTCTCCTTTCTAAACAGGAATGTGGACATTTTATTTAAAAGTATAATACATACTTTATTGATTTATTTATATCTTTTGGCCACAGGACATGGAATCCTAGTTCCCTGACCAGGAATTGAACCCGTGCTCCCTGGTGGCATTGGAGGTAAAGAACCCGCCTGCCAACGCAGGAGACATAAGAGATGCTGAATCAATCCCTGGGTGGGGAAGATCCCCTAGAGAAGGGAATGGCAACCCACTCCAGTATTCTTGCCTGGAAAATCCCATACAAAGAGGAGCCTGGCAGGTACAGTCCATGGGGTCACAAAGATTCAGACACGACTGAGGCGAGTTAGCACACTTCCAGTATTGGAAGCACGGGGTCATAACCACTGGGCCACCAGGGAAGGCTCTGGAGTGTGGACATTTTAATGAGGAAAAAGCAAAGCAACAATTTTTATTTGATGCCAAAATTAGTTTAGCTGATTTTTTGTTTTCATTTTAAATATTCCTTCTTTCAGCAAACTGTCTAAACTACCAAGTTGCTTTTACATCCTTTGGCCTGCCTGGGAGGACAGGGTACCCAGTGGTGGAGGAGAGGCCTGTCCACATTTCAAAGCTGAGAAGCGTGACTTCTCAGAATTAATTGCCAGTTTGCTGAAAGTTTTCATATTCTGCCTAATCCACTTTAAGGGTGTGCAAGAGCAAGAAGGGGGCTTTGGAACCTGATGTGAGTGGAAAGCAGTCACATCGACTCCTTGCAGATGCTCCCCTGAGGTTCCGAGAAAGAAATTTACACAGGGGGAAGACAGCAGTCTAGTGTGAGAAGAGGAATCTGCAAATAAATAAATACACAAATAAGTAAAAGGTTCACGGTGTCATCTATAGGAAAATGACGCGCCAAGGGCACAATGAACTAAAGTGAAGCTTTAGAATGAGCTAGGCTGCCAGATGTTGCCTGCTGATTTTTTTGGTGGTGGTGGTGGGGTGGGGGGACCCACGAGGGAAAAGACTGGGTGTAAGTCAGTCATAGAAATACTCCACTACAGCGTGGAGGAAATTTATTCCAGGGGAATCCTGGGTGCCAGGGTCCTGGGGCCTACCCCACCGAGAGGCAGGGTCTATCAGAGGCACACGTGACAGGTGTTACGTGGGCCGCAGGACCGGAAGAGGCACGTTAGCGTTTCGGAGGTCCTCGTTTCTATATGTGATGATGCAAAGAGCTCAGTTTAGGATTCGATGATTTGTTAATTACATGTAAAGGACTATTTCGCTGAGGTGAATTGTTTTAGTTAGGAGAGCGATATGCACAAAGAGGAGAGTTGTGAAAACGACAAGAATGGAAGGAGGGTGTGAGCCAAAAAGGAGTGAGACAGTTAACATTTGTATTTTAACACCACGGCCAAATTGTGTTTTCAGAGTCACCACTGAAGTGGGAATTAAATGACCCAATGAGTGTTAAGAGAATTATTTGCAGATTGTATTTTGCTGCAGACGGGATGATTTTCAATTCAAGAAAGCTAGAGAGAATGAACAAGAGAGGGAATCTTACTGGAGAAGGAAGCTGAAATTGGAAAGTCCCAAAGCTTCCTGGGGAGTGGGAACCACCCAGACTCAGTGTTCCTGAAGAACTTATGTGAAAATGTACTTTATAGACACATCTCTCACCAGATCGCAAACATCTCTCTTTGTACCAAGGAGGAGAAAGGCAGTAATTTTAATTGAACAGAAAAATGTGCTTCTTTAAAAAAAAAACAACTTTCTATTTGCATTTAAATATTATTTTCTATGAAAGTGAATTTAACACTGGACTTCTGTATAAGCCTTGTAGGAGAATGTTTTCAGGAATCTGCCAGAGCCATTTCCTGCGTCTCATTAAAATAATGACCAGGAAAGTAAATGTGTGAATGGAAAGATTGTAGTGTGTTGATTATGTGGAGTCGTTGAGCAGAACAGAGCCTGTGACACAATGATTAAGATAACCCGAGTTGAATAGAAATGGTGAATTGCAAACCGAGCTGTGTGCAGAGCATCTAACAGACTCCTGTGAGGAAACTCAAATGTGTGTGATCGCTTATTTATTTCAAGTGCATTTTCAAGATATACTCATTATGAATTATTTACTCTTTCAAAAAATATATAAATAAATATGAAGGAAGAAGGAAAAGCCTATTGTGAATTAGTTTGGACCAAACGCTTTTACACATTTTCAATTTACTGTACCACACACACTTAAAATAATGTTCTTATATGTTCTGAAAATATTTGAACTCTTGTGTGTGTGCACACTCAGTCACGTCTGACTCTGCGACCCTGTGGACTGTAGCCTGCCAGGCTCCTCTGTCCATGGGATTCTCCGGGATTCCCCAGACAAGAGTACTGGAGTGGGTTGCCATTTCCTTCTCCAGGGGATCTTCCCCACTCAGGGATCGAACTCTAGCTTCCTGCATGAGGAGGCAGATTCTTTACCACTGAGTCAACTGGGAAGCCCATTTGAACTCTTACTTGGGCCTAAAGGTAACACCCTGACAGTCGGCATAAGAATAACACTACCTGAAATCTGTATCACTCTCAGACTCTATCCAGCTGTCTGTTTTCCTTAGTTTTTTGGAATCCTGAGGCTGAAAACCTCATCTCTGACTCTTTTCTTTCCATTGTCCCCCACAGCCCACTAATTACTGAGTCCAGTTGACTTTCCTTCATATCTCTGCTCCCCTCACATCATCATTAAGGCTCTGATGCTTCAGTATCTCTGCCCTCCACTCATCACTATCAGGGCTCTAATGCCTCATTAGTGTTTAACTCGGATAGCAATGGCTTCTGGACCACCTCCCTGAATCCACTTTGCACCGTGGATGAAATTAATTTTCTTGAAACATGGCTCTTTTTTTTTCCCCTGTCATTCCTGGGCTCTAAAACTTTTCCTGACCTCAGGAGGTCTTCTGGGTTTCCACCGTGTTGGGGAGGGGGATTGAAGGCCATATGCCTGGGCAATGGTGAAATTGAGCAGCAGATGTCCTTCTGGATGGGCTGTTGGCTGTGCCCAGGACGGGAGGCCACCTGCCAAAGACGCTCCACTGAAACAAGAACTGCAGCAGATTCCTCCAGTGCAGCCATCGAAGCCCCTGCTCTCGGGCTGGGGAGGGGGTGGCTGGAAGGAGGGGAGGGGGGCAGGTCAGAGCTGCAGAGTGTGAGTGCAGAGCCAAGTCTCTTGGTTCCAAGGCCTGGCCCCGGGAACAGGAGCTCGAGAGTTTCCCAACCCGCCTTGTCATTTATCTCAGACCTTAAGGCAGTGCTCTGGCCTCAAGAAACCACCAGGTGTTCTTTGCCCTCTTTTCTTCAGGAAATTTCCTTACAATGTCTTTTTTTAAAAAAAAAGTCTTTATTGAGTTTTTTTTACAATATTGTTTCTGTTCCATGTTTTGGTTTTTTTGTCCATGAGGCATATGAGATCTGAGCTCCCTGAGCAGGGATGGGACCTGCACCCCCGGCGTTGGAAGAGAATCCAACCACTGACTGCCAGGGAAGTTCCCTTCCAATGACTTTTCTCCTACCAGTGTTCAAGGTTGGGAGAGCGGCTGGAGGAAGCACACAGCATCTCTTTCTCTTCAACCCCCTAAACACGAACCACTCTCAGGGAAAGCTACCTCTCACCTTGAACTTGAGGTGTGAGTTGATGTTATGTGATAGTTGAGTGAGAGGAGGAGAAGGGACCAGACCTTATATTTGGTCCCACTTTAATAATGATGCCACCGCCTCCCTTGGCTTAGGAAAGTCATGCAGGCTTTCTAGCCACCCTCGTCATCATACCATCTTGGCCTTTGACCTCACTGCCCGGTTCCATTGGCCCCGATTCCCTGAATCTGCCCCTGGGCTTCCTGTCCACCGGCTTGGCTGCGAGTTTGACTGAGTCCATCAGCAGTCTCTCCCAGGCACAGTCAGCCTCTGGGCCCCAATCCCCGGCAGGGTTCAGGGCCCTGAGAAGGAACACCTGGGCCCTCGAGTTTTTTTAGAAAAGTAAACAACATACACTTTGGTTGGGCATCCAAAATTTCACCAAGAACTCCCAGTCCCTTTTAAAAAAAGTGAATTGCTTCAGGTATGCAAGCTGCCATCCAATGGAGCTGCAGAGGTGCCATGCTGTCAAATTCCACTGAATCCTTTAGTTAGAACAGGCTCTGCGTCTGATTTCACTTTTGACCTACCACCTTCAGCACCGGCACAAGGAGCAACGATTGCTTCATTTGACGAACAAATGAATCACTTCCACGCAAACCAAGTGTCTTTGTTTACCTTCGTAAGCAGTGTGATTGTACCAGAGCATTGGAGACAGTGCAGATAGAATATTTCAGGGTGGCATTTCAGCCAAAGTACCTTTAAATGCATAGTTATTATTCAGTTTCCTAAATGACCCTTGAGTACTTCCTTCCACAGAATTTTAGTACTTAAATTAATAAGACAGTATGCCTAATGCTGAAAACCCTAATTCCATGTTTGGTGGTTCGAGGCAGTGAAATAAGCCCCTTATAAAGGGCCCTAGGATGAGACTGGTTACCTCTTTGTTTCCATCGTGGAGGAGGCTTTCAGGGCACTGCGCTCCCCTCCAGACCTCCGACCCTCCCTTGCGTGATGTCAGACACCCTCCTGCTGCTGGACTTCACCCGTCCCCCGTTTCAGCTGTACAGCACTTGTCCCTGACCCCGGCCCCTTTGTCCTCCTTTAGACAAGCATCTCTGATTGACCTCAGCCCTCTCTGTTGTCCACAGTCCTGGAATATTTACCCTCCTCTCAAGGATCCCATTCTGTCAAACAGCATCAGTCACGCTCACATCTCGGGAATGTCAATCTTCATTGAAAATGTGTCAGTTTTGCTAACATAAACCCTGAGATAGCTTAATTCAGCTCCACTGTTATCAGCTGTTTGTTTATCCTCAGAAAATGGAGATGCTTTTTTTACCCCCCCCCCAAAAAAATGTAATGAATATAGATCGATGACGTCCTGGAGTAAGAAAGTAACACCTTCAAATAAAGGATCTTGGGAGACACCTTTTCTAAGGTACTGTTTGCTTGTTTCAAGTTGCTATTGTCACTTCTTTAAACATAAAAAAGAACTCTGGTTTCTAAGGTTGCTCTTCCCCTGGTTTCAGTTTGCACTGACTGCTCATTACATAACTATCCACATGACCACAGGGAAGTCAGGATATGGAAGGGAGACTGCACATTTTTAATTGTTCTTTATCAGTCTGTCTGTATCCTTCTAATCTCCCACAGCAGGAGCAAATTTTCTATAATATGTGCTCTTCCTTATAGGCTAAGAGTAAGTGCAGAAAAAGACAGCATCCTTCTGCAGAGAATAACTTAGCCAAGGACACTGTGCTCCATCTTTATGATGAAATACATATTTCCCATTAAAAGGCAAATCTGTCATTTTAAAAGGTTGAATTGGATGTACTTTAAAAATAATTCCAGCTGGTTAAAATGAGAGCATTGGGGGGAAAAAAAAAAAATTTCCTCACTAACCACTAGTTACTTTTGCTTCTAAGATTTTGAATGATGAAATGTGCAAATGCAAAGCTTTGTGTTTTTTTTACACACTCCGCTGCATGTGGGATCTTGGCTCCCCCACCAGACATCAAACCTTTGTCCTCTGCAGTGGAGGTGCCACCAGGGACCACCAGGGAAGACCCTGCAATACTTGTTCATACACCACCAGAGTGGACCACCAGGGAAGACCCTGCAATGCTTCTTCATACACAGCCCTGGTCGACCACCATCATTAAACACACTGGCTCTGCCTAGGTTTACAGCCATGTTTCTACTGCCTGGCTTTCTGCTGTGTATCCCAACACTCTCTGAACTATACCCTTACATTTTTTTTAATTTAAATTTATTTAATTGGAGGCTAGTTACTTTACAATATTTTATCGGTTTTGCCATACATCAACATGAATCTGCCACGGGTGTACACGTGTTCCCCATCCTGAACCTCCCTCCCACCTCCCTCCCCATAACATCCCTCTGGGTCATCCCAGTGCACCAGCCCCAA
>SJYT01021206.1:0-19194 GCA_006410635.1 Cephalophus harveyi
GGGGGCATAGACTTAGATTACTGTGATATTGAATGGTTTGCCTTGAAAATGAACAGAGATCATTCTGTCGTTTTTGAGATTGCATTCAAGTACTGCATTTTGGACTCTTTTGTTGACCATGATGGCTATCCATTTCTTCTAAGGGATTCCTGCCCACAGTAGTAGATATAATGGTCATCTGAGTTAAATTCACCCATTCCAGTCCATTTTAGTTCTCTGATTCCTAGAATGTCACCGTTTACTCTTGCCATCTCCTGTTTGATCACTTCCAAGTTGCCTTGATTCATGGACCTAACATTCCAGGTTCCTATGCAATATTGCTCTTTACAGCATCAGACCTTGCCTCTGTCACCAGTCACATCCACAACTGGATATTGTTTTTGCTTTGGCTCCATCCCTTCATTCTTTCTGGAGTTATTTCTCCACTGATCTCCAGTAGCATATTGGGCACCTGCCGACCTGGGGAGTTTCTCTTTCAGTATCCTATCATTTTGCCTTTTCATACTGTTCATGGGGTTCTCAAGGCAAGAACATGGAAGTGGTTTGCCATTCCCTTCTCCAGTGGACCACATTCTGTCAGACCTCTCCACCATGACCCTTCCGTCTTGGGTGGCCCCACACGGCATGGCTTAGTTTCATTGAGTTAGACAAGGCTGTGGTCCTAGTGTGATTAGACTGACTAGTTTTCTGTGAGTATGATTTCAGTGTGTCTGCCCCTCTGATGCCCTCTCGCAACACCTACCTTCTTACTTGGGTTTCTCTTACCTTGGATGTGGGGTATCTCTTCTCGGCTGCTCCAGCAAAGCACAGCCACTGCTCCTTACCTTGGACGAGGGTTATCTCCTCACCACCGCCCCTCCTGACCTTGAATGTGGAGGAGCTCCTCTCGGCCATCTTGTATGATGCCCTCTCGCAACACCTACCGTCTTACTTGGGTTTCTCTTACCTTGGATGTGGGGTATCTCTTCTCGGCTGCTCCAGCAAAGCACAGCCACTGCTCCTTACCTTGGACGAGGGTTATCTCCTCACCACCGCCCCTCCTGACCTTGAATGTGGAGGAGCTCCTCTCGGCCATCTTGTGCCCACGCAGCCACTGCTCCTTGGACGTGGGGTTTTATCATGGGTTAAAAGACTTTTAAAAATCAACCATAACGCAGTGGATGCTCATGCCATTCCACCATTCACTCACTGGAGGTAACAGCCTGAGGCCACACAACTCCGAAGCTCTTGGGATCTTGCTGTTCAAGGGTTTTTACAGATCTCAACCTCCAGCGTTTCCTCCCCAGCTCCCAGCGAGCAGTTTTCAAGGTACACAATAGTATATGACAAATATTTGTCAGTAAAGCTGGGAAAAAAAGAATATGATGATCTCAATCTTTTCACTACTCAGATATACTTTGTAGAAGACATACACCGGGTCTCACTGAAAAGTCATCTGTTTTTTTTTTTCCTAAAAGGTAATATTTTGGGGGGGCCATGCCATACAACATTTGAGGATTTGGGATCTTAGTTCTCCAACCAAGGATTGAACCCACACCCCCTACAGTGAAAGGGTGGAGTCTTAACCACCGAGATCTCAACCTCCAGCGTTTCCTCCCCAGCTCCCAGCGAGCAGTTTTCAAGGTACACAATAGTATATGACAAATATTTGTCAGTAAAGCTGGGAAAAAAAGAATATGATGATCTCAATCTTTTCACTACTCAGATATACTTTGTAGAAGACATACACCGGGTCTCACTGAAAAGTCATCTGTTTTTTTTTCCTAAAAGGTAATATTTTGGGGGGGCCATGCCATACAACATTTAAGGATTTGGGATCTTAGTTCTCCAACCAAGGATTGAACCCACACCCCCTACAGTGAAAGGGTGGAGTCTTAACCACCAGACCACCAGGGAAGTCCTCACCCAGAAGGTATTTTAAAGCACCTGTTAATGTGGGGCTTTGGAGACAAATTCATCCAGGTAAAGTAGGGAGTCATGTATGGGGTTCTGCTTCCTTACTGACACCTTGCTATAGAGCTGGCATCTGTCAGTCTTGCTTTAAAATTGTAATCACACTCACCAATCTAATGAAAATAGGAAAGCACTCTTTTATTCCCCAGCTGTGTCAAAGGACACTCTCTATTTGTGAGAGTATTTGTGGAGAATTTCTTTCCTTTGGTTGATTTCAAAATAGGTGAAAATATTTCCATCTCTGTTTGAATTGAGTTGGTTATTACCTTCCTTTCTAAGCCACATGTTTTAAAAGAAAATCAATATAGATTGTATTGGGGGCTAGTAAGAATCTAGTCCTACAGTAATTTCAAGTATATTGCTTTTTATTCATTCATTGTTTTTCCAACCTATGGAGCACTGTTCCATTGTAATTGAATCACCATAAAACATCAGAAGAATCTTCTGGGAGTAAATGCAGTGGTTTGTAGAGTATTCCATTCTGCGAAATTTCCACTATTTGAATCACATCACTCAAAAGATGTTTATATCTCTCACAGTCTACCATAATTTGCTTTTATAATGTAAGATGGGTGGATTTTAGGTAGAATGGAAAAAGACTGGATGAATCACAGTCCAAAATGGAAAGGCGGGGGGGTCAATTCAAAGAGAAAGCACATGTTAGGATGACCCAGAATTATGCAATGACCTAGGTTTTACAAATCTAGGACCACTTTAAAATATATTCTTCATTTCAAAGAGGTTTAATTCTAGTCCTAAAATGTCACGATTAGTAGAGTATAATTACTAGTCTTCAAGGGAGACTAATTTACCCCCGTTCCCCTCACCATCAAGAGACAAGGCAAAAACAATTAAATTTTCTTATTAGCTCTTTTATATGGGTGTGTCCTTTTTTTAGTCAATCTTTTTCTCTGGGGCTGTCATATTTCAGAGATTCTGGTTTTATGCGGGGGAGTGGGCACCCAAATCCATGTCTTCCATTCAACTGGTCTAAGTTTTATCTCCGTCTCTACACATTTATTTGAACCCAAGGCTTTGGGGACCACCACACATCAGCTGGCACCCTGGGATAACCTCTGACCTGACTGCCTTCTTATCTCTCTTAATATGTCTTTTCTCCATGTTTTGCCCTGTGAATATTTCCTTACTTTATATCATGTCACATGTCCATTTCATAGGACTACAAAATCTTCTCTTCTTTGCTTGAATTCTTATAAAAATAGAACCAGAGACAGGGGCCTGTGTAGAGACCTTGTGAGCAGTGACCTCAGGGGATGAGAGAGGAAGGACTAGGGAGAGTTAATAGCAAGGGTGTGAAAGCCAGTTCCACTCTGCACTGTGGAATGAGGCTCTGCTCCAGGCAGAGAACCCAGAGGGTTCAGTCTCACTGAGGACCTCCGAGGAGCCATGTAGAACACACCCCAGACTTGTCCCACAGAGCAGGAGAAAGTGGAGTATTTATTCAGCAGTTTTAGGCCCATCACCTTGGGAGGGGTTAACCTCATAGAAATTTTAGGTATGGGTGTGTGAGATAGCAGAACAGGTAGTACATCTCAAGCATCCCAGGTAGGTGAAGGCAAGTGAGGTTAGGATGCATCCTTACAGAAATAGTTGCCATAGCAATGGCCAGAACAATCAAGTGTTGAGTAAAAGTTGTGCGGGTGGGGTACATAAAAGATGTCTACTATGAGTGCTTTGTTCAGTTCAGTTCAGTTCAGTCGCTCAGTCGTGTCTGACTCTGTGACCCTATGGACTGCAGCACGCTAGGCTTCCCTATCCATCACCAACTCCCGGAGCTTACTCAAACTCATGTTTTGTACAGTAGAGCAAATGGGAGACTGTAGACCCTCCCCACTCCTCCCCAAGGTTCACTTATTATGTCTCTGGTTGGCTTCACCACAGTCCTTTGTCTTGTCCCCCTCTATTATCTGAGGGGGGAAATAGTAACAGACAAAGAGGAGGACCTCATAGTTTTTCTCATTACTATTGCTGAAACTCAGACAGGGAAAGCTAACATCCCAGGGCACCAGAATTCAGAGAAGGGGCAGGTACTAGGAGTTAGGAGAAAAGATAACTAATTAGCATGTGTCATGGTCTGAATGTTTGTGTCCCCGCTTCCCCCAAATTCGAATGCTGGAATCCTAATGCCCAATGTGATGGTATTAGAAGGCAGGCTTTGGGGAGGTGATTAGGTCACAAAGGTAGAGCCCCATGAATGGGATTAGTGCCCATATAAAAGAGACCCCCCAGAGCTCCCATCCCTTCTGTCACAAGAGGATGCTCGGAGAAGTCTACGACCTGCAAGAGAGCCTTTGCCTAAGCATGCCGGTTCCCTGCTCTCAGACTTCCCATCAACATGACTGTGAGAAATGCATTTCTGTTGTTTATAAGCCACCCAGCCTGTAGTATTTTGTTAATGTGATGGTATTAGAAGGCAGGCTTTGGGGAGGTGATTAGGTCACAAAGGTAGAGCCCCATGAATGGGATTAGTGCCCATATAAAAGAGACCCCCCAGAGCTCCCATCCCTTCTGTCACAAGAGGATGCTCGGAGAAGTCTATGACCTGCAAGAGAGCCTTTGCCTAAGCATGCCGGTTCCCTGCTCTCAGACTTCCCATCAACATGACTGTGAGAAATGCATTTCTGTTGTTTATAAGCCACCCAGCCTGTAGTATTTTGTTATATCAGCCCCAAAGGACTAAGACAACAAGACCGAGCAAAGTCAAGATGGAGAATTGTGAAGAAATTAAAAGTCAAAGGAATGTCTCTAGGATAGGTGGGCAAGCTCCTCAGAGCAGCGCTAACTATCCTCTAAAGAGCACTGAGGTTGTGACTTTGGAAGGCAAGTTCTTAGCAGGTATGGAAGCACTTGAGAAGAGAGCCATGTGTTCCTTCTGTAATGGTCTGTGCATGGGTTGGAAAAGAAGTTCCAGACATGAGGCAGAATGAGAAAAGAATAAAGTTTATTAGAGTGGGAGACGCTGTTAGAACAGTGGTCCAGCTCAAGGGAGAACCGACCTCTTTCGTGGATGAGTAGCCAATTTTTATATCCTCTGCTGCTGATGCTAAGTCGCTTCAGTCGTGTCTGACCCCATAGATGGCAGCCCACCAGGCTCCTCTGCCATCAAGGGAGAACCGACCTCTTTCGTGGATGAGTAGCCAATTTTTATATCCTCTGCTGCTGATGCTAAGTCGCTTCAGTCATGTCTGACTCTGTGTGACCCCATAGATGGCAGCCCACCAGGCTCCTCTGCCTCAAGGCAGAACAAATTCCTCCTGGAACGGTGGCATCAGGTGATTGGTTAGGATGCTACAGGATAGGTAATAGGTTGGTTAAGGTGCTTAAGGATGGGTAATAGGGTGGATATTTTACCTCATATGGGGTCAGGGAACTGACCAGTTTAGATCTGGAGGCTCACGGCAGCCATTGCTATCAGATTTGATTAATTCCAGAGATTTTTGTCCTGTGACTTTGGTACAGGGCTTTCGACCTGTGACCTGGGTGTAGTGCTTCACACTTTCTGCTGTATCTTAAAACAATTAATACATATAAAATACCTAATAAATATCTAGTAAGTAAAAAGATGACTATCACTATTGTTTTAATCATGGATTGAATGTATGAAAAATGTCATGTGCTGACTTGAGTGGTATGGTATAATAGAAATGGTACAGAGTAGACACTCCATGTCTGTCATTCATTTCCCACTTTCTTTTATATGGCGTGATCTTAGGCAATTTGTTTAAGGTTCCCGAGCTTCTTACAGATGTTCCCTTGGCAAAAACTCTGTGGTGATGAACCCTATGTGTATAGAGAATGTGCATGTCATTTCAACCTGCTTGCTCCTTGATCTTTGAACAAACTCCTTGTTGTGTGAACCAGCCAATTATAAACACAAGCAGGCAAAAACTGATATGTCTGTAGATTCTCAACATATGCTTGTGGAATTAATAAAAGAAAGAATGAATTAGGTTCCCAGCCTTTAAACTAGGAGCAGGCACCTCCTGTTTTTCAGTTACCACTCTGCACCCTGCCCAATGCTAAGTGCCTGTACACAAGAAGCTCAACAGACATTTTTTGGTTGAATGTGTTGAATGAATGAATAGATGTTTATTGGTTTGTCAAATGGATAATTGAATAATGAATGAACGTGTAAAGCATGTTCATTTTGTTCACTAATTTCTGTCTGACTCTTTTGCGACTCTGTGAACTGTAGCCCGCCAAGCTTCTCTGTCCATGGGATTTTCCAGGAAAGAATGCTAGAGTGGCTAGCCATTTCCTACTCCAGGAGACCTTCCAACACAGGGATCGAACATACTTCTTCCCAAAGATCTGACTCCTTACCAAAAAGAAAATGTTCACTAAACTCAATTATATTTTCTTAGCGGCAATGCCATTGCATGTGTAAGCCCCAAACTATACTTGAAATGTGTAAGCCCCAAACTATATACTGCAAGGAGATCCAACCAGTCAGTCCTAAAGGAAATCAGTCCTGAATATTCAGCTTTGCTGATGCTGAAGCTGAAACTCCAGTACTATGGCCATCTGATGCAAAGAACCGACTCATTGGAAAAGACCCTGATGCTGAGAAAGATTGAAGGTGGGAGGAGAAGGGGACAACAGAGGATGAAATGATTGCTTGGCATCACCAACTTAATGGACATGAGTTTGAGCAAGTTCTGGGAGTTGGTGATGGACAGGGAGGCCTGGTGTGCTGCAGTCTATGGGGGTCACAGAGAGTTGGACACGACTGAGTGACTGAACTGACTGACTGACTGATACTTGAAATGTGCATTTTATATCCTGTACTGTGTGCCACAGATAATGACCTCACCAATTCAGAAGCACTAGAAAAAGGAAACAATTGCCCTTTAGTAATTTAGTTCCCCAAAATTGGTTTTGAATGGAAGTAAAACAAAACCAGTCCATCCTAAAGGAGATCAGTCCTGGGTGTTCATTGGAAAGACTGATGCTGAAGCTGAAACTCCAATACTTTGGCCACCTGATGCGAAGAGCTGACTCATTTGAAAAGACCTTGATGCTGAGAAAGATTGAGGGTAGGAGGAGAAGGGAATGACAGAGGATAAGATGGTTGGATGGCATCACTGACTCAATGGACATGGGTTTGGGTAGACTCTGGGAGTTGGTGATGGACAGGGATGCCTGGCTTGCTGTTCATGGGGTCGCAAAAAATCGGATATAATTGAGTGACTGAACTGAACTGAAAACAAAACTCAGAGGGCCTATTCACAAGAAATTGAGTGCCAGCTTTTCTGAGCATCTATCAAGGGAGAACCGACCTCTTTCGTGGATGAGTAGCCAATTTTTATATCCTCTGCTGCTGATGCTAAGTCGCTTCAGTCGTGTCTGACCCCATAGATGGCAGCCCACCAGGCTCCTCTGCCTCAAGGCAGAACAAATTCCTTCTGGAAGGGTGGCATCAGGTGATTGGTTAGGATGCTATAGGATAGGTAATAGTTGGTTAAGATGCTTAAGGATGGGTAATAGGGTGGATATTTTACCTCATATGGGGTCAGGGAACTGACCAGTTTAGATCTGGAGGCTCATGGCAGCCATTGCTATCAGATTTGGTTAATTCCAGAGATTTTTGTCCTGTGACTTTGGTACAGGGCTTTCGACCTGTGACCTTGGTGTAGTGCTTCACACTTTCTGCTGTATCTTAAAACAGTCAATACATATAAAATACCTAATAAATATCTAGTAAGTAAAAAGATGACTATCACTATCGTATTAATCATGGATTGAATGTATGAAAAATGTCATGTGCTGACTTGAGTGGTATGGTATAATAGAAATGGTATAGAGTAGACACTCCATGTCTGTCATTCATTTCCCACTTTCTTTTATATTGCATGATCTTAGGCAATTTGATTAAGGTTCCCGAGCTCCTTACAGATGTTCCCTTGGCAAAAAGTCTGTGGTGATGAACCCTATGTGTATAGAGAATGTGCATGTCATTTCAGCCTGCTTGCTCCTTGATCTTTGAACAAACTCCTTGTCGTGTGAACCAGCCAATTATAAACACAAGCAGGCAAAAACTGATATGTCTGTAGATTCTCATCATATGCTTGTGGAATTTATAAAAGAAATAATGAATTAGGTTCCCAGCCTTTAAACTAGAAGCAGGCACCTCCTGTTTTTCAGTTGCCACTCTGCACCCTGCCCAATGCTAAGTGCCTGTACACGAGAAGCTCAACAGACATTTCTTGGTTGAATGTGCTGAATGAATGAATAGATGTTTATTGGTTTGTCAAATGGATAATTGAATAATGAATGAATATGTAAAACATGTTGTTTTGTTCACTAATTTCTGTCTGACTCTTTTGCGACTCCGTGAACTGTAGCCCGCCAGGCTTCTCTGTCCATGGGATTTTCCAGGAAAGAATGCTAGAGTGGCTAGCCATTTCCTACTCCAGGAGACCTTCCAACACAGGGATCAAACATACTTCTTCCCGAAGATCTGACTCCTTACCAAAAAGAAAATGTTCACTAAACTCAATTATATTTTCTTAGTGGCAATGCCATTGCATGTGTAAGCCCCAAACTATACTTGAAATATATACTGCAAGGAGATCCAACCAGTCATTCCTAAAGGAAATCAGTCCTGAATATTCAGCTTTGCTGATGCTGAAGTTGAAACTCCAGTACTATGGCCACCTGATGCGAAGAACCAACTCATTGGAAAAGACCCTGATGCTGAGAAAGATTGAAGGTGGGAGGAGAAGGGGACAACAGAGGATGAAATGATTGCTTGGCATCACCAACTTAATGGACATGAGTTTGAGCAAGTTCTGGGAGTTGGTGATGGACAGGGAGGCCTGGTGTGCTGCAGTCCATGGGGGTCACAGAGAGTTGGACACGACTGAGTGACTGAACTGACTGACTGGCTGATACTTGAAATGTGCATTTTATATCCTGTACTGTGTGCCACAGATAATGGCCTCACCAATTCAGAAGCACTAGAAAAAGGAAACAATTGTCCTTTAGTAATTTAGTTCCCCAAAATTGTTTTTGAATGGAAGTAAAACAAAACCAGTCCATCCTAAAGGAGATCAGTCCTGAGTGTTCATTGGAAAGACTGATGCTGAAGCTGAAACTCCAATACTTTGGCCACCTGATGCGAAGAGCTGACTCATTTGAAAAGACCTTGATGCTGAGAAAGATTGAGGGCAGGAGGAGAAGGGGATGACAGAGGATAAGATGGTTGGATGGCATCACCGACTCGATGGACATGGGTTTGGGTAGACTCTGGGAGTTGGTGATGGACAGGGATGCCTGGCTTGCTGCAGTTCATGGGATCACAAAAAGTCGGATATAACTGAGTGACTGAACTGAACTGAAAACAAAACTCAGAGGGCCTATTCACAAGAAATTGAGTGCCAGCTTTTCTGAGCATCTTTTGGTACAGTTCCTCCTAATCACTCCACTTGAATAAGGTTTGGAAGCTTCTAGAATGTGTTATCAAGTAGAATTTCTCTCATGTATTCCTCTATGGCTTCTCTAGAATTGTAGGATTCCCATTAATGATATGTGGATTAGTATCCTCCATTTCTCTCAGTATGAATTTTAAAATTGTGTGCATGGTAGACAGATCTGTGTTTGTATGAAATGCAGGGGAACCATCAGTGGTTCGTGAGTTTAAGCCCTGGATCCACCTCCTAACTCACTTGGTGATACGAGCCTCTGTTTTCCCCTCTGTAAATTGCACAAAAGTATTTTTTGAGGAACTAGTAAATGCTGAGCTTTAGGAAGACAGAGGTAAAATGGATGGATCTGACTCATACCCTCAAAGTGCTCCTAGATCATTGGGCAGATATATATGCAAGCAGAAAGATGTGTTAAATACTAGAAAATAAAAATGAAGCATTTGGAAAAAATAANGTGAGTTTAAGCCCTGGATCCACCTCCTAACTCACTTGGTGATACGAGCCTCTGTTTTCCCCTCTGTAAATTGCACAAAAGTATTTTTTGAGGAACTAGTAAATGCTGAGCTTTAGGAAGACAGAGGTAAAATGGATGGATCTGACTCATACCCTCAAAGTGCTCCTAGATCATTGGGCAGATATATATGCAAGCAGAAAGATGTGTTAAATACTAGAAAATAAAAATGAAGCATTTGGAAAAAATAATTGCATTTTGATAAGATAATAAAACATATTATATGTTGACCATCTGGTGATGTCCATGTGTAGAGTCTTCTCTTGTGTTGTTGGAAGAGGGTGTTTGCTATGACCAGTGCATTTTCTTGGCAAAACTCTATTAGTCTTTGCCCTGCTTCATTCCGCATTCCAAGGCCAAATTTGCCTGTTACGCCAGGTGTTTCTTGACTTCCTACTTTAGCATTCCAGTCCCCTATAATGAAAAGGACATCTTTTTTGGGTGTTAGTTCTAAAAGATCTTGTATAGTATCCTCCTTTTCTCTCAGTATGAATTTTAAAATTGTGTGCATGGTAGACAGATCTGTGTTTGTATGAAATGCAGGGGAACCATCAGTGGTTCATGAGTTTAAGCCCTGGATCCACCTCCTAACTCACTTGGTGATACGAGCCTCTATTTTCCCATCTGTAAATTGCACAAAAGTATTTTTTGAGGAACTAGTAAATGCTGAGCTTTAGGAAGACAGAGGTAAAGTGGATGGATCTGACTCACGCCCTCAAAGTGCTCCTAGATCATTGAGCAGATATATATGCAAGCAGAAATATGTGTTAAATACTAGAAAATAAAAATGAAGCATTTGGAAAAAATAATTGCATTTTGATAAGATAATAAAACATATTATTCAAGTGTGATTGATACTGAGCAGGGCCCTGCGAACTGCTTTTGAACTGTGGTGTTAGAGAGGACTCTTGAGAGACCTTTGGATGGCATGGAGATCAAACCAGTCAATCCTGAAGGAAATCAATCCTGAATATTCATTGGAAGGACTGATGCTGAAGCTGAAGTGCCAATACTTTGGTCACCTGTAGTGAAGAACTGACTCATTGGAAAAGATCCTGATGCTGGGAAAGATCGAAGGCAGGAGGAGAAGGGGGTGACAGAGGATGAGATGGTTGGATGACATCACTGACTAGATGGACATGAGTTTGAACAAGCTCTGGGAGATGGTGAAGAATTGGGAAGCCTGATGTGCTGCAGTTCACGGGTTTGCAAAGAGCTGGACATAACTGAGCGATTGAACAACAACAAGGACTCTGTGGGACCTCCCAGTCACCAGACACAAAAGCCTTCCTGTGTTGTCTTCCCTGAGATCCAAAGGGCAGATTCAAACAGTTTCTAATTAGAGAAAAGAGGAGCTGTAGAGACAGGGGAGAAGAAGTCAGGAAACAGCAGTGTAGCTTTGGGACTGGGGACTCGTTCCCCCTCAAGGGTTACACATAGCAATATCTTTGAGCTGTTCTGCAGATTTTGAAACCCCCGCCAGATGGGAGAAGTTAATAGTATGTTGCCCACCAGCATGCAGAACTCAGATCTGTTGGAACCAGAAGGTTGATGATGCTGACTCCTACTTATCTCTCGCCAACAGTCAGAAGAACATCCACCAGCTGATCACACCATCTTTGAACCATCACTAAAAAAGTCCTCACTATCCCCTGACACCAGGTTGGGACACATAGTTTTGAGGGCATTAGTCATCTGTGGCCCACTTGCCTGGTAAACCAATAAAGCTGCTCTCCTCTACTTCACCCAAAACTCCGTCTCCAAGATTTGATTCAGAGTTGCAGTGCAGAGGCTGGATTTGGATTCACAAAGACTGTAAACTGGGGCTTAGTTGAGGCATTGTTAAGGTAGTCCCAAATGAGAAAATATTCAGAGACTTACATGGAGTTTCATTAGAGCAAAAAGAAAAGCATTTTCACCAATCTGAGGGTTATAAGAGGATGCTCTGGAAATTCCACTTGAACAGAGAGTTGAGGTAAGAGTAGGGTTTTGATAGGTAGGGCAAAGGTTAAGGGAGAGAGGACTAGGTTTAAACTCATGGTTTATGGAGCAATGTCATGGGAGACCTTTGAAATAGGAATTTGAACTTTATTTTCAGGATGTGGGGGCTCCAAATTTGACTCAAACTGTAAAGAAGCTGTGAAGCAGGAGGCCCGGGTTTGATCCCTGGTTTGAGAAGATCCCCTGGAGAAAGGAATGGCAACCCGCTCCATATTCTTACCTGGAGAATCCCATGGACAGAGGAGCCTGGCGGGCTTCACTCCTTGGGGTCGCAGAGTAGGGCACGACTGAGCGACTAACACTTTCACATTCACACTTCCAGGATGTGGATGGTAGGAGTGTGGACTTCGGGCTCAGATCATTCAGAGTGCCAATCTTAGGCGGCTGCTTGGCAATAGCAACTAATAATGGTATCTATTCCAGTGTCATTGCAAAAAGTGAACAAAGTCACATGTTATGATGGCTGAAACAATGCATTGCTCATTGAAAGTACTTAATAAATGGCTGCTATCATCATCATCATTACAAACTCCATGGTGTCCTTCTCCTTTCAGTCTGAGATCAAAGGAGATTCTAAAAGGCAACTGGGATGAGTACAAGAAGCACATAGATAGATCCAGATATCTTCCTTGCTGTTAAGTCATCAGAACTTCCCTTGCTAGTTAGAAATTTGTCTTCTGCTCATGAGGAGACACAGCTCTCCTTAATAATGATGAAATCATTGTGTGAGAACAATTACCTCTAATTAGGAACAAAGTTTAAGTCACAGATGTGTTCAGGTTATTTTGTCTCACAATGATAAAATATTTGTTTATTTTGTATTTATTGTCTAGTGGCAATTGTTATGGTGATAGGAAGATGGCTGAGCTGGGAAAGCATGGTGAGAGTGTTTGCAGTGAGGATATAGTCTTAACTTCTGTCAACCTTTGTCATCTTTGATTCTTGGATATGGGTTTAAAGTATAGGACAACATATTTCCATGACTCTAGTCAGCATCATTCAGATAACAAAATAACCCTCCCAGAGGTCTGTGTGGGGGTTGGTTCTCTGTATTCTCTCTGTCCTCGAGCTTTGGAGGGAAGTCCATGGACCAGCAGCATCGACATCACATGCAAAGCCCCAGGAAACATCCCCAACTACCTGAATTAGAATCTGAATCTCTACCAACTCCTCAAGCGATTGGGTTGCCTCTTCCAGTTTAAAAAGCATGGTTCTATGCCAAGTTTGAATTCCAGATATGTCCAGCTAGTGAGGAAATAACCCACACATAGTAAGTGATTAAGACTTTAACAAAACAATTTCAGATCAAATGTACCAAAAGGAACTGGAATGCTTTTCTACACTTTTAAGGATAAGGCTTGAATGGAACCTAGAGAGAACCTTTTACTAAGGTCATACTCTTAAAAGTAGCAAAGTTTAGATTCAAGTCACAGTCATTTGAATTTAGGTTTATTCATTTATTTATTTTGGTGACACACTCAGGAAGCATGAATTCTAGGCCTGAATTCTAGGTTTCACTTCTCACTAGCTGGGTTACTTACAATGTATCACTTCTCCTCTGATCTTCCATTTCCCTCTGCACCCTGATTGATTTTGTGTCCTCTCCTCTGATGATCTTCCAACAGCATTTACTCTCCATATCTGATCATGCTTTTGATCTTCCCACATAGAAGGAGGTGATCATTGTATATACACAAGCGAAGTTTGCCCTGATACCAGTTTCCAAGACTAGCATATCTGCTTGATTATTTCAGTCATTTTCCCCCATTCATGGGGAAAAAACGTCCCTCAGAGAATGACTTCACATTAATTCATGGCTTTGCTTGGCTGTCCAATTAATTGCAGCACTTTTCATTGCTGATCAGAAGAAAAAAACATGTTCTGGATACAGTCTGATGCTGATAAAAGTTATTATCCGTTTGGAAATCTGCCTGCCTTTCCCATCCTCTGTGCTGTCGAATTTTAATAGCATTGAATCAGACCCCTAATAAGCATTATAATGACAAGCTGCATTTGATAGTGCTTTATACTTTCCCAAGCACTTTCAAGGGAATTATACACATGCATTATCTCATTGATCTTCCATGGCAGGTAGGGAAAGAGGGAACACAGTGGATGATTTGAATGAAAGCCTGGGCAAACTCCTCTCATTGAACAACTGATGCCCATTTTCACCCTGTAGAGAGCAGGAATCTGGCTATTATGTATTGCAGGCCTTTGCTACTTTTGTTCAGACATTATCTCATTGACTCATCACCACTGTGCTTACAGGTACTTATCTTGTTCCCTGTTTTTCAGGTGAAGTAAACAAAACAACACACGTAGGGGAAATGCCCTGCGCAAGGTCGGCTGCTCCAAATAAGAGGATTCAGAATGCAGACCCCACACTCTTGACTCCAGCCAGTCTCTTGCCTCATTCCTGTGGAAACGAAAATACAGAATGTTGTTCTCGTCTGAGGTTCAGGGAGAGGTGTTGAAGGACAGACTTCATAGCCCCAGACTGACTGAAACTGGGATAATCATATATTAATGAGTGTCTTTGGAGAAAAGCTTTCAGGAACACCTGTATTGGCATTAATTTGGTTTGTCAAAATAACGTAAGCTTGATATCATTTACCTCACTTTACAGATGGAGAAACAGGAAAATTCTGGTTTCACTCTGGTATGCTGAGATATTAACTGAGCCAGAAATTTAACCCCCAAATCTGTGCTTTAACAAGGCACCACTACCCTGAAGTTACATTTATGTCATCAACCCTCCTGCTGCATCTTTGCTATCTAAAACCCTAATAGATCCTGTATGTTTTTTCATTTATTTGCAAGTGTTTATAATGCCACACCCTTCAGGATGGCCATTATTAAAAAAAAAAAAAAATAAAGAACTAAGTGCCTAAGTGTTGGTGAGGATATGGAGAAATTGAAACCCTTGTGCATTTCTGGTGGGAGTGTTAAATGGTGCAGCCATTGTGGAAAATGATATGGAATTTGCTCAAAAATTTAAGCACAGAATCACCATACAATCTAGCAGTTCCACTTCTGGTTATATACTCAAATGAATTGAAAGCAGAGACTCAAACAAGTGTTTGTACATCAGTGACCATAGCAACATTTTTCACAATAACCAGAAGGTAGAGATGACCTTTTGGCTGTCCATCAACAGTTGAGTGAAGAACAAATAATGAATAAACAAAATATGGTAGATACACACAATGGAATATTACTCTGCCTTAAAAAGGAATGGGATTCGGATATATGCTATCATATGGATGAAATTTAAAGACAATATGCTAAAAGAAATAGGCCAGTCAACAAAGGATCGGAGAAGGCAATGGCACCCCACTCCAGTACTCTTGCCTGGAAAATCCCATGGACGGAGGAGCCTGGTGGGCTGCAGTCCATGGGGTCGCNAAACATTAAACTCCTTCAGGAGAGGCATATGCCCAGCTTTAAGAATACTTTTGAAGCTTCCCAGTACCTAAGCTGGAGAAGGCAATGGCACCCCACTCCAGTACTCTTGCCTGGAAAATCCCATGGACGGAGGAGCCTGGTGGGCTGCAGTCCATGGGGTCGCTAAGAGTCGGACATGGCTGAGCGACTTCACTTTCACTTTTCACTTTCATGCATTGGAGAAGAAAATGGCAACCCACTCCAGTGTTCTTGCTTGGAGAATCCCAGGGACGGGGGAGCCTGGTGGGCTGCCGTCTATGGGGTCGCGCAGAGTCAGACACAACTGAAGCAACTTAGCAGCAGCAGCAGCAGCAACAAAGGATAAGTATCAGTATTGTAAGGTTGCACCTGTATGAGGGACCTAGAAGAGTCAAAATCATAGAAACACAAAGTAGAAGAGTGACTACCAGTCTACTTAACAGGTTAGCAGAGGCTGGGGAGAGGAGGTAGAGAGGAGTTACTGGTTGCTGGAGACAGAGTTTAAGTTTAGAATGATAAAAATGTTTTTGAGAAGGATGGTGGAAGGGTTGCACAACAACACGAATGTATTTAATGTCACTCCACTGTATGCTTAAAATGATTAAAACCATCAGAGAGAGGTGGATGGAGAGCTCAGGATGGGCAACGCATTTACATCCATGGTTGATTCATGTCAATGTATGGCAAAAACCACTACAATATTGTAAAGTAATTAGCCTCCAATTAAAATAAATTAATTAATTTAAAAGTGATTAGAACCATCAATTTTATGCTATGTATATATTTTTCTACAGCAATATTTAAAAACATTGTTTATAAAGCATGTTTATTTTTACTGAGGGTGATACTAAGTGATATTGTGTGGAGAAAGCATGGCTCATTATTTCAAGAAATCAGTCATCTATCTATTAGGAGCTATAGCTGCATAAACAGCTGAACATAATACAGAAGCTTAACAGTTCTATTTAGAGATATTCTGAATCAATGAATCTTCCCAAATATTGACAATTTTATGTTGAAACACCCAAAACATTTTAAACATGCTTATAACAACTTGTGATAGAAACCTTTCTAAACCATTGCCCATTTACTTGTTTAATTGTATTGAGGAAACTGGGCGTTTATTCGTTATTCATCTATTTATACTGTTCATTCACTGATGCAAATTTATTGGACAAATAATATGCAGCAGGCATTTTTCAAAGTTTAGGGTCATAGAGATGAATGGGACCTGGCCCTGGTCAACATCTGGGACTGCAGAGAATAGACATGTCAGAAATGGAAAAATAGATAGACACACATGGATAGCTATCAATATATCCATACAGTAATGCTGGTAAAATCTGCAGATTCCAGGGGTGAAGGGAGACCCAGAGCTTAAGTGGTCAATGTGTTTGAGCAAAGGATAGTCTGAAAAGGCAAAATAAGGTAACAATGGCACTTGAATCTTGTAAGGTCACTAGGATTTTGCCAGATAGCAGATGGAAAGAAGACTCTGAGGCAGTGGGAAGAGTGACTTAAGACCTAGAGGTCTAAAAGACCTAGAGGTCTAAACCACAGGTTGATCCATGGCACAAAGAAATGAATAATGCTTTTTCTAGTGATGAGACTGAACAAGGCTTCAGGGGGCAAATCATGAAGGACTTTGTATGCCGGTTTGAAACACAGATGATTCATTAAGGCATTCATTAGGCAGTAGGGTACAGCTAAAGAGTTTTAGGTTTAGAAGATGTAGTATGCATATATACAATGAAATATTACTCAGCCATTAAAAAGAATGGAATAATGCCGTTTGCAACAACATGGATGGACCTAGATATTATTGTGCTGAATGAAGTTAAGTCAGAGGAGGAGAAATATTGCTTGACATCTTTTATATGTGGAATCTAAGAAGAAATGACAGAATGAACTTTTTTACAAAATAGAAACTCACAGATTTAGAGAATGAACTTGTATTTGCCAGGGTGGAGGAGATAGTTAGGAAGTTTGGGATGGTCATGTACACACTGCTATATTTAAAATGGATAACCAGCAAAGACCTACTGTAGCACAGGGAACTCTGTTCAATGTTACATGGCAGCCTAGATGGGAAGGGAGTCTGCGGGAGAATGGATACATGTATGTATGGCTGAGACCCTTTGTTGTCCACCTGAAACTATCACACATTGTTAATTGGCTATACTCCAATACAAAATAAAGAGTTAAACCAGAAAAAACCCTGCCTCTATCTGGCTATAAAGCACAAGCTTACTGTTGCTGCTGGCAACGCTTTTGTTAAAAAAATAAAATAAAAAAGAATTTTAGGTTCAAAAAAAGGGTGCTCAGTGATAGTTCCATCTTGGAGAGATTAGCTCAGCAGCTTTGAGGAGGATAGACTGGATTCGTGAGCTGTTGGGTAAAGATATAGGGCAGGTAGGAAGTTAGTATAATAATCCAGGCAAAAGATGATACGGATGTAATCAAGATGGTAGCAGGGGAAATGGAGAGGAAAGTAATTCACACAGAAAATGATAAGGAGGTGTCATTGATAGAACTTGGTCATAAATTAAATGAGGAAAGGATGGAATGAGAAAAATGAGCCTTTTGCCAAACCATCAATCATCTTTCTGCATATCAATAAATTACATGACCTGTACTATGGATATATCTTGACATTGTAGGTTGAGTCATCTGTACTTTTCTGGTTGAACGTTTGTCTGTCTTTTTCCTGCTGTCAATTGTTATTCAGTTTTAACTTCAGGAGGTGGTCCCCTTCTAATCAGTGGTCTGCTATATCCTAGAGAAAAATACGATGGGTGAGGGTGTTGACTACTTGACAATACTGTGTAGGTAGCCTTAGTATATAATGCCAGAGGAAGCCATTATTAAGGAGTAAGACTTGTTCGCTTCTGTATCCCCCTGAAATGTGCTTGCATATAATAGCTCCTCAAAAACGGGCACATAAATAAATTAACAAATGAATGAAGTACAGGAAGCAGTGTTGTATAAATGGGATGTTCTGAGGGCTGGTGAGAGGTTTGACATTGCTTGCATATAGAGTGCTCAGGAGTGACTTCCCTGTCTGTCCAGTCATTAAGATCTTACCTTTCACTGCAGAGGACACAGGGCTGTATCCCTGGTTGGAGAGCTAAGATTTTGCATGCCTCACAGCCAAAAAACCAAAACAGAAAGAATATTGTAACAAATTCAAAAAAGACTTTAAAAATGGTCCACATTAAAAAAAAAAAAAAGAATACTCGGGTATAAGAGGAAGGGAGAAAGCTAGAATGATACCCAGGGCCTGATAGGAGAGTGGAGAATGTTTATGAAAACAGGTAATGATTATATATTGCAGTACATTCTCAGCAATGCCTTATGTCTAGTTCACATGTGTGAGCAGGCTGTGGGGGTTATTAACCTAGACCGAGATGTATCGATTTTAATTTGGCTGAAGGCACGGATTCACTGGTACCCCTGCTGCGGTTCCTCATAACCTCTGGCAGCTCCAGCATCAGTCCCTCCCAGGCAGCATGAGTTTAGGACACAGCACTAGCCCAGTCCATTCTTCCCAATCTGCTCTTGTTCTCTAGAGGCAAACAACAACCTAAGGACCCGAGGGTGGTGAGAGGATGGTGGGGGGTGGGGGGAATGGATGAAGTTGCAAAAGAAGCTGAGGACGCTTACTGCAAAGTTTTGAAAAGGGTCTAACACACCTTCCCATTCTTTTCAGAAAAAGAAACATAAAAGAGAATATTGTAAGCAGTGTTCAAAAAGGGACCTTAGAACTGAATCCCATCTCGTGCACCAGCAAAAAACGAAGCAGATGGTAAAACTGGCAGGTAGAAAAAGTTGGCTTAAAGCTCAACATTCAGAAAA
>SJYT01021206.1:19260-82104 GCA_006410635.1 Cephalophus harveyi
TGGTCATGTATGGATGTGAGAGTTGGACTGTGAAGAAGGCTGAGCACCGAAGAATTGATGCTTTTGAACTGTGGTGTTGGAGAAGACTCTTGAGAGTCCCTTGGACTGCAAGGAGATCCAACCAGTCCATTTTGAAGGAGATTAGCCCTGGGATTTCTTTGGAAGGAATGATGCTAAAGCTGAAACTCCAATACTTTGGCCACCTCATGCGAAGAGTTGACTCACTGGAAAAGACTCTGATGCTGGGAGGGATTGGGGGAAGGAGGAGAAGGGGACGACCGAGGATGAGATGGCTGGATGGCATCACTGACTCGATAGACGTGAGTCTGAGGGAACTCCGGGAGTTGGTGATGGACAGGGAGGCCTGGAGTGCTGCGATTCATGGGGTTGCAAAGAGTCAGACACGACTGAGCGACTGAACTGAACTGAACTGAGACCTGGTTGAGTTTTGATTTGGCAAAGCCCCTCTGGGGGATTTCTCACACCTACTTGAAACCTGAACTCACAGGCAGACCCTCAGTAGCTGGGTCTCTGGGTCCAGTTATTTCTCCCCTGGGATTTCTCGTGGGCTCCTCTCCAGATTCAGACTCTGTTAAGGCTGCTCAGTGCTCATAGGCTGAAGTTCAAACTCCCTTGTTGCCACTTGAGGTCTGTGTGGGGATGTTTTCTCTCTCACCCTTGCCCCTGTACTCTTTAGATTCTAACCATGGTGGGGTTCCTTAAAGGAGTTGGGTTAGATATTTTCTCAAAGACTATTCTCTTTCTAAAGTAATATGCCCTTCTCTCCCTAACCCGTACATCTGATCAGGATTATCAGCCACTCTTGTGCCATTTGTCACAGTTATGTAAATCAATCCATCATGTTGTGTACCTTAAACATATACAATGATGGAAGTCAATTATTTCTCAAGAAAACTGGAAAAAATTAGATAAAACACCTCTGAAGATTACATTTTCATTGATAAATTGAAAATGGAGCAGTGATTGAATATTCACCATATCATCAGCAATATATTTGTGGTTACAAGAAGGAATTGTAACTTTCAGAACAACGTCAAGCATAGCAGGCTTCATGTGCTTGCACACACACACACAGGACAAACTTTCCCTCTGGGGCTCCTGGTACTGGCCCTTCCATATGCTCCAAAGTGGTCTATGCAGGTTGATCTGCTTTCACGGCCATCTACTTGGTTTCCTCCAGCTGCAAAGCCGTAGACAGTGATGACTTTATTTTTGGTAGTATGCATCTTCTGAGCTGAAACTGATGCAGGCTGCCGTCCAGATTCTCACAAAAATCGCTTTGACCAGCTCTGAGGATGGGCAATTCATTTTTTCTTTCGAACCTCAATTCTGAAGAATTAGTTGGGAGAAGGAGGAAGGAAGAGGATTATTGGACAGGGAGGGGAGAAGAGGAAAGTAACCTACAGCCAGGTCAACTGTGTGGCAGTTTTGCATACAATAATAATTGCATCATACACAACAAAGACCTACTTATTTAGTGACATTTCAGATTCAGGTGCCATGTCATGCTGTTTCTAGCTTCTATATCTTTACCTTTGCTGGATCCTTTGTTTTAAAAAGGGTTCCGAAATCATGTCTCCCCGGAGACCTCTTGTGTCAAGCCTGTATCTCCTCCCTCTGCTCCTGTAAACCCTCCTTGATTGCCTTCATTTTCAGGTCAGGTAAATTTTAGGTAAAAACACGTATCTTAATGGAGAAGGAAATGGCAAGCCGCTCCAGTATTCTTGCCTGGAAAATCCCATGCACAGAGGAGCTGGGCAGGCTGCAATCCATGGGGACACAGAGTCAGACAACAACTTAGTGATTAAACAATGACAGATCTTAAATACAAAAAGCTTAAGATCCTAACCCAACTTTACTAATTATTAGCTTTCCGGGTGAATTGGCAAAAGCTACCAGAACTTTCTGAGCTTCAGTACCCTTCCTGTTGAAAGGAGCATTGCAAGATAAACTGTCTTATGACTTATTATGAAGGTTAACACAAGATAAGACAAGTGATAAAGCAGTGCCTGGTACTAACCTGGTACTGGTTCCCAGCAAATATTAAATGAGTGAATAAAAGGAAGAGATTGACTCAGAGTCTGCACAGAGCAAGTGTTCATAGAAAGGTTACCCATTATTAGTGCATTATCCATTCATTCCTTTCACTATGATGAACATTCAGAAGGCAGGAGCCTCTTATTGCCAACTTTGTATCTGTAGAGATTAACATGATACCTGGTATATGGAAGACTTCCTACCCCACTCATCATATTTTAAATATTTGTCTTGATTATCACATACATTTGAAGTGATAAGCATGATTATCATTCCTTTACATGTGGAAGCTTCCTAAGTAGCTCAGTGGTAAAGAATTCATCTGCCAATGCAGGAGACAGGGGTTCGACCCCTGGGTTGGAAAGATCCCCTGGAGAAGGAAATGGCAAGCCACTCCAGTATTCTTGTTTGGGAAATCCCACAGATGAGGAACCTGGCAGGCTACAGTCTGTGGGGACACAGAGAGTCAGATATGACATAGGGACTGAGTAACAACACATGAAAGAAACTGAAGCTAAGGGAATAAAAATAGTTCCTTTAATTCAAAGTTATTAAAAAAAAAAAAAAAAAAAAAACAGAGTAGATCTTAAATCCAAGCCTCTGACTCTACACTGGGTACTGTCTGCTTTTCCATGGTGAGAAGTAACCCAGCCTGGTGTGGCAGAGATCTACACATCACTTCATCTAATAACTATCCTCATTTTATATATAACGCCCAGGAAGAAGGGACATGCCCAAGTTCACCTGGCCACTTTGCAGGTAATTGCATTTTGTGAATGCTCCAATAGCTCCACGATGAGAGGCAAGTTTGTTTTGATAAATAAATCAAATAGTTGTTACTCACCAGTCCAAATGGGATGTATTCAGAAATGTTAAATATTTATGGTTGACAAGGAGAAACTGAATTCATTTATGTCTCTTTTGACAAATTAGTTACCTCATGTAGAATAATTGCTGCTTTTGCGCTTAGTACTTGAGTTCTGCACATTTCTGAGTCATCGCCTAGTTAATGCTTGATTTCAGTTGGCAACGTGCTATTTATGGAAGAAAGGATCATAATGTTTTGGATTTGAACCAGTCTTGAACTTTGCATGCATATCATTGGAGATGTTAACACCTCTCTCCTAATTTCAAGTAACAGAAAATTGATTCATTGAAAAGAGCAGAGTAGCTGGCTGCAAGTTACTGTAGAATGGCATCCCCATTCAGTGACATGTTTCAGAAAGGCCTCCTTGTTGGTGTCTGGATGGGAAATCTCTGTGTTTTTTTCAAGAACTCTTGCTCAGCACTCAGAGTCCCTGGGTTGGGATCGTTTGCTACCTTGTGTGTAACATCACCCATTTTGACTGATATACCCTCTTCATTCTACCAGCTTCTAGCCCAGTCACTGCCATGTGGTAGTTCAGTACATTTCAGTTCTTCCTCTTTTAGCAGGGGAGAGTCTAAGGGCCGGGCAAGTAGATGGCATAGGTGGGAGATTGGCAGATTTAGGTCAGAATCCTGACCTGATAACTCTGCAACCAGTCTGGAGGAATTCCTTTATTTATAAAATCCACTTAGTTTATATGCAGCTTGCCAGGTGGCACTAGTGGTAAAGAACCCGCTGCCAATGCAGGAGAAGTAAGAGATGCGGGTTCGATGCCTGGATTGGGAAGATCCCCTGGAGGAAGTCATGGCAACCCACTCCAGTATTCTTGCCTGGAGAATCCAATGGACAGAGGAGCCTGGAGGGCTATACAGCCCATAGAGTCGCAATGAGTTGGACATGACTGAAGCGACATAGCACGTCATAAGCACTTAGTTTATATACTTTGGGGAATCTAATATTAGCTCATACACAAAATTACTTAGCATAAAATCTAGGATGCAGTAAATTCTCAATGCCAGGCATTAAATAATAATTATTAAATAAATAAATAATTAAAACAAGGTGCTATATTTATTTAACTTTATAATCACAGTAATAACAACTATAATGATGGTGATACTTCAGCCCCACTTTTTAAATGAGGCTTGAATTAGCTGCAAAAATTCATACTATCCAATGGCCCTAATGTTTTGGTGGCTTACCACTATTGTGTTTTATTTCTCTCTCATGTCTTGGTCCTATAAAAGCCTGGTGGTTTTTCTGGTGGCAATCCCCCAGCAGAAGAGCAAGGGCTGAAAGGTCCAGATTCCTTCCTTCATGTGGCTCCGCCCACTTGAAAGCCTTTTCTTCCAGTTTCAGGGAAAAAGCAGAAGGAAAGCAAGATCTTTTATCCATATTTGTTGTTGTTCAGTCATTCAATTGTGTCTGACCCTTTGTGACCCAATTGGACTGCAGCATGCCAGGCTTCACTGCCTCCTGGGGTTTGCTCAAACTCATGTCAATTACTCTGACCATAACTTAGTCTTCAAGCCCAACCCAATTTTATCGTGATGGAGATAGAAAATGCAGTGTTTTCTCATGTGTCTGGCACATTCAGCTGCCACACAACTTAACACACAACTTAACATTTTAGTTGTACAAAGCCTTACTTCACATTATAGGCCAAAGTCATTGCCATCATTTACTAGGTCATCATTCTGTTTGGTGAATATGTACTTGATACAAAGGAGGATGCAATGAGGATCTTCAGGCAAGGCGTATTTCATATTTCAAAACACATACACACACCCAAAGCAATGAATCAAGCAAGTAATGGATTTCTAAGACAGAAGCAGCCCCAAAAGAGGCAGAGCTTGTATTCAGCCTTACAGGATGGATAAGACAATAAAACAGGGGTAGTAATGATGCAAAGATCAGTTCAGTTCAGTTCACTTCAGTCGCTCAGTCATGTCTGACTCTTTGTGACCTCATGAGTTGCAGCATGCCAGGCCTCCCTGTCCATCACCAACTCCTGGAGTTTACCCAAACTCATGTCCATTGAGTCAGTGATGCCATCCAGCCATCTCATCCTCTGTCATCCCCTTTTCCTCCTGCCCCCAATCCTTTCCAGCATCAGAATCTTTTCCAATGAGTCAACTCTTCACATAAAGTGGACAAAGTATTGGAATTTCAGCTTTAGCATCAGTCCTTCCAAGGAACACTCAGGACTGATCTCCTTTAGAATGGACTGGTTGGATCTCCTTGCAGTCCAAGGGACTCTCAAAAGTCTTCTCCAACACCACAGCTCAAAAGCATCAATTCTTCGGCACTCAGCAGTCAAAGGCTTTGGCATAGTCAATAAAGCAGAAATAGATGTTTTTCTGGAACTCTCTTGCTTTTTCGATGATTCAGCGGATATTGGCAATTTGATCTCTTTTGATAAAAGAGGCTTAGTTTAGTCTTTTTTCTAGAGGCAAGTAGGCCATTATGCTTGCTTTATTTAGGGTACAAGTTTCCCTGATAGCTCAGCTGGTAACGAATCCCCCTGCAATGCAAGAGATCCCAGTTCAATTCCTGGGTTGGGAAGATCCCCTGGAGCAGAGAAAGGCTACCCATTCCAGTATTCTGGCCTGGAGAATTCCATGATAGTCCATGGAATAACAAAGAGTCAGATACGACTGAACGACTTTCACTTCACTTCAGCTTTCAAAGTTTTAATTCTGCCTATTTATATTCATAATAAAACCATACATTTCTTAATCATTTGGCTCCAAATATTACCAGTTATTTATGTTGTATTATTTATCATAGAGACATTTCAAATGGAAGAGAATAACCTGTATAACAGTTCACATCTTAAAATGTGAGGAAATAAAACTTTGCTAGTAAATGAGTATTATATAAAACTGAAGCTTAGTATTTTTTATTTTGAAGTTGCCTTTTATTATTATCTAATTTTATTAATCTAATGTTAATTTTGGAGAAGGCAATGGCACCCCACTCCAGTACTCTTGCCTGGAAAATCCCATGGACGGAGGAGCCTGGTAGGCTGCAGTCCATGGGTTCGCTAAGAGTCGGACACGACTGAGCGACTTCACTTTCACTTTTCACTTTCATGCATTGGAGAAGGCAATGGCACCCCACTCCAGTGTTCTTGCCTGGAGAATCCCAGGGATTTATAAGATGTGTATAAGAGACAGGGCAATGGCACCCCACTCCAGTACTCTTGCCTGGAAAATCCCATGGACGGAGGAGCCTGGTAGGCTGCAGTCCATGGGTTCGCTAAGAGTCGGACACGACTGAGCGACTTCACTTTCACTTTTCACTTTCATGCATTGGAGAAGGCAATGGCACCCCACTCCAGTGTTCTTGCCTGGAGAATCCCAGGGACGGCGGAGCCTGGCGGGCTGCCGTCTCTGGGGTCGCACAGAGTTGGACACGACTGAGGGGACTTAGCAGCAGCAGCAGCAATGTTAATTTTGGTTTCCGAGGTGGCTCAGTGGTTAAGAATCAGCCTGCCAAGCAGGAGATGCAAGTTCAGTTCCTGAGTTGGTAAGACACCTTGGAGGAGGAAATGACAGTCCACTCCAGTATTCTTGCCTGGAAATCCCTATGGACTGTAGCCCACCAGGCTCCTCTGTCCATGGGATTTTCTGGGCAAGAATATTGGACTTGGTTGCCATCTTTTCCAAGGGATCTTTCCAACCCAGGGATCAAACCCCCGACCCTTGTGTCTCCTGCACTGGCAGGCAAATTCTTCACTATCGTGCCACCTAGGAAAATTAAAATATTTGTAAAGGAAGATTGGATTAAATAATCACCATTATCCATTTGGGGGCAGGCAGTTTGTGGAGTCACTTTTCCTCATTGGTTTAACCATCTGTGAGTCTAAAGAGTCAGGCCACATGACATGGAACATTGCAACACATGTGAAAAGACTTCTTGAAAATGGTCTTTAAGGAGCAACCACACAAGGGAATGGTGAATGGCACAATGACCATGCCTAGCAGACATTATCCTAAGAAAATTGGAACTAAGTGAAGCTACACAAATCACACAGATGCACACACACATATACTCACCTCAGTGGCAGAGTGGGATTGGAGCTCAGGACTCCTGTCTCCAAAAATTGTGCTCTTTTTAGAACATATAGCCAAACACATTTATCAAGCAATGATTAAGTTCATTATTAATATAATACTCATGTTACAAATAAGCGGACAGAGCATCAGTCAGTTAGTGAGCAGAATATTTGCAAGCATTAATCAAGAAAGTTATGAAGATGAGGCCTCTTTTATCTCACCAATTTTTATTTCCAGGAAAACAATCACCACAAACAACCTTATTTCTTCTGTTTCCCAAAGTTTTATAGCCCTAAATTACCCAGCCTATATCAAGCCATAACTGTATGTCACAACTAAGTGGATCTTCCACTCAAAATTTATGAACCTTAGCAGCAAGAGTTTGAAGGTTGTAAAAGTTTAGCGATAAAAACCCTGAAACTTGTAGCCTGAATGGAAATTGCTGAAATTAACATTGTTAAGGTTATCACTCACCTTCCAAATTTCCCATAAGCTTTATGGCCCCTACATAGAGTTTTTATGTTGTTGTTGTGTTTTATACTGAATGGTAAAGATGGATATCTTTGTCATTGTAAATGAGTTCTGTATATGTCTTGGTGTTGCACATGAGGAAATACAATCCTGAGATTTCATGTTTTCCTCTGATGTGACATTCAACTTCTTATTAGAGATTGCTATTTCCATTTATTGCATTGTCGTGTTTGAACTAATTTATTCATTAATTCAACAAACTTTTATTGGATGTATGCTAAGTCGCTTCAGTCATGTCTGACTCTGTGCGACCCCATAGACCGCAGCCCACCAGGCTCCTCTGTCCCTGGGACTCCCCAGGCAAGAACACTGGAGTGGGTTGCCATTTCCTTCTCCAATGCAGGAAAGTGAAAAGTTAAAGTGAAGTCGCTCAGTCGTGTCCGACTCTTCACGACCGCATGGACTTCAGCCTACCAGGCTCCTCTGCCCATGGGGTTTTCCAGGCAAGAGTACTGGAGTGGGTTGCCATTTCCTTCTCCAAAGCATGAAAGCGAAAAGTGAAAGTGAAGTCGCTCAGCTGTGTCCTACTAGTATATGCCAGATATTCTGCTAGGCACTGGGAATATAAACATGAAAGAGGAATACTCCCTTAATTAAAAGAGCACAGACTCTAGGGGAAGAAACTCTAGTGTCAAAAGTTTTCTGCATTATTACATAAAAATTTTGCTCCTTAGCACCTAAGATTATATTCCCTCCTGTGTGGTATTTATGCTGTAAGTACACAGTATAACCTTTAATTCTACTGATATTTTATGGATTCACTTAGAAAATTTAGGACTTGATTTTCCCCCCAAGGTAGGAAGAGAGATTTATTATGAGGGGACTGAAACGTTTTGAATTTATACAGGCATGACTCTGATTTTAAAACCAAGTCTGCTAAAATGTAGACTCTGTAAGTGCAGACATTTTATGAAGTCTGTTTGTTCATGATTCTTAAAATTGATTGCCTGGCTCATCATGGATGGGCAGTAAATGTTCATTGAGTGAGGGAACTTACTGCATGATACTGGCTTAGTCATTTAGCTTCACTGAACAGACAAAGAGTTGGTTCTTACTCTCGCCATCTGGGCTATTGGATAACACCAAAGAAAATGACATGCTCACAGGCTTGTGCCTCCAGACATGCATGATGGGTGGTGTCCCCTGTGCTCTCAGCCAGACTGCTTCCCTTGTTCAGTGTTTCTTGCACCAGCTTCATGACACCTTACCTTCACTCTCCTGTGGTTGCAAGCTCTTTCTTCACCCCGTATCTGCATACATGGAAAGCAAATCCTTTCTCTCACCTAAGAATGATCATTCCACCTGTGTGTCATGGCCCATGCCCTGCGGGTGCCAGTGTGAGGAACTACGCCCATGGCCAAGGTCATGAAGAAAGAGGCTTGGCATTACGCAAAGGCGAGATCGAGCCTCAGGAGACCCCCTGTTCCCGAGCATCACCCCCAAGACCAGAGTGCCTACTTTATTGCTTTATACTCTCACCTATACCTCTGACTTTACGGGGGGCTGACCCCCCCCCCACCTCTCTCGGAGAAGGAGCTAACTTGCAGCTCCAGTTAATAAAAATTCCTGCGCATGACAAGAGTGTTTCAACTTACAAACTCCTCTGAAGGTTCTCTAGCCTGCCTGAGTGAGTTCGTCCAGCCACATGTGATTGTTTACAGCCTCCCAACAGTGAGAGGCACAAGATGCTTTAAAACTTTCTAAATACAGACTCTTTTGAGAAGCTACAAGATTATTAGTATAGTATTAGTGGGTTGATTAGAAATTATATTGGTGAAGGGTTTTTCATTTGCTGAGCCAATATTTGCTGCTAAATCTCCATATTCCCTGCCCTTAAAATGAATATAACTAGCATATAGGAGAAATAAGTATTAACCTTTAAGATTAATCATGTAAAACCTTAGGCTAAGTAAATTCCTTTCTTGATTGTAACCCACTACACCCTCACCCTATAGGAATGCAACTTTATTTGGAGGGTAGCGCCTGGTTTAAGAAAAAATCACCCCTGGAAAAAATAAGTTTTCTGGTTGACTGACCGTTATCAGAAAGGGCCATAAAATATCAGCAGGCCTCATGGCCAGAAAATGATGTAAAACCCCTAAGAACTTTGTATAATTTTATATGAAGCACCTGATTTTGACAAGGGTCAGGTCTGCTGACCCCTGCGTGACTCTGTATTCATCCCTATGTATAACAAAAAGTATATAAGCAAACCTGAAAAATAAAGAAATTGGATCAGTTTCTGGAAAGACTGATTCCCCCGTGTCGTTCTTTCTTTCCCCTTCTGGCTGAATTCCCATCTGGAGCGTGGATGCTCGCCATGTCTACTTACTTGCCCTGGCTTTTAAGATCCATGCGAGAGGGTGCCCAGGGCGGGGCACCCTCTGGTATTCAAGTGGGCGCCGGTGGCCTAGGTAGATGGTGCAAATTCCTTGTCTTGGAGTTTTATTGGTATTCCACGTAAACCAAGTTATTTAGCCTCTTTTTCTCCGCTAATTTTCCTACTACACTATTCTTTTTTAATCTCTCTTTATATCTGTAATTAAATAAGTTTTTTTCCTAGGACACCGATTCCGTCTCCCCTTCAAATTACCCTGGATCCACCACACCTGGACCCCGGCAATGCCCCCCACCTCCACTTGCTGGAGATGCATCCCATTGTCCCATCTTACCATTGTAAACTGGCAACTTCCAACAGCATTCAAACCTCTTACAATCTTCTCTCTGTTAAACAAATAAGGGGGGAGAAGGGAGGGTGGAAACAGAGCCTCCAGCTCATTTCCCTTCAGTTAATTCTTTTCCCATCCCTTTCCTTATATGATCAAACTTGAAAAAATTATCTGCATTTATGGGTTCCTCTTGTCGACCTCATGAATCCACTTCAGTCTGGCTTCCTGCTTCCTACCCCTGTGGAATGTCTTCACTAGATGTGAAGCAATCTCGGATGGTTAGGGATGATAAAGGCCATTCAGTCCTCAGTTTACTTGACATTCAGATTAGCTCCTTTTTTCCCACTTGGAAAAACAACTCTCTTTGTTGGGAAGAACAACTTTTCCCCTTCTTTGTACATCACCAGTTGGTTCTGTCCAGATAGCTTCACTGACCCATATTCCAATGTCAATCCCTTGTATGTAGAGTGTTCTTGGGCTTCTGTTCCAGGCTCTCTCTCTCTTTTTCACTACATATTTCATATGCAATCTCATCCACAGGCAAGACTTTGTTGTATCCTTTATTCTTTTAGCCCAAAGCTCTCTCATGAGTTTCAGGCCAATATAACAACCCAGAGGCTGCCTCACTTGAAAGACCAATAGTACCCTAAAATAAAAACACAAAATTTGTTATTGTTACTGTGACCTGTTCCTTCAGTAATTGGAGCCCTTTTGGTCACTTATTATCTTAGAATAATTTGGAGACTGACCAGCAGAATCTTAACAGAAATTTCTAGTACATAAAGGGAGTTAAGCAACATTTGGTTCAAGCACAATTTATACAAAGGTGTTTGTGTGTAGATTTTATGAGCCAAATTTCCATAATGGACACAATTTAATTTCTCTCACAAAACAACTCAATAACCATATGGAGGAGACATGTCAATAAATAGTGATCTAAAATTTTATTTACACTACACAGAATACCCTTGCAAATGCCTTAATATATTTAGCTAGTCTCAATCTTTCCAATGTGTATAATTTCCCAAAGCCCAAAATGATAAAGCATGTTATAGCAGCAGCATTTTTGCTGCCTTTAGACAGCTTTCTTCTCAGAATAGTAATAGATTTTGAGGAGAGTCAACTTTATACCACAGGCTTCCAAGGTGGGTCTGATGGTAAAGAATCTGTCTGCCAATGCAGGAGACACAAGAGACGCAGTTTCAATCTGCAGGAAATGGCACTCCATTCCAGTATTCTTGCCTGGAAAATTCCATGGAGGAGGAGCCTGGCGCTCCATGGAGATGCAA
Source organism: Cephalophus harveyi (assembly GCA_006410635.1). Lineage (NCBI taxonomy): Eukaryota > Metazoa > Chordata > Mammalia > Artiodactyla > Bovidae > Cephalophus > Cephalophus harveyi. The sequence continues at coordinate 30,737 of SJYT01021206.1, forward strand.
AGAGTCGGACTCAACTGAGAAACTAAACAACAACAGTGTTGTGTCACAGGACGTGTCTGGCTCTTCAGTCCCTTGTGTGTGTTAACAAGATGCTCTTAAAAAACACAGCAGCAGTCCACACTGGGTCCAACACACCCTGAGAGGGACTGTTCTCCCACAAACATGTGTGGACTAGATAGGATCTTTTTTAAGGAATTAATTTTTTAAATTTTATTTTCTTTTAATATTTATTTATTATTAATTTTCTGACCTCATCACACAGCATTCAGGATCCTACTTCCCCAACCTAGGATTGAACCCGTGGCCCCCTGCACTGGAAGCACAGAATCTTAACCACTGGACTGCCAGGGAATTTGCTCCTTATCTTTTGAAACAATTCATAGTAACCATCTCCTTGTTCTGGGTAACCATTCCAATTTGCCAGTGCTTGTCATAATCTGGGCTGTTAGCAACTAATTGTGGTATTTTAAGTGTGCTGTGACCACTGTGGAGTAAAGCAGAATTAAACTTCCCTTGTTCTAAATCCAACTTCCCTTTAAAAATATAGTATTATAAAGGTGGGTTTTGGCATGACCAATGAGCAGTTTATCATGTGGGAACTGAGGTCACTAAAATCATCCAAGTTCTCCCTTTTTTTCCTATATCAATAACCTCAGATATGCAGATGACACCACCCTTATGGCAGAAAGTGAAGAGGAATTAAAAAGCCTCTTGATGAAAGTGAAAGAGGAGAGTGAAAAAGTTGGCTTAAAGCTCAACATTCAGAAAACGAAGATCATGGCATCCGGTCCCATCACTTCATGGGAAATAGATGGGGAAACAGTGGAAACAGTGTCAGACTTTATTTTGGGGGGCTCCAAAATCACTGCAGATGGTGACTGCAGCCCTGAAATTAAAAGACGCTTACTCCTTGGAAGNGAGTGAAAAAGTTGGCTTAAAGCTCAATATTCAGAAAACGAAGATCATGGCATCCGGTCCCATCACTCCATGGGAAATAGATGGGGAAACAGTGGAAACAGTGTCAGACTTTATTTTCGTGGGGGCTCCAAGATCACTGCAGATGGCGATTGCAGCCATGAAATTAAAAGACACTTACTCCTTGGAAGAAAAGTTATGACCAGCCTAGATAGTATATTCAAAATCAGAGACATTACTTTGCCGACTAAGATCCGTCTAGTCATGGTTATGGTTTTTCCAGTAGTCATGTATGGATGTGAGAGTTGGACTGTGAAGAAGGCTGAGCACTGAAGAATTGATACTTTTGAACTGTGGTGTTGGAAAAATTCTTGAGAGTCCCTTGGACTGCAAGGAGATCCAACCAATCCATTCTGAAGGAGATCAGCCCTGGGATTTCTTTGGAAGGAATGATGCTAAAGCTGAAACTCCAGTACTTTGGCCACCTCATGCGAAGAGTTGACTCATTGGAAAAGCCTCTGATGCTGGGAGGGATTGGGGGCAGGAGGAGAAGGGGATGACAGAGGATGAGATGGCTGGATGGCATCACGGACTCGATGGACTTGAGTCCGAGTGAACTCCGGGAGTAGGTGATGAACAGGGAGGCCTGGCATGCTGCAATTCCTGGGGTCACAAAGAGTCGGACACGATTGAGTGCCTGAACTGAACTGAACTGCACTTCAGGTGTACTACATATGATTTGATATTTGCATACCTTATGAAATGATTACCATGATAAGTATACTAGCCATCTGTCCCCATACAAAATACAAAGTCATTACAGTATTGTTGACCACATTCCTTATACTGTATAGCACATTCCTGTGACTTGTTTATTACAAAACTGGAAGCTGTGCCTCTTAATCTCCTTCATCTACTTCAGCCACCCCTTAAGTCCTTCCCTTCTGACAACTACCCAATTGTTCTCTACCCATGAATCTGTTTTCATTTGTTGTTTGCCCTGATTTTTAGATTCCACATATGAGTTAGATCATGTGCTATTTCTTTCTCTAGATAAAGAAAGATGCTTATTTCATTTGGCATAGTACCTCTAGATCCATCCATGTTGTCACAAATGGCAGAAATTTTTCATAGCTGAGCACTATTCCATTGTATATGCATACCACATCTTCTTTATTCATTTGTCTATTGGCAGACACTTAAATGCATCCATATTTTGGCTGTTGTAAATAATGCTGCAGTAAACATTGGGATGCATATGTCTTTTTAACTTAGTGTTTTTGTTTTCTTTGGGTAAATACTCAGAAGTGAAACTGTTGAATCATATAGCAGTTCTATTTTAAATTTTTCAAGGAAACTCCATACAGTTTTCCTTAGTGGCTGCACCAATTTACATTACTTTATACTATTCATTATATGACTACTATATGTATATACGTATAAATATATAAATACACATATATATAAATACATATGTGCATCTCAAATATTTTTCCCTATGCATATATAGTTGCCACTATAAAGATGAAGAGACTACAAGTCAGAGAGGTTAACTAATTTTCTGAGCCTAAAATCCACCCATTAAATAGCCAAATATCAAAAATGTAAGGATTTAAACCTACATGTTCTTACCCCAAAGTTATTACTACTTCCAGAATTTAATATTTTACCTAGCATTTTATTTCTTACAATATTTCATAAAAATTGTTCTTTCTTGCATATTATATTTTTCTCGTTCTAGGGTTTCCTGAATTATTAATTCCCCCAGACTTTGTCTGGAATCAGTTCAACCTTTTTCACTGCCTGGCTTTATTTTAGGCATTGTTGGGCCCTGATGACCAGTGTGATCCTCATGCAAGTGGAAAGCTGCCATTTCTCATTAGCCCCTGCTCTTTATCACAAAACCAGCTCCAAGGTTAAGCAGTGTACAGAGTGAAGGCTGAGGTTTGTCCTTGCTTTTTGCATTTGATGGAACATTTATGAACATGAACTAAAACTAGACATTCACTATTATTTTACTATTCTAAACTACAGGAAGAGTATAATTTAATACAACCACTAAAGTAATATATTTCAGGTGTACATATCATTATGATAAAAGCACACTATATTAGTTCATTAGCTTCTAGTTAGGAAAAAAGGATACTCTTTCATCTTTACAGGGTAAATCAGATTTGTTATAAATGCATTGGCAAGCCTAATGTAATAAGCATGTTACAGTTAAGCAGTCTGTTAAACTGAGTGTAACAAAATATGGTAACCTTAGGAAATCAGGATGATTGCCTCAGGAAGGATGTTGATGGTGAAACACAGGAAAAAGCATTAAATCTGAGGTTATTCCTTTCAATGCATGCGGAGGCCATTTTATGATTTATCAATCATTAAAGGCTACTCTGGGTCTACAGTAGGGAGTAGTAGAGACTGTAGTGAAGTGAGGAACATGTGTCCTTACAGGTGTGGCACTCGCAGCTTACTAGCACATGTTGCTAGCACTGTGAAAATTTGAAGTTTTGTAGGAGAAACCAGAAATTCGTATTTCTCTTAAGTCTCCCAGTTTTTGAATGTTGTAAGTGGATTCATTTCTTTCAGGAAAATAGAGACCAAATCTGACATTTGTGATCTTTGTATCAGAGTAGAGTTTAAAGTTGTCAAAAATGTAGAATATAGCCAGTTTCCTTTCAAAAGTCCACAAATATTCATGAGCATGAGGTGAGGTGAAGTCGCTCAGTCGTGTCCGACTCTTTGCGACCCCGTGGACTGTAACCTACTAGGCTTCTCTGTCCATGGGATTCTCCAGGCAAGAATACCAGAGTGGATTGCCATTTTCTTCTCCAGGGGATCTTCCCGACCCAGGGATCAAACCCAGGTCTCCCTCATAGGAGGCAGATGCTTTAACCTCTGAGCCACCAGGGAAGCCCAGTAGCCAAGATTTGTATATCATATGTAAAAGCTCGAAGTAAATGACAAGGCATTGAGTCACCTCTGATTTTCCTCATTATAAAAATTAGTGCAATAGGAGCTATGAAGTTTTGATTATATGCATGGTAAGCATAATGGGATACATTTTTTAAATAGAGGAAATATTTGACAATTCTTTAGGATGATTTAAACATCTGATAGTTATAATGTAAACACTTATATTAAAAAGCAACCACGGCAATGTGACTAGCAGAAAACAAAAGCCAAAGATAAAAGATTCCAATATAAGAACCTCAGCTTTCTATATAAGATATAAAACCTACACTGTATATGAAACCTTTATATCTAAGAACCTATGCCTTTAAAGCAATGTTTTACATTAAATGAAAAATAATCTGAAATTATATTTACCAACTGTTTACAATTCTGTATGCAGCATTTGGTGTGTGCATTTTAATTATTTTTCTTACCTGTATTTACTATTCTTTTCTAGCTACATCAAAAAGATTTTCAAATTCTCAAATTGCTTTTTTCTATTTTTATTCTAATTAATGAATGATTGAAACTATAGCAAGTGCTTCCAAACTCTGAAAATGAATACTTAGACAAAACCTAACCATTTGTGAGAAAATTTTTATTTTAAATAGAGAGAATCATGCAAACTGAAAGTTATGTCATATCATGAAAGACACCTCATAAATAGTAAGGCAGAATTTTGCATTCCAGCATAAAAGGGTGCTAAATTAAAGTCATGTATATGCAAGACAATTTATCAGTGCTTTATCTCAGGTTACCAGAGGCCACAGTAAAAATGGTAAGAATAATTGCATAGAAAATATCTGAAGAGCCAGACTCTCAGCCAGAGCTCAGCCATGGGAAATTTTACAATTAAAGGCTAGGAGGAAAAATACCACTGGAATGATTATGACATAATAGAACAAGTGTTCCCTTGGCTCCTTATGGGGCAAGAGCCAAAGCCTGGATACTCCTTTTTAGCACATTTTGAGAGCTCTTTCATAGTTCGGGCCTGTGATAGAAGAGTGACGTAGATACACCTTCTTTACTAGCTGTGGAATTCTAATATGCCCAGTGATTCTAGGAATCATCAGGAAAATCATAGCTGTTCCATGTTTTTTTCCCCTGGATTCTAAAAATGCTTTCTAATGAAGAAAGACAATGAGTTCAGCATGCTCAAAACCTAGAGCATTTATGTACCTGACAGATTTCAAAGCACAGAGGTACTCATAAAGATACTGGAACAAATATGATATCAAGGCAGCCCTGAGAATGTTCAAGTGGACCATCTACACTGAGTACATCATGAATCTTCAAAAAAGATTTGGAAGTAACTAGCAGTTTTTCTATGTAATCCAAGGAAATTTAATTGTATTTTTTTGTTTGTTTGTTTGCTTGCTTGCACAAGAGATTTATTGCCAAGCACGACATAGACTTTTAGGTATTAGATGGGGTGGGTGACATAAGCCATTTAAACTAACCACCCCTACACCTTTTGTTCCTAAACTCTGTTAACTAGATTTGTGTAAATTTAGTGGCCCAGTGGTAGAGAATCCACCTGCCAATGCAGGAGACATGGGTTCGATCCCTGGTCCAGGAAGATTCCACATGCCATAGTTGACCTGTGGCACAACTAACACACTGCGACCAGTTTGCCACAACTGTTAAGCCTGTGCTCTAGAGCCCATGGCCTGTAACTACTGAACTCATATGCTGCAACTACTGAAGCCCATGTGCCCTAGAGCCCATGGTCCACAATAAGAGAAGTCCCTGTGGTGAGAAACCCACACACTGCAACTAGAGACTAGCCCCCACTTGCCAGCAACTAGAGAAAAGCCTGAGCAGCAACAAAGATCCAACACAGCCAAATAAATAAATAAAATTATTTTTAAAAAAGAATGAAGGGAGTAAGAAATAGAATAGTTTATAAACTTTAAACAAGTGCTAGGAAAAAGTATTGCAAACTTAAAGTTGCATGACCTTACAATCTAATAAGGAATTTTTAAAGCCTTATAAAATAAATAATATTAGATAACATTGTGTGCTCATTTTGCATCTGGTATTGAAAGCATTTCACTTAATTTATATAGTTTATGGCTAATAAAATCCTAATTATATTGGAACAGTTTACTCATTTTTTTTTTAATTTTTTAAGATTTAGCAGTCACAGTCAGACTGTGACCCGAGGTCATAAAGTGAATACATAGCAGAGCCAAACGAGGCTGGTCTCCCTTCCTCCAGAACATGGACTCTTTTTACAACAGTACGGTAAAGAATTGTAGGGGAAGGTTTGACTGTAAAGAAAACATTGATAACATATATTCAGCTTCATGATAAATATTCAAAATGGAATTCCATTTAGTAAATTTTTTGAATATTCACTTTTTTAACAGAGGCTTTTATAGAAATTATAACAGTGACAATACATTAGAAATCTGATATAATATTTTTCACTAGAGATTTATTGGTTTTGAATCCCATCTGAAGATATTTTACCCATTAATCCACAACAGAAATATTAAAAAATATGATTACTTTGTAACAGTTCTGTATATCAGTTTGTGCCCAAGGAAACCACAAGAAAGGTTTGGGAAAGAGAGTATTCATCACTTTTAGCTTCTTACAGCTCCTGGAAGAAAAAGATCTAATGACTATGGGAGACCTCTTCACAGGAGAAGAGCAGTAATACCTCATGTAGAGTCCAGAACTGGACTGAAGATTTGGATTTTTTGAATGTCATCAGGCTCTGGATTGGTCTCTGTTTACTGAGCAGTTATATGGGCTATCACATTAATGAGTAGATGCTCCTGAGCCATTTATTTTCACCCATTTTGATCTCAAACTGTAGATAGTGTTTTCTTTCTTTCTACACACGTATATCAGTGTTAAGACCCAAAATATGAGTCTACTCTTACACATATGTTCTTTTTGACATTAGGATTTTACATTTTACTTTCTTTTTGCTGTATTACTTCAGTTACCTGAGAGAAGGAAGCAAGATATTGGGACAAGAGCACCTTTTTTATATTGAGTAGGGACTTTTGCTATTTTTTTCACCAAGCCTCTTTTCTACCACACAAATATCTTTTTCTTTCCTCCTGAAGCTCAAATCTCTGTGCTTCTCTGTTCATTAATTCATTATCTACTGAATAACACTGGAGGGAGCAATGTGTTGCTCCTCATGGTGCTTTTCAATAAATAATGAAAGTAACCAGATAACTGGGGCTGGCTAACACCCCAGAGGAGTGAGGAGCTGAGAATTTGTGGAAATCACTGGATTGATTTTTGAAAGGATTTTTTTTTTTAATTGGTTCAATGCTGCAGCTTTGGCTCCCTTATTTCCCATCATGGGGTTCCATAAGCATTTAGATTTAAGTTTTATTGAGGAACACAACTGGGGACTTCTCAGGGATACACACTGATCTTTTCAACTGCATGGTTTGTGAAATTGGTGAGGAAGAAATGCCAGGAGGGCTTTCAGAAGCCACAGCATCAGCTGAAAACAAAGCCAACAGACTTGTCTGAATCAAAGGAGTCATTCTTTTGACTGATAATAACCATAGACTGAATTTATTCATAGCACTACAACCAAGAAGAGGTGTTTCTGTTGACTGGGCTCTGTTTGCAATTGTTTGGCAAGAACCTGACTGTTGGGCATTTCGACACTAATCACATTCTGCTCATTTAAAAGATGACATCATGATTTGTACATACTTAATCAGAATATATTCTACTATGTTAAACTTGATATATAAAAGACATTTTCACCACACTTTTTAATCTCTAGAATTTCACTAGAAAGTAAATAACAATAAAGCAAACAAATTCATAAGAAATTAGATTTAAAAGAAGCATCTGTATTTGCAAATTCCTCTCTCTGTGCTCAACATTTACTTACCTTTTCATGTTTTATTTATTATGAGCTAAAAGGAGAAACTCAGTAGGAAATTTTGAGGATAAAGTTAGAGGAGTTGCTAATATACACCTTTGTTTTTAAATAAGACTGCACTCAAAACTTACTGAGGGAAATGATAGCCACTCATTTTTGTTCTGAGAAATAGGAGCAATTGAAGACACATATATAATTTTTTTTTGCTACTTATCTTAGCATTGTACAGAACTTAAAATCATGGTTTGCTCCCTAAAATTTAAAAATAATTTGATGAGTTAAATAAAAAGATCTATTTTTCTTGTCTTGGTTTTTGGTTGAATTAAAATAGCAACCAATACTTAGGTTCCCATGTTAGATCAAATTATGTAACTTCAGATAGTTCCTTCTGGGATCATCAACAACACCATCACCATCAGCTTCTACTCCTCACCCCTGTAACTTGTACCTTAATTTCCCTAGAAGGAAATATCAACAAAAGTGGAAGTCACAAGTCAGTATAACCTAGGGAATATAAAACACTTTCTGAATGTACAACATATTGAAATGTTGCCCTAAGAATTCTACTCTTGTTTTTGAATAAAAGCCCAATGTACTCATATTAAAAAAAGTTTTGATTTTTCTCAGTCTCAGCAATTATTTTCCTAAGTCGATGTGGATGGGGAACATATAGGGAAGAGGAAGATATAGGTGTGACTCTTCTTTTACAGTTCTAAAGTGATTGGAGATTATACAATGATTAAAAACATGGGCTTTTAAGAATGTTGATTTGTGTTTGAATTCAGCTTTGTTGTATACCATGAATAAATTACTGACACTTCAAGTTTTAAGTTTCCATAATTGAAATGGGGTGAAATCCATCTATCTGTATGATTTATGTTAGGATTAAGACTAATTCATACCAAGGACCTAGCACAGATCTTGGCATCTAGCAAATGTTCAATAAATTATAGCTAACATTATTATTCTTTTAGCATCCTTTTAGAATGTTATTAATTCACTAATTTCAGCTAACAATCTGAAATAAAAAGACACTTGTCTTTTTAAATATGAGCTTTAAAATTATTTATTATTTATATGTGTGTATATTTTAGAAATAACTGAAACAGTGATTTCTTTATTCTTAAAATGCCTGCTTCCTTGTCATAGAGCAATTTACAAGAACAGAAGTAAGATAATTCTGCCTTTTCTCCAAGCATTTATTACATTTGTCCTTTTCAACATTTAGTCATAAAGGTGATTTATGTGAGTTGAAAGTTAAAAGCGTTAGCTTAATTTCTCAAAATTAAACAATCACTCAAACCTATGCAAATTGAAATGACCCAATGTGATGGGAGATGTAAAATGCTAACTACAAGTGATATTAAGGAGGCTATTATTTTAATAAATTAAATACTGATGCTATCAGCTCTGTTAACAAAAGACATTTAAGAATAGATTCTTTCACACTTTGTTTACCTAATTCTAGATAAAATGTGGCAAGTAACTAGCCTAATTTCAGCTCTTACCACATGGCTTCAAATGGCACCAATTTAAGAAAGAGACCTTATAAAAAAAAGCAACAAATGTTACAATCATCTGCATATTCCTGTCTTTTGAAATACATGATGTTTAAATGTACCTCATCTGGTTTTCATATGTTTATCACATGCATATAACACAAAAATTTTATGTAACAATACCATAACAACATTGTACTAGAAACAGTTTTATTCATTTTAGTAGCTTATCCTGATACTCCTTCGAGAAAAACAGCCATTTCGATGGCTAATGTTAAAAAAAAAAAAAAAAACACACACACACATATTGGATATGAACATACGAGCTGCTGCTGCTGCTGCTAAGTCGCTTCAGTCGTGTCCAACTCTGTGCGACCCCGTAGACGGCAGCCCACTAGGCTCCTCTGTCCCTGGGATTCTCCAGGCAAGAATACTGGAGTGGGTTGCCATTTCCTTCTCCAATGAACATACGAGCAGCTCAGAGGAAACTCTATGTCATGTTTGTCAGGAACTGAGAGATGCAGTCAGAATTCTTGGAGCTCAGGGTAGATGGAAGTGTGCAGTTCCTCAGTGACAGATGTCATTAACATTCAAACTTGTGGAGGGGTGATAAAAACATGACACTCTGTAAGATCTGGGCTGTTTGTACCAGAATTAGTTTAGATTTCTTCGAATATTGTCACCTAGGAAATAGTTGAATATTTTTCTTTTCAGAATCATGAAGAAATTCATGGGGAGAAAACATCCCCTAAATAAATTTAATTTATACATATTCACTTGCTTCTCCATTTTCAAGGAAATTCTATAGCAATTAATCAGTAGATTTTTCAGAGTTGTCAATAGCCCGCAAGAAACTGAGGAATGTTAACAGCTCTCCTGTGTTTGGGATGAACTGTCACATACTGTTCTATAGAGGCTTACTCTTATTACCAGAATGTTCTAGTTTCTTGGACATAATTTTACATAGCTTGGCCCAATGCAGAACTTAACCAGGCTGGAAAATGAAATCATATCTGAGAATATACAAATGCACAGACACACTTCTATAGTAGTTAGGATAATTGCTTTAGTGTGTTTCCTCCTAATTTCTATCATATACCTCAGTGAATGAGCATGTCAAATAAGAGCTAAACATTTTCCATTGTACTGTTAGTAATACCTAAAAACAAAGGTGTCAACAATTCTTTAGTGTACGTATGTAGGAAAAACCACGGATGCTCACAAGACATTACCAAAGTGATCATAAGAACAAATGCTAAAATGCTTAACTTGCTTTAAAAAGTAAAAAAAAAAAAAAATATTTACAGGGTCAACATAATTGTAACAAAAATTAAAATAAAATATAACTTAGGGAAAAAAATCAAAATATATACATCATAATTTTCATAAACATCATTCCAAATTCAACCATCATATGAAAGACTAATTGCCTAAAAGACACAGGCATGTGAGAGATTTTTCAGTTTATTGTCAAAATAATGTAACAGTCCCACACATTCTTTTAAAGAAAGAAAACAACACTTACAGGAAGACATGAGTTGAAGAAAACAAAGTTATAACTGACTGTGTATATCTTAACTGAGGAGCTGATGCATATTTTTAAATGTTTTTCATATTCAAGTTTTTAATTGCATCTTTTAAATTTTTTATTGCAAGATATTTGCTTTACAATACTGTTTTGGTTTCTGCCATACATCAACATGAATCAGCCATAGGTATACATATGCGCCCTCCCTCTGGAACCTCCCTCCCAACTCCACCACATCCCACCCCTCTAGGTTGTCACTGAGCTCCCTGTGTCACACAGAAAATTCCCACTTGGAATCTATTTTATACATGGTAAAGTATTTGTTTCCATGCCAGTCTCTCAGTTTGTCCCACCCTATCCACCCCATGCAAAGAGTTGACTCATTAGAAAAGACTGATGCTGGGAGGGATTGGGGGCAGGAGGAGAAGGGGACGACCGAGGATGAGATGGCTGGATGGCGTCACGGACTCGATGGCCGTGAGTCTGAGTGAACTCCGAGAGTTGGTGATGGACAGGGAGGCCTGGCGTGCTGCGATTCATGGGGTTGCAAAGAGTCGGACACGACTGAGTGACTGAACTGAACTGAACAGATGTTAACTTACATTGCTGTTTCAGTTAATTTAAATGTGAAAAGTAATCTGTTACTGATCTTAATTATTTTAAAACTTAAACAGTGTGGGAGGGAGTTCAGTTGTCGCTCAGTCGTGTCCGACTCTTTGCGACCCCATGAATCGCAGCACACCAGGCCTCCCTGTCCATCACCAACTCCCAGAGTTCACTCAAACTCACGTCCATCAAGTCGGTGACGCCATCCAGCCATCTCATCATCTGTCGTCCCCTTCTCCTCCTGCCCCCAATCCCTTCCAGCTTCAGAGTCTTTTCCAATGAGTCAACTCTTCGCATGAGGTGGCCAAAGTACTGGAGTTTCAGCTTTAGCATCATTCCTTCCAAAGAAATCCCAGGGCTGATCACCTTCAGAATGGACTGGTTGGATCTCCTTGCAGTCCAAGATACTCTCTCAAGAGTCTTCAACACCACAGTTCAAAAGCATCAATTCTTCTGTGCTCAGCTTTCTTCACAGTCCAACTCTCAACCATAAGGTAAAATGCTTTATGTTATTCAAGGAGATATTTGGTGAAATAGGAGCAGTGGTGAGGGAAGGAAGGAAGGAAGAAGAAAGAAAAAATGAAAGTTATCTCCTAACCAGGTATGTTTGATTAAGAAAGAAAAATAAGTATTAGGCAAAGGAAATATTAGCTTTAGGTTTTATAAGATGATTAAAGAAGAGAATAAACCTTGAATTTTGAAGAATTACTTAGCAAGATATTACCTTTTAACCTTTTTCTGTGTATTAAAAAAGTATAAAAAATAAATCTTATTTTATAACTTTCTTAAATATAGACATCATGAGAGTTGGACTGTGAAGAACGCTGAGCGCCGAAGAATTGATGCTTTTGAACTATGGTGCTGGAGAAGACTCTTGAGAGAGTATCTTGGACTGCAAGGAGATCCAACCAGTCCATCCTAAAAGAGATCAGCCCTGGGTGTTCATTGGAAGGATTGATGCTGAAGTTGAAACTCCAATACTTTGGCCACCTCATGCGAAGAGTTGACTCATTGGAAAAGATTCTGATGCTGGGAGGGACTGGGGGCAGGAGGAGAAGGGGACGACAGAGGATGAGATGGCTGGATGGTGTCACCGACCCGATGGACGTGAGTCTGAGTGAACTCCGGGAGTTGGTGATGGACAGGGAGGCCTAGCGTGCTGAGAGTCCTGTGGTCGCAAAGAGTCGGACACGACTGAGCGACTGAACTAAACTGAACTTCTCAATCTCACCTGACTGCTAATGATTAATATTAAAATCATGTATTTTTCTCGTTTCCTCATAATTTTCTATTGTTTCCATGAAATAAAACCATAGATAGACATAAACCAGTTGTGCTCTTTTTGTTAATAACCCATATATTATACAAGATTTGATCCTGACAGGCTATTTATTGTTGGCTTTACTCCAAGAATGGAAAATGCTACAACACTGTGAAAAAATTATATATTGGGAAAGGAACACTAAAGTAAAGAAAAAAATAGAAAATAATTATATTGCAATTGTATTATCCTTTAAAATATGCATGCAACATGCTTTGCTAAAGTCAGTACAACTCATGATACCAGAAATTTGTTGGAACTTATATTTTGAACCTTGTTATTTACTCCAAATGTTTGTCAGACAAAAATATAAATTAAAGTTGACATAGAAAAAATTAAAAAACACTGATAAGATATATTTATTTCATTTTCTTTATATGATGGGAAATTATTCTACTGTTAAGTGCACCTAAGCATAAGGTTCTAGTGATCAAGCTAATAATGGTATTATAAGTACAGGTGATAAAATCGTTGTAGGTGTTATAATGAAATGGGTGTTCAGTTAATTACTCCTCTCAAAAGTCTGCCTTTATCAGTGAGTAAGAGATTCATGGCCATTTGCAGAACTAAAGAGAGGTTACTTAGAAAGAAAACCAGTTTAATGGTGCAGACAACATGGAATAGTCTTTTAGTTCAGATCAGTTCAGTTCAGTCGCTAAGTTCTGTCCAGCTGTTTGTGACCCCATGGACTGCAGCGCCCCAGCTTCCCAGTCTATCACCAACTCCCGGAGCTTACTTGGACTCATGCCCTTTGAGTCGGTGATGCCATCCAAACATCTCATCCTCTGTTGTCCCCTTTTCCTCCTGCCTTCAATCCTTCACAGCATCAGGGTCTTTTCCAATGAGTCAGTTCTTCACATCAGGTGACCAAAGAATTGGAGATTCAGCTTTGGCATCAGTCCTTCCAAAGAATATTCAGGACTGATTTCCTTTAGGATTGACTGGTTGTATCTCCTTGCAGTCCAAGGGACTCTCAAGAGTCTTCTCCAACAACACAGTTCAAAAGCATCAATTATTCTGTGCTCAGCTTTCTTTATAGTCCAACTCTCACATCCATATATGTCTACTGGGAAAACCATAGCTTTGATTAGATGGGCCATTTTTGGCAAAGTTATGTCTCTGCTTTTTAATATGCTGTCTAGGTTGGTCATAACTTTTCTTTCAAGGAGCAAGCGTCTTTTAATTTCATGGCTGCAGTCACCATCTGCAGTGATTTTGGAGCCCAAAAAAATAGTCTCTCACTGTTTCCATTGTTTCCCCTTCTATTTGCCATGAAGTGATGGGACCAGATGCCATAATCTTAGTTTTCTGAATGTTTAATTTTAAACCAACTTTTTTACTCTCCTCTTTCTCTTTCATCAAGAGGCTCTTTTGCTGTTCTTCTCTTTCTTCCATAAGGGTGGTGTTATCTGCATATCTGATGTTATTGATATTTCTCCCAGCAATCTTCATTCCAGCTTGCACTTCATCTAGCCTGGCATTTCACATGATGTACTCTTAATATAAGTTAAATATGCGGAAGTCTTTTAAAGGCTTCTTAAATGACTATTGTAGTGATATTTTATTCCTTAGAATCAGACCTGTAATTATAATGAGATGTCCAACTCCAGTTTGATAAAAATAGCAATAATAATTGTTTCCAATATCTTCAAACAATAGCAATGAATAAATATTGCATACATATGTACAGATATAATGTAGCTTAGATCCATATATGTTTAGTGCCTAGTAGCATCTAACTCTTTGCAATCCCATGGACTACAACCTGCCAGGCACCTCTGTCCATGAGGATTTTCCAGGCAAGAATACTGGAATGGGTTGACAGGCCCTCCTTCAGGGGATCTTTCCAACCCAAGGATTTAACCCAGGTCTCCCTCATTGCAGGAGGATTCTTTACCAGCTGAGCTACCAGGGAAGTTCTACTAAACATATTTCTTTAGAGTTCTAGTATTTAAGGTTTACATTCATCCCACTATTTCACTTATCAATTTAGCAAAATATGATATATGAATAAATGAATGTGTTAGTTGATCAGTTGTGTCCAACTCCCCGGGACCCCATGAACCATAGCCACCATGCTCCTCTGTCCATGGGATTTCTCAGGCAAGAACACTGGAGTGGGCTGCATTTCTTCCTCCAGGGGATCTTCATGACTCAGGAATGGAACCTGCATCTCCTGCATTGGCAGGCAGATTCTTTACCACTGAGCCACTTGGGAAGTGCTTTCATATAGACAAGCTACTTATTAACAGTGTGCTAATTTAGACATTATTGAGAATGTTATATAATTTGAAAATATATTATATTCATAAGCTCAATAGTCTCTAAAACTCTTGATTTATAAAAACTTCTAATTCTAGCCCTACTTTGAGTAGGTATAAAGCTGTGTCTTATACATAATTGTTGGGCATTTAAACCCTGGTTCCATACTCTGAGACCTTATATCCTAATATTCTCCCCATGCCATCCTTAGCCACTTTGTGTTTGCTTATGCATAAATCACTCACATCAAATTCTCCCCTTTTTTGTGTATGTAAGGATATAGCATTTTTATCTTTTGTTTCAGTTCAGTTCAGTCGCTCAGTCGTGTCTGACTCTTTGCGACCGCATGAATCGCAGCACGCCAGTCCTCCCTGTTCATTACCATCTCTCGGAGATCACTCAGACTCACGTCCATCGAGTCGGTGACGCCATCCAGCCATCTCATCCTCGGTCGTCCCCTTCTCCTCTTGCCCCCAATCCCTCCCAGCATCAGAGTCTTTTCCAATGAGTCAACTCTTCGCATCAGGTGGCCAAAGTACTAGAGTTTCAGCTTTATCTTTTATTTACTTCATAGCTATAACACACTTCTTTATATAGTCTAATAGGTTGAACTTCTATATATTGTCTCTAGCTTCACTCTGAAACTATTATACATTATATTTCTGTTTTATAATGTTAGATATCACTGAGCAGTTCATATCAGTGCAGGGTACCATTTGCGAAGTAGTGATGTTATTATTCTACTGTATCATAAATTTTCAGCTTATCTGTTCTTTTTTGAAAGAAGGGGAGATTAAAAAGTGATATCCTTAATAATTTTCTTGAAATCAAATTCTTTCTTCATATTATTCTCTTTTTTCTATTATATGCATGGATTATTTAAGCTGATTTTCACTATAAAGCTACCAATGACTACATCAGTCCTTAAAGATGTTTTTTTCAAAGACTGGATATAAAGTGGGACACTATTTCTACTTCTTCTTTGATATAACAGAAGACAAACATATGAATCCTTCACATGTTAATAATTTTACCAGTTATTATTATAAGGAAAGAAAACAGAAATAGCAATATAATAAACAGGAGAACTTAACAAAACTAATATACTGAAAATGCTCTTATGATCCTGGTCTCTGACCTCTATTTTCTCACTTCCTTCTGCCATCTCTAATTTGTATTTATTTATACATGTAGCATTAATAATCTCCCATTCCTCATTTATTCTATGGAATTCCTTCTTTAAAACCTAAAGCCTCAGTATCAAAATTTATTTAAAACAGCAGTTTATTGCTCTTCTTAGTTGTATAATTTGCAATTTTAGAAATTCAAAATTAAAACCAAAATTTTATATCAAGAGTTACCATCTCTTGACACTTCAACAAAAATTGTTAGGGACACGGAAAGTTAAACAAGTCTACATGGACCATGTCCCTGCTAGCAAAAACGTCTCTTAAAAAGTCAGTAAGATAGTAGGCAAGTCATTTCAAACCACATGATCAACTTTTGGAGTAAGATAAAGCCAGTACCAGAAATTTCCAGGAGAGAGAAGTAAACCTATCATAAACTCTTCCAAAACTCTGACCCACAATATAGTGATATGATCAACTCCCTATACTAACATTTCTGCAATCTCAAAACTTGTCAAAAGTTAGTGTTCACCTGTGGTGGGCATCAAGATTTTAGCCAGTTTGTCTCTAGTCAAGGGGCTCTTAAAAGGTCCTAGATCATACCCGGGTACTATATCCAAATATTTTTTTATTCTATTTTAATTTCATCATATCAATTGCTTCTTCCTTTCACACTCCTGAATTATACTTAGTTCAAAAAAATCTTTGTCTAGATTTTACTTTACTTCCTTCTCTATCCTTAGCATTCCCAAATCAGGCTGAGAAAACCTAATGTCCTATTTTTTTTCAGGGGGATTTTTTTGCTATTCTTCACTTAGTCTCAAACTTCAATCTCCACTATTGTTTACTAGTTTACTTTCTAGTTATTGTTGCATTTCCTGACATGAGTTGATTGATAAATTGGGTCCCTGTGTATTCTTCTTGCTTGACTCTGAAACCATGACCCCCTTGGGTTTCAAGAAACTGTCACTTATAACTAGACATCACCATCATTATGATATATGAGTAATAATCATGACAATAATAATAACTAAAATATACTGTGTCTGCTAGGTGCCGGTCACTGTGCTGGGTTCTTTGGATACCTAAGCTCATTTAATTTTCATAAATGTGTTAGATGTGTATTATTGTGCTCATTTTTGTGACAAAGCTGAGTTTCAGAGAGTAAGTAGTTTAAATAAGCTCATACAGCTAATAATGCTGGAAAACATGATTTGAATACAGTAGTTGCTGACTCCAAATCTCAATCATATCACTTTTTATCATTGTTTTGATTGAGTTTTTGCCTTACGTGATTTTTTTCACCCCTACTCATTAATCCTAACTCACCACTTGACAGTCATGGTTCTAAACATATACTGTACATCACATGTCTTATTTATCAACTAGAGTTTCACTTGTAGCTTTTTCAGTTCTGATGACCATTAGGGGTCAATGAAATAGCAGAAGCAAAATCATTATCTTGATTTGGTTTTAAATAGATTCCTTTAATCTTAACTACTGTTTCTGGGGGATAAAGTTAGTGAAGCTATGGTATAAACTCAAGGCCATGTTTTCAAATTATAGGATCTTTCTACCAAGAATAGCTTCCTCGATTTTCTATACCATTCTTAAAATTATAAGCAGCCAAAACCTAAAACAATGTTCTTAATCTTAGATCTTCATCTGAGATCTTCATCTGGCTCTTGTCCATGCAGTTAGTCTGCATTCACATTCCCCCATTCTCCCTCATTTTCTTCTTTCCCTACTCCATCCAGAACTTGCCCCTGCCCTCTCTTTTTCAAATCAAAATATCTTTAAGGAGATTTTCTCATCACTATGTCAGCAGAAGCTCTATCAATCTGTATTCACCCAGATGGCTAAGGGATATTTTTAGATCATTTCAATCATCTGCTTTTTGCATCCCCAATGACTGACTTTATAAGAAGATTAAATTTTATGAATTGATTTTGTTAGATAAGAAGTTATTATAATTACATTTTTTCTTTCAACTGGTTCTTATAACTATGGCTGATTTATTAATAGAATAGAATGATTTACTTTTGTATAGTTTATTCATGAAAGCAGGTTAAGGAAGACAAGGGGAATTGTAATTATTGTCTATTGAAAAATGGAATGATGCTAATATGGCCAAAATACAATCAGTTTTATGAGGCATGAGTTCAATTCCACTGAATCAATTCCACATGCAAGGGCACAGGTGTAAGTAATCAGTACTGTCTACCTTTTAATAGGACTCATATACAAGACTCTAATCTCAGGCTTTATGACTTAAAATATGCAAATAGAATTGTTTTAGCTCACACTTTCATGATAAAATGACTAATTCTAGGATATGTCATCAGATAAAAGATCAAAGGTAAAGAACATAGTTTTCAAATTAACCAAATTTCTAACATAATAGATTGTTATGATGCAACACATTTTATTTTTTGATAGTGAGAATATAGATGAATCAAAATCATTTAAAATAAAAGATATAAGACTATTCAATACTATGCAACACCAGGAAGTAAAGTACCTAACAAAAAGGCTCAGGCAAAAGTTAATTTTATATAATCAGTATCCAATGAAGTATCCAATTAATCAGTATTAAATGTAATGCATCCATTTAATAAGATGCATTACAATTTGATAAACAAATCATTTAAACATGTTAATACCCTCTGTCTCTGACTGTCCTGTCAAAATTTAAATGTCTTAAATTTTTTCTGCTAATTTTTATGGAATAAAACTGTAAGCCAAATCTGAACAGAAATAGCAGCATATATTTAAAAATCAAGTTCCTATCTGGTGTCTCACAGCTTGGCTTTTGTTTCAAGGTGATTTTTTAAAGTTTATGTTACATGGAGATGCCATCGAGTAAGGATCCATAAACACACATAGACTATGTCACATTATGCATTTATGATGCAAATGCTCATTTGAGAAGGCAAGAAAGAAACATAACTTTGTGTTCACTTGTTACAGAATCAACTACTATAATAGATATGGCATTGTGTTCATTGAGTCAAAGCAAACAAAAATTCTCTTCTAAACAGTTAATGAGGATATAGTAGAGCAGTCATATATTGAGAAATAATTATTTTTAGAAATCTTTAAAAACTTATTGTAATATGGCAAACTGGAAAGAAACTGCTAAATCAGCTATAAATCTAGAATTCTTGCCTTACTCATGATTCTTTAATCATCTCTCATGTCTTATGTATTTAACTTTTACACACACACACAAATAGTCATGTACTTATGTATATATTTGTGTGTGTAATACACTGCATTATTTTACTGGTCTTATTTTCATAAATAAGGAAGCTTAACATAGGAATTATTACAACATACAAGTAGAGAAGATGACCTGCTAATCCTATGAGTTAGCATATTCTAAATTAGAAAACATATCTGAAAAAATTTAAAGCAATATTTAAAAAGTTAAAGATGGTTACACAGCTTTGAAATGTATACATTATCAAAAATTTCAAGACACTTTATACTTATCCTTCTTGATGTGAAACAAGGATGGATACAATTTTTTGTCCTTTAATAAAATAAAGCAGCTATTCTTTACTTGAATACAGCAAACACCAACTTTAAAAAAAGCCTTTTATAAACTTCAAAATTCTAGGATATTTGCTTAATAAACTAATGTAGTTTCCTCTCCTAATAAAATCAAATTCAAATTTAACAGTAAAATGTCCAACATTTGCCATACCGCAAGGCATATGGGATCCCCAACCAGGGATCAACCAGCACCCCCTGCCTTAGAAACACCGTCTTAACCTCTGGCTTTCCAGTCAACCTTATTTTTAAACAAATAACATAAAAATAATATTTAGAAATGACAGATGTTTATATTTTAATTGTGAAAGATAGATAAATTATGTTTAAATATGTGTTGTATACCATTTATGGTGGCAAAAATTGACAAATTTTATGGAGAAAGACAGCTTCTTCAATAAATGGTGTTGGGAAAACTGGACAACTACATGTTAAATTATCAAACTAGAATATTCTCTCATACCATGCACAAAAATAAATGCAAAAAAAATAAAGACTTATATGTAAGACTTGAAACCATAAAACTTCTAGAAATAAAACACACTGAGTACACTCTTTGACAGTGGTCTTATTAATATTTTTTTGGATATGTATCCTCTGGCAAAGGAAACAAATATAAAAATAAAAAATTGGGACTGCATCAAACTACAAAGCTTTTGCACAACAAAAGAAACTATCAACAAAGTGGAAAGGCCACTTACTGAATGGAGGAGAGAGTCGTTCAATCATGTCTGACTCTTTGCAACCCCATGAACTGTACCAGACTCCTCTGTCCATGGAATTCTCCAGGCAAGAATACTGGAATGGATATCCATTCCCTTTGCAAACAATATATCTGATAAAGGGTTAATATCTAAAATATACAAAGAGCTCATACAACTTTATATTAAATAAACAATCCAATTTAAATATGGGAGAGGACCTGAATATATAAGCTTGCAAAGAAGACATACAATGCAATAGACACATGAAAAGATATTCAAGATCATTTATCATCAGGAAAAAGCAAATCAAAGCCATAATGGGCTATCACTTCACACCTGTCAATGCTGCTGCTGCTAAGTTGCTCCTGTCGTGTCCGACTCTGTGCAACCCCATAGACGGCAGCCCATCAGGCTCCCCTGTCCCTGGGATTCTCCAAGCAAGAACACTGGAGTGGGTTGCCATTTCCTTCTCCAGTGCATGAAAGTGAAAAGTGAAAGTGAAGTCGCTCAGTCGTATCCGACTCTTTGCAACCCCATGAACTGCAGCCTACCAGGCTCCTCCGCCCATGGGATTTTCCAGGCAAGAGAACTAGAGTGGGGTGCCATTGCCTTCTCCGACCTATTAGAATAGCTGTGTTCAAAAAGACAATAAATACATGTTGTCAAGGATGTGGAGAAGGCGACACTTGTGCAGTGTTGGTAGGAATATAAATTGGTGCAGCCACTAAGGAAAATAGTATGTAAATTTCTCAAAAAATTAAACATAGAACTATACGTGATTCAGCAGTTCCACTCCTGTGTACTTATCCAAGGAAAACAAAAACACTAATGAGACAACATATAAGCACCCAAGAGTTTCCCAGTTGGTACCAGTGGTAAAGAACCCAGCTGTCAACGCAAGAGACGTAAGAGATGTGGGTTCAATCACTGGGTCAGGAAGATCCCCTGGAGGGAGCCATGGTGCCCTACTCCAGCATTCTTGTCTGGAGAATCCCATGGACAGAGGAGCCTGGTGGGCTACAGTCCATAGGGTTGCAAACAGTCAGACATATCTGAAGCGACTTAGCATTCATGCATATGCACCCAATGTTTATTTGCAGCATTATTTGCAATAGCTAAGATATGGGAGCAACCTAAGTATCTATCAATAAATGAATGGTAAAGAATATGATATGTGTATGTATATATTTATGTGTATGTTTGTGTATACACATACACACACACACAAAGGAATATTCAGTTCAGTTCAGTTACTCAGTCGTGTCCGACTCTTTGCAACCCCTTGAATCGCAGCACGCCAGGCCTCCCTGTCCATCACCAGCTCCTGGAGTTCACTCAGACTCATGTCCATCGAGTCAGTGATGCCATCCAGCCATCTCATCCCCAGTCGTCCCCTTCTCCTCCTGCCTCCAATCCCTCCCAGCATCAAAGTCTTTTCCAATGAGTCAACTCTTCACATGAGGTGGCCAAAGTACTAGAGTTTCAGCTTTAGCATCATTCCTTCCAAAGGACACCCAGGGTTGATCTCCTTCAGAATGGACTGGTTGGATCTCCTTGAAGTCCAAGGGACTCTCATGAGTCTTCTCCAACACCACAGTTCAAAACCATCAATTCTTCGGTGCTCAGCCTTCTTCACTGTCCAACTTTCACATTCATACATTTCTGCTGGAAAAACCATAGCCTTGACTAGATGGACCTTAGTCGGCAAAGTAATGTCATTGCTTTTCAATATGCTATCTAGGTTGGTGATAACTTTTCTTTGAAGGAGTAAGCGTCGTTTAATTCCATGGCTGCAATCACCATCTGCAGTGATTTTGGAGCCCCCAAAAATAAAGTCTGACACTGTTTCCACTGTTTCCCAATCTATTTCCCATGGAGTGATGGGACTGGATGCCATGATCTTAGTTTTCTGAATGTTGAGCTTTAAGCCAACTTTTTCACTCTCCTCTTCTACTTTCATCAAGAGGCTTTTTAGTTCCTCTTCACTTTCTGCCATAATGGCCATGTACTGGAGTTTCAGCTTTAGCATGATTCCCTCCAAAGAAATCCCAGGGCTGATCTCCTTCAAAATGGACTGGTTGGATCTCCATGCAGTCCAAGGGACTCTCAAGAGTCTTCTCCAACACCACAGTTCAAAAGCATCAATAATTCAGCCTTCAGCCTTCTTCACAGTCCAACTCTCACATCCATACATGACCAATGGAAAAATGATAGCCGTGACTAGACAGACCTTTGTTGACAAAGTAGTGTCTCTGCTTTTCAACATACGATCTAGGTTGGTCATAACTTTTCTTCCAAGGAGTAAGTGTCTTTGAGTTTCAAGACTACAGTTACCATCTGCAGTGATTTTGGAGCCCCCAAAAATAAAGTCTTGACACTGTTTCCCCATCTATTTCCCATGAAGTGATGGGACCAGATGTCATGATTTTCGTTTTCTGAATGTTGAGCTTTAAGCCAACTTTTTCACTCTCCTCTTTTACTTTTATCAAGAGGCATTTTAGTTCCTCTTCACTTTCTGCCATAAGGGTGCTGTCATCTGCATATCTGAAATTATTGATATTTCTCCCGGCAATCTTGATTCCAGCTTGTGCTTCTTCCAGTCCAGCATTTCTCATGATGTACTCTGCATAGAAGTTAAATAAGCAGGGTGACAATATACAGCCTTGACGTACTCCTTTTCCTATTTGGAACCAGTCTGTTGTTCCATGTCCAGTTCTAACTGTTGCTTCCTGACCTGCATATAGGTTTCTCAAGAGGCAGATCAGGTGGTCTGGTATTTCCATCTCTTGAAGAATTTTCCAGTTTATTGTGATCCACACTGTCAAACGCTTTGACATAGTCAATAAAGCAGAAATAGAGACGTTTTTCTGGCACTCTCTTACTTTCTCCATGATCCAGAGGATATTGGGAATTTGATCTCTGGTTCCTCTGCCTTTTCTAAAACCAGCTTGAACACTGGGAAGTTCACAGTTCACGTATTGCTGAAGCCTGGCTTGGAGAATTTTGAGAATTAGTGCACCAGCTTGTGGGAAAGGGATCCAGAGGATATTGGGAATTTGATCTCTGGTTCCTCTGCCTTTTCTAAAACCAGCTTGAACACTGGGAAGTTCACAGTTCACGTATTGCTGAAGCCTGGCTTGGAGAATTTTGAGAATTAGTGCACCAGCTTGTGGGAAAGGGAAGTCGCTCAGTCGTGTCCGATTCTTAGCGACACCATGGACTGCAGCCTACCAGGCTCCTCCATCCATGGGATTTTCCAGGCAAGAATACTGGAGTGGGGTGCCATTGCCTTCTCCAGTACCAGCTTGTGAGATGAGTGCAATTATGCAGTAGTTTGAGCATTCTTTGGCATAGTCTTTCTTTCGGATTGGAATGAAAATTGACCTTTTCCAGTCCTGTGGCCACTGCTGTTTTCCAAACTTGCTGGCATATTGAGTGTAGCCCTTTTAAAGCATCATCTTTCAGGATTTGAAATAGCTCTACTGGAATTCCATCACCTCCACTACCTTTGTTCATAGTGATGCTTTCTAAGAACCACTTGACTTCACATTCCAGAATGTCTGACTCTGGGTGAGTGATCACACCATCATGATTATAACATTAAAGACTATGCCCTCTCCACTAAATGCCACAGTTTCCAAATCCTCATCAAAGATTGATGAAATCTTGAGTACTGGACAGTATGATTATGATCTGGCCATAAATACTAACTTCTGTTTCATTTCCTGTCATTGCTGAGTCCAGTTCCCTGCTCCCACTATTCTCAGCTCCAAGCACATGGAACTTACTTCAGTTCCTGGTATGAGGCATTGAATCCTGCTTTGGACTTGGTAAGTAGTAGTGCAAAATAGTGGTTGAACCTGAGGATTCTAGGGCCAGATTATTTGAGTTCAAGCCAGATGATTTGGGTTCAACCACTTACAAGCTGAGTCATCTAGGCAAGATCAATAAACTCACTGTTACTCAGTTTTCTTACATGGAAAACAATTAATAATCATGTCTACCTCATTTGCTTGTTGTGAAAAAGAGATGGAATCATGTATGTAAGGCACTTGGCATAGGTCTTAGTGTAACATTCAATAAATATTAGTGATTTTTTACTACTTCCTTTGCACTTGTTCATGTTGTGTCTGCCAGGAGCACACTTTGCTTTCTCCACATTCTTCAAGTCTCAATTTCAGTGTCATTTCCCCAGGGATGCCTACCCTAAACATTAAATGCTTTTCCAACATACAGAAGTCTCTATTTCTCTATCAAAGAACAAACACACGATGTTAAAATAAACTCTTGCCTAGACTTCTTACTAAATTTCAAGTTCTTTGGAGGTCAAAGACTTTCTTGGGCTTCCCAGGTGGCACCAGAGGTAAAGAATCTGCCTGCTAGTGCAGGATACACAAGAGACGTGGGTTTGATCCCTGGGTTGGGAACATCCCCCAGAGTAGGAAATGGCTCCAGTATTTTTGCCTGGAAAATTCTATGGGCAGAGGAGCCTGGGGAGCCACAAAGAGTTGGACACAACTCAGCACATACCCATCACCTTAAGCCTTTTTTGTACATCATTTTATCTTCATCATTAAATACAAGTTCAGACAAAGAATACAGAGGCACATTCCTGGGCAAGTAACAGAATTGCACTTTGAGTGTTTTAGAAGCGGCCTTTGGGAAATGTTCCCTTTGGGAAAAACAAATGTTATGCACAGCAATAGGAAAGGGGCACTCAGTTGCCTCCCTTCTTTCTCAGCCTAGGAGTCAGTCACTACTTTAGTATCTTTGTGTATTTGTTTCCTAGTGTTGCTATGACAAATTACCGAAAGTGTGGTGGCTTAAACAATACACATTTATTATCTCATAGGCCCAAAGTCCAAGATGGGTCTCAGTTCAGTTCAGTTCAGTCGCTCAGTCGTGTCCGACTCTTTGCGACCCCATAAATCGCAGCACGCCAGGCCTTCCTGTCCATCACCAACTCCGAAAGTCCACTCAAACTCACGTCCATCGAGTTGGTGATGCCATCCAGCCATCTCATCCTCTTTCGTCCCCTTCATATGGATTTTTTTCACCATGCTTTGTTTTTGTTGTTGTTCAGTTGCTAAGTTGTATCTGACTCTCTGTGACCTCATGGACTGCAGTGCACAAGATTTCTATGTTCTTCACTATCTCCAAGAGCTTGCTCAAGCTCATGTCCATTGAGTCGATGATGCTATCCAACCAACTTATCCTCTGTAGCCCCCTTTTCCTCCTGCACTCAATCTTTCCCAGAATTAGCTATCAGGATCTTTTCCAGTGAGTCAGTTCTTCTCTTCAGCTGACCTAAGTATTAGAGATTCAGCATCAGTCCTTCCAATGAATCTTTAGGGTTGAATTCCTTTAGGATTTACTTGATCTCCTTTCTGACCAAGGTACTCTCAAGAGTCATCTTTAGCACCACAATTTGAAAGCATCAGTTCTTCAGTGCTCAGTCTTCTTTACGGTCCAACTCACATTTGTACGTGTCTACTGGAAAAATCATAGCTTTGACTATATGGACCCTTGTTGGCAGAGTGAGGTCTCTGCTTTTTAATATGCAGTCTTGGATTGTCATAGCTATTCTTCCACAGGGCATGCATCTTTTAATTTCATTAATTTCATTTTATTAATTTCACCATCCACAGTGATTTTCAAAGCCCCCCAAAACAAAATATGCCACTGCTTCCACTATTTCCCCTTCTATTTGCCATGAAGTGATAGGACCAGACAGTCCTTTGGACTGCAAGGATGTCCAGCCAATACATCCTAAAGGAGATCAGTCCTGGGTGTTCATTGGAAAGACTGATGCTAAAGCTGAAACTCCAATACTTTGGCCACCTGATGCGAAGAGTTGACTCATTGGAAAAGACCCTGATGCTGGGAGGGTTTGGGGGCAGGAGGAGAAGGGGACGACAGAGGATGAGATGGCTGGATGGCATCACTGACTCGATGAACATGAGTGTGAGTAGGCTCTGGGTGTTGGTGATGGACAGGGAGGCCTGGTGTGCTGCAATTCATGGGATTGCAAAGAGTTGGACATGACTGAGTGACTGAACTGAACTGAACTGATAGGACCAGTTGCCACGTTTGCCATTCATTAGTTTTTGAATATTGAATTTTAAGCCAGTTTTTTCATCCTCCTCTTTCACTCTTATCAAGAGGAACTTTATTCCTCTTCACTTTCTGCTATTAGAGTGGTATCATCTGCATATCTGATATTTTCAGATTGTTAATATTTCTCCTGGCAATCTTGATTCCAGCTTGTGCTTCATCCAGCCTAGAATTTCATGTGCTGTACTCTGCACAGAAGTTAAATAAGCAGGGTGACAATGTATAACCTTGACATATTCCTTTCCCAACTTTGAACCAGTCCATTGTTCCATGTCTGGTTCTAACTGTTGCTTCTTGATCTGTGTACAGGTTTCTCAAGAGACACGTAAGGTGATCTGGTAATCCAGCTTGTACATTGGGAAGATCTTGGTTCACGTACTGCTGAAGCCTAGATTAAAGGATTTTGAGCATTGTTTGGTAGCATGTGAAATGAGTGCAACTGTATGGTAGTTTGAACATTCTTTGGCATTGACCTTCTTTAGGACTGGAATGAAAACTGACCTCATCAACCTAGTAAGTGCTTTAAATGTGCTTTTTTTTTTTTGTCCTGCACTTTGTGAGGCGTCTATGTTGTGCTGTGCTGTACTAAGTCACTTCAGTCATGTCCAACTCTTTGTGATCCTATGGACTGTAGCCTGCCAGGCTCCTCTGTCCATGGGATTCTCCAGGCAAGAATACTGGAGTGGGTTGCTATGACCTTCTGCAGGGGATCTTCCCAACCCAGGGTTCGAACCTGTGTCTTATGTCTCTTGCATTGGCAGGAGGGTTCTTTACCATTAGCACCACTTGGGAAGCCCTGTGAAGATCCTAGGTGTCCTCAGTAAGTGTTGTAAGCTTACATGCCTGGAAGCAAGGGACAAGAAAACACTATTTTCATACCACACTTCACTCCATTTCCTACTGCTGCTCTAACCCCTTCTCTGACAAGAACTAACTACCCATCAGCCTTCTGGGATGCCTCATCAACCACGCTCCACCTCCTCCAGAATTTCCTTGCTTCTCTTTTTATCTGATTTCCATGGTTGTGGGCATGTACTGGTACACATGTGGCTCTCCAGTGCTCATTCTTCCCATCCTCAAATTAAACTTTTTTCAGATGCCACCAAAGGAAGGCTCAAACCTCACCATCAATTCTCAGCAGATGTTCCTTCTTTCCTGTCCGTTTGCTCATTCATGTTAATGTTGACTGTTTCTGATTGGATTCTGAGACACAATTTCCATCAGCTCTATAGCAATGTGGATGCCTGTGAAAGTGAAAGTCACTCAGTCGTGTCTGACTCTTTGCGATTCCATGAACTATACAGTTTGGAATTCTCCATGCCAGAATACTGGAGTGAGTAGCCTTCTCCGGGGGATCGTTCCAACCCAAGGATCAAACAATTGAACCCACATCTCCCACAATGTGGGCAGATTCTTTACCAGCTGAGCCACAAGGGAAGCCCAAGAATACTGGAGTAGGTAGCCTATCCGTTCTCCAGCGGATCGGGGCCTTCTGCATTGCAGGTGGATTCTTTACCATCTGAGCTATCAGGGAAGCCTGATCCAGATGCCTGGATGCTTGAGTTTTGTTAAATGGGCTTTAGACAATTGGTGATTTCCCCAAACATTTATATAATTTCAATAATATATGCACTTAAGAGTGAAGAATTTTAAAAGCATTCTTTGTGCATTATTTTACTTTTAACTTATTTAAAATATTATTAGATATTCAGTTCAGTTTAGTTCAGTTCAGTCATTCAGTTGTGTCCGACTCTTTGTGACCCCATGAATCACAGCACACCAGGCCTCCCTGTCCGTCACCAACTCCTGGAGTTTACCCAAACTCATGTCCATCCTCTGTCACCCCCTTCTCCTCCTCCCCTCAATCCCTCCCAGCATCAGAGTCTTTTCCAATGAGTCAACTCTTCACATCAGGTGGCCAAAGTATTGGAGTTTCAGCTTTAGCATCAGTCCTTCCAATGAACACCCAGGGCTGATCTCCTTCAGAATGGACTGGTTGGATCTCCTTGCAGTCCAAGGGACTCTCAAGAGTCTTCTCCAACACCACAGTTCAAAAGCATCAATTCTTCGGCGCTCAGCTTTCTTCACAGTCCAACTCTCACATCCATACATGACCACTGGAAAAACCATAGCCTTGACTAGACGGACCTTTGTTGGCAAAGTAATGTCTCTGCTTTTGAATATGCTGTCTAGGTTGGTCATAACTTTTCTTCCAAGGAGTAAGCGTCTTTTAATTTCATGGCTGCAGTCACCCTCTGCAGTGATTTTGGAGCCCAGAAAAATAAAGTCATCTGCATATCTGAGGTTATTGATATTTCTCCCGGAAATCTTGATTCCAGCTTATGTTTCTTCCAGTCCAGCATTTCTCATGATGTACTCTGAATATAAGTTAAATAAGCAGGGTGACAATATATAGCCCTTATGTACTCCTTTTCCTATTTGGAACCAGTCTGTTGTTCCACGTCCAGTTCCAACTGTTGCTTCCTGATCTGCATACAGGTTTCTCAAGAGGCAGGTCAGGTGGTCTGGTATTCCCATCTCTTTCAGAAATTTTCACGGTTTATTGTGATCCACATAGTCAAAGTCTTTGGCATAGTCAATAAAGCAGAAATAGTTGTTTTTCTGGAAGTCTCTTGCTTTTTAGATGATCCAGCGGATGTTGGCAATTTGATCTCTGGTTTGTCTGTCTTTTCTAAAACTAGCTTGAACATCTGGAATTTCACGGTTCATGTACTGATATATATTATTCCTTCTTTATTTTTTTATTTTGGTATAACTGACATATGGCATTATATTAGTTCCAGATGTACCTCATAGTGATTCAATATTTGTATGCATTGAAATCTGGTGCATTATTTTAAAAAGTAAGGAATTTTATCATAAAAATGAATATCCATCCCATAATGCATCTCTGCTGTTGATCTGGATTTTGTGTCTTCTTCAAGATGCTGTTAGCTTCTCAAGTACACACTCCAGAGCAGAAAAGAAAAACTACTCTATTTCTTAATAAAGAAGTTTTCAACTTTTATCTCATGTCCTCCAATTCCTCTTGATCAAGTCAGTTCTGGGTTTAAAAAAAACTCATTGTCTCAGTTAATCATTAACTTCATTCCCATTATGCCAATATTTTGTCAAATTCTTGAGAATCTGGTCTAGTGCCAATGTATGAGAATGAAAATGAGACAGAGTGGAAGTAAGGGATATTTGACCCCAAGGCTGCTTCTCCTGGGACATTCTCAGCACCCTCCAGTCTCCCGTTTGACAGCATAGGTCAATAACTTCGGTGCCCCACCACCTCAGCTATCAGGCCTCCAGGGACCAGGGCCCTCAGCTCTCGAAGTCATGACTTCATCATTCTGTGGCCACGTGAAGAAAGTCCTGTTAACTCCTGTGCCACACTGGGAAGCAGGGGAGCTCTAACAGGATGCTGTACCTGTGTCTGCCCAATGTAGGCATTTTCACTTTGTTCTCCAGTCATGGAGAACATGGAAAGGTATCTTCTTCTGCAAGGAAAGGCACAGATTCTAAACCTCTGCTCTCAATTCTCCAAACCTATATCCTTATAAAAATAAGGCTTTAAAAAGTCCAGCACTACTACACTACTAGCTCATATAGCATGTAATTGGAATTATAGACCAGCAATTTACATAACGTTTTGTGAAACTCGTCAACTGCTTCTGGCCCTCAGGTGAGGAGTAAGCCACAGAATCCTCATCAGGGACACAGTGAGGTTTGTTCTCTTCTTTCCCTTGGCAACTCTTCCCTCTTCCCTAGTCGATAGAATATTCAGGAGACAAGGTTGTTCTGGCCTTTATCTATTCTCCCAAATGTATTTTTTATGACATAAACTTTATGTCTCAAATCCTTCAGGGCCTTGCTTTGATTCTCAAAACATCTTTTCTTTCAAACTAGTGCCTCTGTAGTAAATTTCTAGAGACTTCAGACGATTCAGACGTGACAGAGAAGACTCCTTGTGTTCAGCTGTTAAAATCTACCCTGGGGCAAGGGATAGATTAAACGTCAATCCAGTTTGAACAGGGAAGGGCCAGGTGGAAAGTGCCTTAGGAAGAGATGCGGAGTGTGTGGGACATATTTGTTCCTATTTTAAAACATTTTTCAGATACCTGTGTTTTGATTACACGTGCACTTTGTACTTAAAAGTCTTTGTCATGAGAAATTTTAGAACTTGTTATGCTTCTTTCTGTGTTTATTTTCTCCCTTTTCATATCAAATGACACACAACTCAGAAGTCACGTTTCCTTATAAGATTTAACTATCTGATGATGTGTTATTTAAGTAATGGACCAAAGATTTCCAGATATACAAATATCCATGGAAATCAACCTGCCTTCTGCTCTTTGGGTCATGCAAAGTAAACTGAACCATCCATCATTATATGCCTTAATTTGAAGCAGATTAGAGGAGAGAAACATTCGTTTCTTTTTCTTTCTCTTCTTAGTAGCTCTTTCACCCATCATATCTTGATGAGCACTGAATTCGATCAGCACATTCTTGTCTCCTAAAGCACAGAGTGTTTTTTTAATTGTGAAAAGGCTTAATGAGAAGTGACAACCTGACTGCTCATCATGATTCAATTTTTACACTGGCTAAAGTCTGCTAATTAATTTATTTCCAATGAGATTTTCACCCTTCTTAGCATTTTACTGATTTGTAGATTAATCAACTGCAACATTTCAATCAAAAGCAAATGTAGCATCAATTCAAATAATTTCTCCTTGTAAGAGCTTCCTTTGCAATGCTCCCACCCTAATTTCCAGCACACAGAGAAAACTATTTAGATGTGCCATGTAACCTACTCCTTTCCAGAGCATGTGATTCTCCAATTTGTTCTGTCCATTAGTCTTCTTTTATCTTCACTTTCCCCTTTGCCAATGGAGACTTAATATTTGTCACTATAAAGATGCTCTCACTCCCTTACTCCTTTGTCCTTGTGTTACACTTGATAGCTAAAGCACAAGGTAGATAAACTTAACTATCTTCTTTCTCTGTGCCTGCACCCAAACAGCTCTGAAACAAAGTGCAATAGCCATTAGGAAGAGAAACAAACAGCCAGTGTCGAAGTGATGAACAACTGAGCCATGACCTGGTAGATGAAGCAGTGGGGTTGGATTTTAAAGCCCCCTTCAACCTCGAGCAATCGAAGACAGAATTATTGAGAACACATTAACACATTGGTCCTGAAACAAGCAACCAACCACAACAGTATAACTTTAATTAGGAAGCATATTTAGGTGGCTTAGGTTAGAGACGTGAAATCAAGGTAATGAAACAGAAGGTCGATATAAAACTACATGGACACAAGAGTGAACTATAAACTACAGACTTCGGGTGAATATGATGTGTCAGTCCAGGTTCACCAACTGTAACAAGTATATCATTCTGCTCGGAGATGTTGATAATGGGAGAGGCTGTGCATGTGTTGGGGTAGAGTGCACCTGGGAATATCTGTATCTTCCCTTCAATTTTCTGTGAACTTAAAACTGCTTTAAAAAAATAAAGTCAATTAAAAAAGCGACTAGATTTATTAATCAGTTCTATTTGGAAGGTTCCCCATATAGTAATGAAGATGGACTGAAAGCTAATCTTAGAACCACACTGTATCAATCTCTGGAGTTTGCCATATATATTTCATTTTATAGACATATAGTTGATCTACAATTTTGTCATTTATTCTGTACAGCAAAGTGCCTTAGTTATACACATATCTTATATGTATATACTTGTATTTCTTTTTCCTATTCTTTTCTATTATGGTTTGTCACAGGATATTGCATACAGTTCCCTGTGCTATATGGTAGGACCTTCTTGTCTATCCATCCTGCATAATAAAATAGTCTGTCTCTGCTAACCCTAAACTTCCATTTTCTCCCTCCCCTCCATCTGCTTCTTGGCAACCAAAGTTATTCTCTGTGTCTGTGAATTGTTTTTGTTTTGTAGTTCTATTGATTTGTGTTGTATTTTAGATTCCACATATAAGTCATATCATATGGTATCTGTCTAACATTGCTTAGTATGATAATCTCTAGGTCCCTATGTATTTAGTATATAAAAAATGAGTACAGGATACTCAAGCTGCTTGAAGAGGAACTAAAGAGCCTCCAGATGAAAGTGAAAGAGGAGAGTGAAAGGGCTGGCTTAAAACTCAACATTCAAAAAATGAAGATCACGGCATCTGGGCCCATCATTTCATGGCAAATAGATTGGGAAATAGTGGAAGCAGTGACAGATTTCATTTTCTTGGTCTCCAAAATCACTGCAGATAGTGATTACAACCACAAAATTAAAATAAACTTGCTCCTTGGAAGAAAAATTATGACAAACCTAGACAGTGTATTAAAAAGCAGAGACATCACTTTGCCAACAAGGGTCTATATAGTAAAAGCTATGGTTTTTCCAGTAGTCATGTATGAATGTGAGACCTGAACCATTAAGAAGGCTGAGCACTGAAGAATTGATCCTTTTGAACTGTTGTGCTGGAGAAGAATCTTGAGAGTCCCTTGGACAGCAAGGAGATCAAATCAGTCAATCCTAAAGGAAATCAACCTTGAATATTCATTGGAAGGACTGGTGCTGAAGCTGAAGCTCCAATACATTGACAACCTGATGCAGAGAGCCGACTCATTGGAAGAGACCCTGATGCTGGGAAAGATTGAGGGCAAGAGAAGAAGTGGGCAACAGAGGATAAGATTGTTGGATGGCATCACTGACTCAAAGGATATGAGTTTGAGGCAAAGTCCAGGAAATCACAAAGGACACACTTCAGTTCATGGGGTTACAAAGAGTCTAACTCTACTTAGTGACTGAACAACAACAACAACTCAAGGTGCTTATATTTGGTTACTATTTCATTTAACAAAATGTCTAGTAACTCTTTGAGCTATTTTAATGATGCTAACATGAATCAAGTACCCTATAATTTTGGTGAACCTTCCTCAGCAAACTATGATAGCACTGTAGAGCTAGAAGGGAAAGGTGTTTTTGTTGCTGTTCAGTCACCTTTTGTGACCTCATGGACTGTAGCATACCAGGCTTCCCTGTTTCTCACCATCTCCTAAAGTTTGCCAAGTTCATGTCCACTGCATAGGCGATGCTACCCACTGATGGATGGCAACACCAAAAGGGAAAGGTGGTCCCAACTTAAAGGTCTTCTGGTGCCAGAAATGTAAAGCAATGAAAAGATGATACAAGGAAAAGCATGGGAGGGCCTTGGCAGATTGGACACTGCATGTCCCACTTAAAGGAATTCTAAAACAAAAAAGATAAAAATAAAATGTGTCCAAATAAAACTCATTTGTAGACTTTATTGGGCCTATTTGACATCAGTTTTTGAACCCCAGGTCCCCAACTAGACTATCTTTTTGATTTTACAGGTAAGGAAATACTTGTCCAGAGAAGTTAAGCTATTTGTCAGTACTACACAGTATTGAAGAACACAGGCTCTGGATTCAGACAAGCAGGTTCCAATTCTGTTTGTACAACACTTACCAGTCATGTGACTTGGACAACTCATTACTCCCTGTGCCTCAATCTGCCCTTTTGCACTGTGATAACAGCAGTAGTTTTCATCTCAGGGGGCCCTTTGAGGATTAAATGCATTTTTCTGTGTAAAGCATGAGACTATCTCTTAAAGTGGCTGGCACTTTCTTTTTGTCTCTTTATCCCTTCCTCAATCCTGCTGCCTAGGTTGCAGATTCTATCATACTGGATCGTGAATGTGAGGGAAGGAAGAGATCCTGCTGTGAAGAGAAGAAAGCTGGGCTGCTGAGATTCCATGGAATGAAGATGTCTTGCCAGCCCTAGAGACAGGCCTCCAGATTCCATTTACAGGAGAGACAAACTTCAAATTCAGTTAAGCACTATCCTTTTGGCTTATTTGTCACTTGTAACAGAAACGAATCCATATAATATACAATGTATATCTTGTCTATCTTGTTATTTTCAGCCACCTGTGTGGTTGTTTTAGGGGTGTCTATTTCCTACAGCATATAACTAGATTTTATTTTATCTAACCAGTCAGATAATCTCTGTCTTTTAATTGATATGTTAATTATTATAATTTATTTTAATTATGCTCCACAGAACATTTTTCTTAACAATGTTTTTTCCAGACCAGTTCCCTTAACTGGATATAAAGCAGTTGTTTGCTAACAACTATATTAATTGCTGATCAGGAAGCAATGTTTTAAGCATTTCATATCCTATTATTAAAACTTGTTACTTATACAAATGGACATTTTAATATCTTAGTTTCATTCTGGAAAAACTGTAAGTTGGTGGAGAATTTTTTAATTGAAGTATTTCATGTTTTTTGGCATGTATATAAAGATAGGCTTGTGGTTAGTGGTTTATGTGGAGTACCTAATTCTCAAGGTTAGACACTGACTTTAAAGATAAAACTATTTCTATAGGACTTTTATTCTATTATCTTAATTTTCTATTATCTTCTGTTTACCATTCTTTCTCTACTATTTTTTATCTCCTCTATGTTTTCTGTTGAATGCTATATCATTTTATGTTTCTTTTTCTTCTTTCTTATTCTTTGTAAGTCATCGATTATATTTCTATACTTTGGTGACAACTTTACGTTCTGAAAATGTTTCAGTCAGTTCAGTCGTTCGGTTGTGTCTGACTCTTTGCGACCCCATGAATCGCAGCACGCCAGGCCTCCCTGTTCATTACCATCTCTCGGAGTTCACTCAGACTCATGTCCATCGAGTCAGTGATGCCACCCAGCCATCTCATCCTCCGTCGTCCCCTTCTCCTCCTGCCCCCAATCCCTCCCAGCATCAGAGTCTTTTCCAATGAGTCAACTCTTCGCATGAGGTGGCCAAAGTATTCGAGTTTCAGCCTTAGCATTAGTCCCTCCAAAGAACATCCAGGACTGATCTCCTTTAGAAAGTTTTCTTAAAGAGATCTTTAGTCTTTCCCATTCTGTTGTTTTCCTCTATTTCTTTGTCTTGATCACTAAGGAAAGCTTTCTTATCTCTTCTTGCTATTCTTTGGAATTCTGCATTCTGAAAATGTTTACTAAATTATAATTTCACATTTCTGTGGAACTACTGAAAAGTCAATGACCCAGTGCAACTTAACTGCTCATTCAACACTTGCTGAATGTTTAATTTTAATTTTCTTCTTTTTAATACAAAAAGTAAGATTTTAAAATTAAATTGGCCAATTTACTGACTTCAGCATTCCATGGTCCAATTTTGTTCCTAATTCTAGGTCCATTTTCTTCTAAACATTGATTTTCCCTTCACTAATTCCTTTTCTAAAGGTGCTTGGCAGATAAATTCCCTTTGCTTATTTACAAGCAATATTTCCAATTTTTCACTTGCTATTGAATAATATTAAGTGGATATTAAATTCAAGGTTGAGAGCTAATTTTTTTCTCAGCATGTTGAAGTTGTGTCTTCTTTGTCTTTTGGCATCAATTGTTGCCACTGAAGTGTCGGTTGTCAATTTCATCTTTATTTTTTTTCTCCCCAATAGTTAATCTCTCTTTTCCCTCTGTAGTGTTTCCAATTTCTGCTCTGTTTCCTTGATGTAAGTATGATCCTTGGTGCCAGTAAAAGAGATCAGTGGGATAGAGCTATGTATACCTTTATTTTTGCTTTTCTTTAATTTTTTTCCTGCTCTATAATTATATTGTATTTTGGATTTGAGGACTTGTGTCTTTGTGAAAATTTCTTTTTATTTTTTTAAGTATTGTGTTTCTTCTACTCCCTCCATTTTCTTCTGGATCTGCCATGAGATATAAGTTAGAACTTCTTACAAATCCTCCCTGATTCCTAACTCCTTTTATATTTTTGATTTATTCATCTTTTTTGATGCATGATGGGTAAGATTCTCACCTAAATCTTCCAATTCCCTAATTCATTTTTGTTTCCAGTTTAGAGTTTATCCTATCTAATAAATATATAATAAGAAGCTCATAGAAGAGTTCTAGTTCATTTTCTTAAAGGCAAAATGAACAACAACAGCAAAGAAGAAAAAGGAGCTGAAAAGAGATGCATCATATACTTGACAACTACCCACAAAGGCAAAGTTGATCCAAGCTCTGGAACTCACAGCTGCCTTATAAACCTGGTTTATAAGGTTCATCTGGTTTATTCCTGGTGACTCAGATGGTAAACAGTCTGCTCACAATGCAGGAGACCCAGGTTCAATCCCTGGGTTGGGAAGATCCCCTGGAAAAGTGAATGGTAACCCACTCCAGTATTCTTGCCTGGCAAATCCAATGAATAGAAGAGCCTGGTGGGCTACAGTCCATGGGGTTGTAAAGAGTCTGACACGATTGAGTAACTAACACAGACAAGGAAAAAAACCTGATTTCAGGCTTAGCATTTTTCTTCCAAAAAAGGAAATATATCAAACCACTGGAGAAGGAAATGGCAACCCACTCCAGTACTCTTGCCTGGAAAATCCCATGGACAATGGAGCCTGGTGGGCTGCCGTCTATGGGGTCACACAGAGTCGGACATGACTGAAGCGACTTAGCAGCAGCAGCAGCAGCAGCATATAGAACCATACAATACTAGAACCGAGAAGGATCTCAGCCTACCAAGAAAAATCCTCTCATCTTTAAAAAAGAAGATTGAGAAACAAAGGAGTTAGCATGCCATGATCCTCTGGCTAGAGAGTGTTCAGAGCTAGGGATGTGACCCCTGTAGCCCAACCCCTAATCCAGTAATCTTTCCCTGTTTCATGATCGCCTCAATTCCCAGAAGACTCCATCCTCTCTCGCATTTTAAACAGGATTCTGACATATGCCAGCAAAACTATTCAAATATGTCAACTTCTGCTCATCCTTGCTTAGCCAGATTTTTCACTAAGTTTATCTCACTGAGGGAAATATGAGAAGTACTCACTTTTAGTACTCTAAATCAGCAAGATCAAGTCCCCAAAGTAGTTGTTTGGTTTCATACATTTTAATTAGTAAAGTGATTGCTGGTATTGTTTTTCACCACAGTGTTATTCTCAAAATAGTTTTAAGCATAACATGCTTGTTTTCTAAAAATATTGAGTGCATGTGGAAAACATCTTTTAACTTCATCTCAATACATTCTTGTCTCTCTAACAAAGGTCAGTTTATAACCATTTGGCACCTTAAAATGTAGGTAAAAACTCTTTGTATAGTCTTCCATGCCATTTCTAAGATTTTAATACTTAAATAGCTAAAATGTAAAGAGTCTTTCTGGATGTAGTCTATATATTTCATTCATTGTTTTAAAAACATATTGGAACATATAGCTTTTACTTTTCAAAAGCTAAGACAACTCAGAATTTGTATGGGGCCTCTTATGGTAATTATTGTGAATGATTATTATATATTAAGGGACTATCAGTGTCAAATTCAGCATTTTACTGAATAAAGTGAAATACCCTACATATTTCTCACAGCAATGTAGATGTTATTGCTTTCATACCTTATGTAGGATGTGGGAAACTGAGGAACACAGAGTGAAGAAAATTTCCCAAGGAAATTGCTAGTTGATATAGTGTGAGATATAACCTACATCTGTATAATTCTAGTGCTTAATTTTTTTTTAACTATAAAGACTAGAAAGAAAGCTGAGCGCTGAAGAATTGATGCTTTTGAACTGTGGTGTTGGAGAGTCCCCAAGGAGATCAAATCGGTCAATCCTAAAGGAAATCAGTCCTGAACATTCATTGAAAGGACTGATGCTAAAGCTGAAATTTCAATACTTTGGCCACCTGATGCAAAGATCTGACTCACTGGAAAAGACCCTGATTCTGGGAAAGACTGAAGGTGGGAGGAGAAGGGGATGACAGAGGATGAGATGGTTGGATGGCACCACCGACTCGATGGACATGGGTTTAAGAAAGCTCCGGGAGTTGGTGAAGGACAGGGAAGCCTGGCGTGTTGCAGTCTATGGGCTTACAAAGAGTTGGACACGACTGAGCGACTGAACTGAACTGAATTTTTTTACTAATGTTATCAGTGCTTATCATCTTCTCTTTCTTTGCAGCTTTTTTTTTAGTTTATTCTAATTATTCCTATATTGTTTCATATTTCCACTTTCCTTTCTTCATGATTCAATAATTAAAATCCCCCTTCCTAAGTCTCTTAAGATTCCATTTTCTCTCATTATTTACACAAAATGTGACTATATTAAACTATGCCATGACAGTAACAAAGACTGAATGAGGACAGGAATATTAAATATTGAACATATAACTGTGGAATAAGTTCTGCAGTTCACATTACTTGGCATTCATTTCCCCTAGATACCGGGTAGATTGCTCCTTTCATTCCTTCAATTATCTGTTCAAATGCTACTTTATCAAAGAGGGTTTCTCATTTTATTAAGCTATAATTCACCTAGCATAACCTCCATCACTTTAAAGTGTACAATTTGGTGATTTTAATATGTTCAAAAGCTTGTGTAATCCTCAGTGCTATCTAATTCCAGAACATTTTCATCACCCCCAAAATAAACCAGTTACACACAGAACAGCCATTCCCTTTTTCCTCTCCCCGCAGCCCCTGGCAAATACTAATCTACTGTCCTCTCTTTACATTTGTCTACTTTGGACCTATCATTAAACAGCGCCATATAACATCTAGCCTTTTGTATATGGCCTCTTTTACTTTTCATAATGTTTCAAGGTTCATCCATGTTGTAGAATGCTCTTCACTTCTTTTGTATGCTCAAATAACATTTCATTGTATAGTTATACTGTATTTTGTATATCAGTTTATCAGTTGATGGAGATTTGGTTTGCTTCCCCTTTTAGCTGTTATGAATACTGCCCCCATGAACATTCATGCTCAAGTTTTTGTGTAAAGATATGTTTGCAATTCTCTTGTGTATATACCAGGAGTGGAATGCACTCCTGCACTATGTGGTAAACCTATGTGTTACTTTTTGAAGAACTTCCAGACTGTTCTCCAAGGTAAGTACTCTGTTTTGCATTTGCACCAGCAATGTAGAAGAATTTCCATTTCTCCACATCCTTACCAACACTTGATATTTTTTGTCTTTTTAATTATACCTATCTTAGTGGGTATTAACTGGTATCTTATCATGGTTTTAATTTTAATTTCCCTCATGACTAAGCCCCTCCTAAAACAGAGATTTGATTCTCCTTAAATCATCCCTCCATGATAGTTACAGCAAAACTGGAGGCTGACTTTCCATTTCTGATACTGGATTTCCTTTCTTTTCCCTACTTGTAGGCTAGCTTATGGATATGCCCAGAACCCAACTTTGACCCTAGGGGATGGTAAAGCAATAAGAATAAGGAGATATTTTTGCTTTTTAAATGATTTACCTGGAGGTCCAGTGGTTGAGAGTGCACCTGGCAATGCAGGGGACAGGGTTTTGATTCCTGGTCTGGGAGGATTCCACATCCTGCGGGGCAACTAAGCCCACAGGTCACAACTACTGAGCCTGCGCCGCAACTCCTGAAACCTGCATGCCTTACAGCCTGCACTCTGCAACAAGAGAAGCCACTGCAACTAAAAACGGAGCCCCTTGCTCACTGCATGTAGCAACCTAGCATAGCCAAAAATCAATAAACAAGTAAATAATTTTTTAAAATGTCTGCATCATTTAAATTATAACCATGTGACTTAGGACCTCCTCACACTAGTGAGAATCTGATCCTACTCAGGACATTTCCATCAGTGCAGGGTACTAATGTTTTATAATAATTAAAGCTACAATTTGTGTTTCATGCTCTTACTTTGGGAAAATATGGAGAGTAGAGTGTTTAGAGTTAAGCCTAAGTTTCTATAAGCTCAGAACACAGAACTTAAAAAAATTCAAGGTTGTGTCTTTCTGATGTGATAATGCTTAGGGGAGCCACTAGGAGGGTGACACTTTCAAATGGTAGTTCAGGGAAGTAAAATTATACAGAAAACAATGAATAAGGAATAAGAAACCATAAGATGAGAAAACTCCATACAGTCAGTAAAAACAAGACATGGTGCTAACTGTGGCTCAGATCATGAGCTCCTTATTGCAAACTTCAGAATTAAAGAAAGTAAAAGGCGAAAGATTTATACCATCTGAAGAAAGATCAATGGAACAAAATAGAAAGCCCAGAGATAAATCCACACACCTACGGACACCTTATCTTTGACAAAAGAGGCAAGAATATACAATGGAGTAAAGACAATCTCTTTAACAAGTGGTGCTGGGAAAACTGGTCAACCACTTGTAGAAGAATGAAACTAGATCACTTTCTAACACCACACACAAAAATAAACTCAAAATGGATTAAAGATCTAAACGTAAGACCAGAAACTATAAAACTCCTAGAGGAGAACATAGGCAAAACACTTTCCGACATAAATCACAGCAGGATCCTCTATGATCCACCTCCCAGAATACTGGAAATAAAAGCAAAAATAAACAAATGGGATCTAATTAAAATTAAAAGCTTCTGCACAACAAAGGAAACTATAAGCAAGGTAAAAAGACAGCCTTCTGAATGGGAGAAAACAATAGCAAATGAAGCAACTGACAAACAACTAATCTCAAAAATATACAAGCAACTCATGCAGCTCAATTCCAGAAAAATAAACGACCCAATCAAAAAATGGGCCAAAGAACTAAACAGACATTTCTCCAAAGAAGACATACGGATGGCTAACAAACACATGAAAAGATGCTCAACATCACTCATTATCAGAGAAATGCAAATCAAGACCACAATGAGATACTATTTCACACCAGTCAGAATGGCTGCGATCCAAAAGTCTACAAGCAATAAATGCTGGAGAGGGTGTGGAGAAAAGGGAACCCTCTTACACTGCTGGTGGGAATGCAAACTAGTACAGCCACTATGGAGAACAGTGTGGAGATTCCTTAAAAAACTGCAAATAGAACTGCCTTATGACCCAGCAATCCCACTGCTGGGCATACACACCGAGGAAACCAGAATTGAAAGAGACACATGTACCCCAATATTCATTGCAGCACTGTTTATAATAGCCAGGACATGGAAACAACCTAGATGTCCATCAGCAGATGAATGGATAAGAAAGCAGTGGTACATATACACAATGGAGTATTACTCAGCCATCAAAAAGAATTCATTTGAATCTGTTCTAATGAGATGGATGAAACTGGAACCTATTATACAGAGTGAAGTAAGCCAGAAAGAAAATCACCAATACAGTATACTGACACATATATATGGAATTTAGAAAGATGGCAATGATGACCCTGTATGCGAGACAGCAAAAGAGACACAGATGTATAGAATGAACTTTTGGACTCTGTGGGAGTGGGAGAGGGTGGGATGATTTAGGAGAATGGCATTGAAACAAGAAAGTAGGGAAAAGCACTAAGCCATTCTGGTATGACCTAAATCAAATCACTTATGATTTTATAGTAGAGGTGACAAATAGATTCAAGAGATTAGATCTGGTAGACAGAATGCCTGAAGAACTATGGATGGAGCTTCATAACACTGTATAGGAGGTGGTGACTAAAACCATCCCACAGAAAAAGAAGGCAAAGTGGTTGTCTGAGAAGGCCTTACAAATAGCTGAGAAAAGAAGAGAAGGGCAGAGAAGAAACGGAAAGATATACCCAACTGAATGTAGACAGATAAGAAAGCCTTCTTAAGTGAATGATACAAAGAGAGAAAAACAATAGAATGGTAAAGACTAGAGATCTCTTCAAGAAAATTAGAGATACTGAGGGAATATTTGATGCAAAGATGGACACAATAAAGGACAGAAATGGTATGGACCTAACAGAAGCGTAAGATATTAAGAGGTGGCAAGAATACACAGAAGAACTGTACAAAACAAATCTTCATGAGCCAGATAACCACAATGGTGTGATCACTCACCTAGAGTCAGACATCCTGGAGTGTAAAGTCAAGTGGGCTTTAGGAAGCATTACTATGAATAAAGCTAGGGAAGGTGACTGAATTCCAGCTATTTCAAATCCTAAAAGATGATGCTGTCTAAGTGCTACACTCAAAATGTCAGCAAATTTGGAAAACTCGACCATGGCCATAGGACTGGAAAAGGTCAATTTTCATTC
Source organism: Cephalophus harveyi (assembly GCA_006410635.1). Taxonomy (NCBI): domain Eukaryota; kingdom Metazoa; phylum Chordata; class Mammalia; order Artiodactyla; family Bovidae; genus Cephalophus; species Cephalophus harveyi. The sequence goes on from SJYT01021206.1 coordinate 73,240, forward strand.
CAATCCCAAGGAAAGGACATGGCAAAGAATGCTCAAACTACTGCACAATTGCACTCACTTTACATGCTAGCAAAGTAATGCCCCCAGTCCTTCAAGCTAGGTTTCAGCAGTACGTGAACTGAGAACTTCCAGATATACAAGCTGGATTTAGAAAAGGTAGAGAAACCAGAGATCAGATTCCCAAAACCCACTGGAACACAGAAAAAGCAAGGAAATTACAGAAAAATATCTATTTCTGCTTCACTGACTACACTACAGCCTTTGTGTGGATTGCAACAATATGTGGAAAATTCTTCTTCAAGGGATGGGAATACCAGATCATCTTACCTCTCTCCTGAGAAACCTGTATGCAGGTCAAGAAGCAATAGTTAGAACCAGACATGGAACAATAGACTGGTTCAGAATTGGAAAAAGAGTATGTCAAGGCTGTATATTGTCACCCTGTACATTTAACTTACATGCAGAGTACATCATGTGAAATGCCAGGCTGGAATCAAAAGTGCCAGGAGAAATATCAATAACCTCAGATATGCAGATGATACCACTCTAATGGCAGAAAATGAAGAGGAACTAAAAAGCCTACTGATAAGGGTGGAAGAGAAGAGTGAAAAAGCTGGCTTAAAACTCAACATTCAAAAAACTAAGATCATGGCATCTGGTCCCATGACTTCATGGCAAATAGATAAGGATAAAGTGGAAACAGTGAGAGATTTTATTTTCTTGGGCTCCAAAATCACTGCAGATGGTGACTGCTGCCATGAAATTAAAAGATGCTTGCACCTTGGAAGAAAAGCTATGACAAACCAAGACAGCGTATTAAAAAGCAGAGATATCATTTTGCAGACAAAGGTCCATATATTTAAAACTATGGTTTTTACAGCAGTTATGTATGAATATGAGAGTTGGACCGTAAAGAAGGTTGAATGCCAAAGAATTGATGCTTTTGAACTGTGGTGCTGGAGAAGACTTTTGAGAGTCCAGTCAATTCTAAAAGAAATCAACTCTGAATGTTCATTGGAAGGACTGATACTGAAGCTGAAGCTCCAATACTTTGGTCACTTGATGTGAAGAGCCAACTCATTGTAAAAGACCATGATGCTGGGAAAAACTGATGACAGGAGAGGAAGGGGGCAATAGAGGATGAGATGGTTGGATGGCATCACTGACTCAATGGACATGAGTTTGAGCAAACTCTGGGCGATAGTGAAGGACCAGGAAACCTGGAGTGCTGCAGTCCAAGGGGTTGCAATGAATGAAAACATGACTTAGTGACCTGAAAACAATGAACAACAAGGTTAGAAAACTGGTTAGATCTGAGTGTAGAGAAGGGATGTCCAGGTGCTATACTGGCATGGCAATGATCAATTTCTAGTCTGTCGACTTGTTTTGCTTCATACAAAATGTAAACTTTAATAAGTACTTTTCCTGCTCATTATTTAATGAACACAGTTTAAAGTAAAGAAAGAAGTTAATAAAAAGAGCTCTTACTAACAGATGAGGAGAAAGATGAAACCGTCTTCTCCAACTATGGTTACTAAAGAGAAGGGAGAGAGTAGAATAAACTAATATTTGTGGATCAACTTCCATATGCCAGGCATTGTCATAAAAATTATTTCATTTTCCTGTCACAATAATACCATTAAAGTGGATATTAAGAACTATTTTTGAGATGAGAAAACTAGATTTAGAGACACTGAATGATTTTCTAAGAACTAGTAACCAGTTAGAACTAGTAAACAGCAACCAGCAATACTGGGATGTAAACTCATAAGTTCCTTAACATCAAAGCCCATGGAAGTGGCCCAGTGGTACATGGTACTGTTTCTTAATTCTTATCTGTTGGCTCAACATCTCCCCAGTTTTTTCCATATCTAAGCACCTATGACTGCCATTCCCACAATCCTATCATACTGAATTCACTTCATTGTTATTTGCTTAATAGTTTTTTCTTTAAATATTTCTTGATTTTCTTCAAAAAGGAAACTTTGCATGATAGATGGGAAATGGAGAACCAGTATCACTTACTATAAATAGATAATATTAGGATTAAATTGTGATTCAATTTATTTGGATTCTATTGCTGTTGATGGCTTTGAGCCTGAATTCTGCTTTCTACTGATCAGAAGATGATGAGCAAATACATTTGTTAAAGGCATCAGATGGAATCACCATCAGAATGACTGAGAGAAAACTGAAAGGAGAATTATAGCTTCATTCCGTGACGTTTAATGCTATACTTGTGCATCAGTAAAACCCAAAATATTTTACATCTATTAGTCTCAAAATAAGGAAATAACAGTCAGACCAACATCGGTTCAAGTCTTTGCTTCATCAGTTTCAAGTCAATGAACTTCTCTCACTTAATGATTTCTCATGTATAAAATGGAAACATAGTTCATAGACTATTGTGAACATTAAATGTGATCATACATGGAAAGGCCTTAACATATGTGTTAGTAAATGTTCTGGGAAAACATCATTATGCTCTCTGCACACCATTATGTTGTTTGTTTCTGTACCTACTGGAGCTTGTAATTGTAGTTATAAAACTGTTACTCCCACTCAAGATTTCATTAAGATGCTTGCCACAAATTACAATCTACCTGCCACATAAGCAATTGGGTAAAAGGATCAGGGAGGAGGTGAATCACAGCAAGAAATGTTTGCTGAGCACCAGGACTAATCTGTAGGATGATGCGTTTTTCTGCTCTGCACAAAGGTACCCGAGGCAGAGAAAGCAAGTGAAAGTCGACATTCAACTTGTTACTCAGGCTAAATCACAGTCTGGTGAGGCTGCATTGACTTAAGCAGGTGCTTTTTCCTGATTTGCACAAAAGCACCTTGTCAGTGGCACCAGCCTCCCTCCTCCCTGTTGTCATTTAGTTCCATGGGGCAATGATCTGTGCACTATGAGTGCTGATAGAAAAATGAGAAATAAAGAACTGTAAGTGAAAGAACTAAGGAAGGCCCCATGCTAGGGGCTTGGCCCAGGAAGACTAAGTCAGAGCTGGTCCCAGAACCTGGCCCAGCTCTGCCTCCATGCAGGGCCAGCCTTCCATTCTGTGTCTTCAGGTGCTCACAGCAGCCACGATTGTCTTTCCAAGCAATGTCAAAGCTCAATTCTAAAGTTAAAATTTTCATTCCCCATGGAATTTTGAAGGTGGAGCTGAAGGATTGCTAGGGACTGGATAAATAAGAGAGAGAGGTAGGATAGAGAAGGAAATCCAAATTTAGCTATGGCATAGCTAGGTTATTTTTATTTCAGCTAATAAGCAAAATTCAGAAAGAGATCTTTATCCTTTTGTTAACTTTTAAGTAAAGAGACCTCTGCCTGTATCACTGCAGTCGTTTTAAGCACTATATTTATTCATCTAAGGGGAGGGAAAGGAGACAATAGCTGCAGCCAGTTTTCTTTGCTCTGGTTTTACCTTCTTTTCCTCATCTATCTGCACCATTCCCACCTGCAAACAGGAGAGCAAAGGTGTTAGTCTGCACCTCAGGAGATAAGAAATCTTGCCACTCAGGTCCTCCCCTCCCTTTGCCCATCTAGGTACTCATTGTGGGGTCTTGGGCAGGTCCCTTAGTCTCTCTTCATCAGCAGCATTGATTGAGTTCTCCCTATATGCTGGACACTGCGACCAGTGCTTTATACCATTATTTCATGTAATCTTCACAAAGGTTGTAAGAAAAATTGTGGCATTTAAAAGCACCCTTATTATCACTCCAATATTACAGAAGAAAAAAGTTAAAGAAATACAATGTATTTCTCAAAGAAATACAATTTCCTTCCCCTTAGATGAATAAATACAGTGCTTAAAACTACAAAACCAGCTATGCCATGGCTATCTAGAAAGTAGAACCAGACCAGTTCCAAGGAGGCATGTGTTCTTAGGTCCCTTGGTATTTAGACCTTTACTTCTATAAGGTCTAAGCTAACAAATAAAGTGACTTTCAATTAACTATTGTATAAATGATTTATCCTTAGGGGATTTAAATAAAGTGTGCAAATGTGGCATTTGTTCAGCCATATGTTCTGTGAGACATTCTGTATACATGGCATAAGAAGAAAAAACAAGTCTGAGAGGCGAGGCAGAGCTGGCAGTTTCAAGGCTGCTGTACAGACATACGCCACTGGGGGTGGTGTGAGCACTGTGAACGCCCAGTTGAGGTTCTTCATGCCTTCATCCAGTGGAAAAGAAAAGAGAAGGACAGGCACAGCATTTCTTGGGTTCCAAGAGAGTGGGGGGAAAAAAGACACCATGATGAGTAAAAGAGAGAGCTCTTGTTTGTGAATACCTTAGCAGAAGTTTGGAAAAGAAGAAATAAACAGTAAACTTATTATCAAGTCACTTGTGAATTAGGTCCTGCTGTATAATGAACTGTCCCCTATAAATAAAGATTAAATTTGCAGATGGGATCTTGGCCTTCTAGCCTGGAAACTCTAACATAGTCCTGAGTAGGTATAAGTAAACTTCTCTAATTTGGAGTACAAATGAGCCATTATTCATTATGATAGTCAATTTAAACAATCCTGGCTCCCCAGTTGCACAATGCAATTGCAAAAATAGTTTTTTTTCTCTCAGTGAAGTCTTTGCTCCTTTAACTCCACGATCTCTGGGGCTTTTCAATCCAAGAACCAGGCAGTGTTGGTTCTTTTCACCAGGAGGAGATAGCACTGGAAACCTGACCACCACTCTGTTTGCAGAAGTTTATTGGTGATCTTGCAGTCTGATGCCATCACTGCTTCCAGGGGGTCCTTGAGACATGATTCTAGGGATGATTATCAAAAATAAGAATTCCTACTCCTCCACTATTAGGATTACTTTATCCTATTAGAATCCAGGGATACTAGTTGATTCAGCTCACTCAGAGCTTCTCATTAATGGGCTCGCTTCAATTCCATTTTTCCTCTTTCCTATCCATAAGATACTTTCTTGTGTTAACCCCAACATTCCAGGATTTCTGGGCTAGTAGTTCTCTATGTATCTACAATGTTTACCAAAGACTTTGGGCATTGTCTTAGGTTTCTGGGTTGCTATCACAAAATCATAGTTCTGGTAGCTTAAACAGCAGAAATTTATGTCCCATAGTTCTGGAGGCTGAGAAATCCAAGACCAAGGTGTGGCACATTTGGTGTCTTGAGACAGCCATCTTCCTGTTTTGAAGACAACCTCCTTCTGGCTGTATTCTCAAGTGGGAGAGTTCTGGTCTTTTCCTCATGAGATATGAACCCCATCATGAGGGGTCCATCTTCACGACCTAATTTAAACCTAATTACTTCCCAAAGACCCCATCTCCAAATACCATCACACTGGAGATTAAGCCTACACATGAATTTCTGAGGAGGACACAAACTTTCAGTCCATGACAGGAATGAACTCTGTTTTTCTCTCTACCCACCTGGTGAAGTGGGTGTAAATATGGAATCTTTGCAAATCAGGTTACAGCATCCTTTATAGCTGCTCCTATGGTCTCTGTTCCCAGTGAAGAAGGGGGTGGGGAAGTAGAGAGCCGGACCATGAGTCCTTGCCTCCACAAAACCAGCATCATTTATTTCCACCACTGTTCTTGAAGTGAACTCCATGCATTTCATGTGGAGATCATTAGTCAGATGGTGCTCTTTTTACCTCTATTTCCAAGGCTCACCTATTTCTTATCCCTCCTGAATGGCAGTTGGACTAGCCAGTGTTTATCTTCAGCTGTTTGGAGTGATTAATCATTCTTCCCATTGGTCACTTTGTTACATGTGTCTAATCTATCTACATCTATTTTTTTTTTTTTTTGCCTGGAGTTTGGTTTAAAATGAAGAAACTGAAGAGACATGACTTTTGGGAGAAACTCTTGTCAGGCTCCAGACCCACCTTAGAGATTGATCTCACGGCTCCTTATCTCAGGCAGGGTACTTGATGATTACATCTCTTTCTCACAGAGTAGATCATCCAAGGGGGCTAGATATTAGCATCTTTAGTTGAAAAAGGAGGAAAGAAAAGAATGTCCATGGGAATTAGGTGCCTGGTAACTCTGGGTTGTTAGAAGTAACAAAAATAATAGGAAAGTCATTGAAAGACAATGAGGAGAGAAATCTCAGATGACTATTGTTTATATGGGCTAGTTCTAAGGAGTTCTGGCACACAAGGGTTTGAATCTCAGCTCTGCCAACGAGTATCTGACAAACAAACTAGTTTATCATTTTACAATAATTTTCTCACCTATAAATTGAGGATAGAAAATAACATCTCTCAACGCTGCTCTATGGTCTAAATAAGATAATCCATATACAATACCCAGTGCCTGATCTGTTAAGGCCCTCTCAATGTTCTCAAGGCCACATTTTGAAGCTATTGGGTGCTTGCTCAGTCGTTCATGACTCTTTGCAACCCCTTAGACTGTAGCCGGCCAGGTTCTACTGTCCATGGCATTCTTCAGGCAGGAATACTGGAGTGGGGTGCCATTTCCTCCTCCAGGGGATCTTCCCAATCTAGGGATCAAATTGTACTTCCTGTGTCTCCTGCATTGGTGGGTGTATTCTTTACCACTACACCACCTGGGAAGCCCTTTGAGGCTATCAGTGAGTTGCTAATGGGTCTTCTGTGATAATGCTGAATTCTGAAGAATGACATTTGACATCGGTTATATTTTATCACGTAGCCAAAACTGTTAACTGAGTGACTTCACTTTCTTTTTCACTTTATTGTCAATGAATTAGAAAGCTTTAGACTGCATTCTCATTGACCATTTCTGGAAAAAAAAATGAAAGGCAATACCTTAGAAAATATCAATAACCTCACATATGCAGATGACACCACCCTTATGGCAGAAAGTGAAGAAGAACTAAAGACTCTCTTGATGAAAGTGAAAGAGGAGAGCGAAAAAATTGGCTTAAAGCTCAACATTCAGAAAACAAAGATCACGGCATCCGGTCCCATCACTTCATGGCAAACAAATGGGGAAACAGTAAAAACAGTGGCTGACTTTATTTTTTGGGGCTCCAAAATCACTGCAGATGGTGACTGCAGCCATGAAATTAAAAGACGCTTACCCCTTGGAAGGAAAGTTATGACCAAACTAGATAGCATGTTGAAAAGCAGAGACATAACTTTGCCAACAAAGGTCTGTCTAGTCAAGGCTATGGTTTTTCTAGTAGTCATGTATGGATGTGAGAGTTGGACTGTGAAGAAAGCTGAGTGCCAAAGAATTGATGCTTTTGAACTGTGGTTTTGGAGAAGACTCTTGAGAGTCCCTTGGACTGCAAGGAGATCCAACCAGTCCATTCTAAAGGAGATCGGTCCTGGGTGTTCACTGGAAGGACTGATATAGAAGCTGAAACTCCAATACTTTGGCCATCTGATGCGAAATACTGATATTGAAGCTGAAACTCCAATACTTTGTCCACCTGATGTGAAGAGCTGACTCATTGGAAAAGACTCTGATGCTGGGAAAGATTGAGGGCAGGTGAAGGGGACGACAGAGGATGAGATGGTTGGATGGCATCACTGACTCAATGGACATGGGTTTGGGTAGGCTCCGGGAGTTGGTGATGGACAGGGAGGCCTGGCATGCTCCAGTTCATGGGGTTGCAAAGGGTCGGACACAACTGTGCGACTGAACTGAACTGAACTGAACTTTAGAAAAGAGGATATATAAATATTAAGGCTTAGCTTTACCCAAACCAGCTTAGTGATCCTGAGCTCTACTCAGCATCTGAGAGAAAAGGGAGTTGAATGTCTTTACCATCTCCCCCTGCTAAGCTGCCTCTGTAACATTTTGTGGGTTGAAGGAGGCAGAGGAAAGCAAGGAGAGGAAGAGAAGAGAGAAGTAGATGGAGGCAAACCAGAGGCCAGAGAAGGAATTGCAGGAGGGAAGAGGAAAGAAAATGGAGATTCAGCCACTGAAGCAGTCCCAGTCCTGCTCCCTCCTCTCCTCTCTCCAGAGCACACAAGAAGCTCTATGCTAACGTGGCCAATTGAGCATCTGTTAACGCTTTAATGTTTCTCTCTAGCCTCCATGCTTTCTGGCACAGTCTGCCTCAGGCATGCAAATTTGCATTTTCCCTTGACACTCTTTCAATATGCACTGGGTACAAGTAGATTTCTAAATTTGCCTGAAATATAGCATTTGCAAGGTATTTTGGGAGACTCATGAAGAACTGGGGTGGAGTTAAGCTTAATTATTATTTTATACACGTTCTTTTTTCTTCCTTCAATTTAATTTCTAACGAAACTATTAAACTGTCCATAATCTGAGAAATTTAAAGTTATAAAACAAAAAGAACTGTAACATAGAGACTATCTTTTACTGGCAGAAAGATAGATGGGATGATTAAAGGTTGTTTCTAAATTAACTAAAAACATTTGTAATTGCTGCAAGTACTGTGTTAGGATGCTAAAGTAGAGATGTACATTTTATAAATATATGTAATACTTCAAAGCACTCTACACTTATATATGGACTGAGAGGGGCTCTCTGGAATGCGTGTAGTCCAATTATTTCTTCTGATTAGATTAACAGCCTCACAAATATCACTTTAGTACCTTTATTCACTTATTTCTAGGTAGTTCTATAATTTCAAAGGACCTCATTATGAGGTATAAATTGCTAGGCAGTCAGTGCAGGACTCTGAGACATCAGTCTTGATTTCAATAATTTCTCATTCCATTAACCTAAAGCTATACCCTTTGTCCTGAATTCCTGGAATGTGTCCTTGGCTGATAAATTATCAGCACTCAGTTCAGTTCAGTTCAGTCGCTCAGTCGTGTCTGACTCTTTGTGACCCCATGAATCGCAGCACACCAGGCCTCCCTGTCCATCACCAACTCCTGGAGTTCACTCAGACTCACGTCCATCGAGTCCGTGATGCCATCCAGC
>SJYT01021206.1:93310-111875 GCA_006410635.1 Cephalophus harveyi
TTTTCCCCCTGTAGAAGAGATGAAGAGAAATTTTAAAGAAATTGTTGATAGGTCATTAGCACACTCATTTGATATGTGATTTGAGTTGGTGAGGCTGCTTTTAATTTTAAATTTGAAATATAATATTTCCTAGCTGGGGAGAGGCTGCTTTTAGTAACAGCTTCCCTAAGCTACTTAGCTTTGGCCAAGGCCATATCTCACTCTGATGTAGTTTTCTAACTGCACAGGTCTCTCTCAGTCATAAATTTATTAAGGGCACCAGAACTATAAAATTGGGGATGACAGGATGATATGTTGCTGCTACTGCTAAGTCACTTCAGTTGTGTCTGACTCTGTGCCACCCCACAGACGGCAGCCCACCAGGCTCCCCCGTCCCTGGGATTCTCTAGGCAAGAACACTGGAGTGGGTTGCCATTTCCTTCTCCGATGCATGAAAGTGAAAAGTGAAAGTGAAGTCGTTCAGTCATGTGTGACCCTCAGCGACCCCATGGACTGTAGCCTTCCAGGCTCCTCCATCCATGGGATTTTCCAGGCAAGAGTACTGGAGTGGGGTGCCATTGCCTTCTCTGACAGGATGATGTAGCATTTCTGAAGTCTCTTCCTGAGATGGGTTATAATAACAGGGGGTCAAAAATCATTCATATTTTTCCAATAAGTAGTACATGCATGCTTGGTATTGTAATACCCAGATGAAAACTGATTGAGCAGTATGAATACATAGAAAATTAAAATCTGCTTAAGGGATTGTCTGAATTGTACTTCCTATGCAAATATGTGAAAACTGTTTATTACTATGACAGATAATCTTGTGTATTTTTTCTTAAAACAATTTTAAGCATTAATTAAGATGGGAATTTATTTGCATTTCTGAACATCTGGCATTCTGCCCAAGTAATTCCCTGCTTGGCGTTAGGGTCAGCTATAAAGGCATATGTGAACAGTCTCCAGTGAGTGCTCTGCTAATTTCTACTAGTTAAGTTCTAATGAAAATGAACAAGATTGTGTATTTTAAGAGCCAGTCTTTTTTATATTCTAACTTATACCAAACGGCACAGTTACAGAGCCAGTGCTTTTATATCCTAACTTATATCAAACAGCACACTGACATCCTTGATCCTGCCTGAATAAACAATCTCTGACAAGGTTGTCCAGCTATTGATGAGTGTGATTTCAAGTTCAAGTGGGATCAGTGAAGAATTTTTAGATTGACACTTTTAATATGAACTGTTTCTGAGAATTAAAACTACACATATATGTATGTGTATATATATGTAAAACACATTTATACTTTATATAATTTTTAAAAATCACAATGCTTCTCAAAGAGAGAGTTAAAATGTTAATGTACAATTTTTATTAGAATTTTTTTTTGAGATCAGTGGCTAACAATTGACAAATCTGCTTTTTCTTCTTCAGGGGCATATGACTAGACTACAGTTCCCATTTTCCTTTGCCTTTAGATGTGGTCATGTGACTGAATTCTCAGCAATGGAATGCGAGTGGAAGTGACATATTCTATTTCTAGGTTTGCTGTAAAAAATGTTCATGGGTGATCAATCTGTTACATTCTTTCTCTTTCAGGATTGAGGCAGACAAACATGGGGACTTTGGAAATCTGGACTTGAAGATAGTAGAGATACATGAGGCAAAGTGCCTGGGTCTGACTCACTGACTGAAGAAGAGCTACAGGCAGATTAAGAATACCGATTTGAAATTTAAATGTGTGAGAATCAACTTTTATCCTACTAAGCCAGTAAAAGTTTTGGAGTTTATTAGAATAGTTATTAATAGAGGTGCTATCTCTTGATTTCCAAGCATACTGTGAATATGAATGACTGCTGCCACCTGCTCTCCCAGATTCTGTCACCATGGGACTACAAGGTGCTTCTGTGTTGTGTTTAATCTCTCTAAGCAGCAAGGTGTTTGGTGATGGTGCCTTGTAAAGTGATTCTCTTTTACTCATTGTCTTCTCAGAACTTAAGAGATATAGAAAGTTCAAGCTTCAGTGAACCTTAGGTCTTATAGCACATGTATTTAATTTATGAGTTAAAGAAGTTATACTAAATCAGGCTTGCCTGGGTACCTGTGGAGGCTCTCCTGAATGATGCATGTGACACGTGAGTATAAATGAATAACAGATCTATTTTCCTTCCTTTTGCCATGTCCCAAGCCAAAAAGATAAGTTCTGGGTCATTATAATTATTTAAACGTTATTTCAAAATAATTCACTTTTTTCCTTCCCTGGCTTATCATTCAGCAGGTACATGTTATCTGTAGGCTCTGTCCAAATGCCACTTCTTTCTTCTTTCCTTCCCTCCCATCATTGACTTTTCCTTCATGAGCTTGAGAACTGAGAGAGATTGTATGGGGGCAACAGTTTTCCAGAGTTGTGGAGAAACTCTAGCACCCTAGGGTAAAGTATTTTCTGGTACTGTAGGCAGGGGTACACTCTCCTCCCTGTAACATTTATGTCAGTGGTCATTATGGTATGTTCTTAAGGAACTAGAGAAGTATGAAGCTTTTGTATCTCCCTCAAATATTCTGAAGAAGGGAGAATATTTATTTCATTTATTGCCTTGATGCTAGAGACATACGTTTTAAAATCAAAATAATTATCTCTATAAGTTTCATAAATTGAAAACATCTTCTAAACTAGAAACTGACATTGAGAAATAATAAAAAGTAATAGAAAGACAGTGCTCCTTTAAAAAGTCTTTATATTATTCATCTTTACCTCTATCGCAGAAACATAGCTAAAAACACTAGTTGTTAGCCAGGAGACAGTTTTACGTCACATAAGCTAATATTAGGACACAATCAATATCAGCAATAGGAGTAGTCTAATAGGCAACATTTTCTGAGACCTCAGTATGTGCCAGGCATCACCTTCAACAATCCTATAAAGTTACCATTAACAAATAATAAGAAAATACTTATTGATCTATCAAGTGAAGAAATGGATGTACAGATGGGTAAGTAACAGGACCAATGTAAAAAATAATCTATCAGATTTTAAGGAACTAAGGGGTATTAAATATCATATTAGTTCATATTATCCTGCAAATTGGAGAAGATACCAAAACATGCTTATTGCAATATTTGATGACAATTATTACTTAATTAACCAAAGATCTCCTTATCCCCCAAAAAACTACTGAACACAGGCTGACCACTCAGAGAAGGAAGAGACACACTGTGTTGTAGCATAGCCTCTCTTGACTGGCAAAGTCTCTACTGTGGCAGATAGTGCCTGTGATTCTGTATCAGCAAGGTAGGAGACTTCTGGATATGAGAAATCTGTTTCTTGCTGTGCCCAGGTCTTTTAACATCAGTAAACACATAACCATTCAATGAGAACTGAGGGAAAAATCTCTACACCTTTAACCATCTATATTGCTACATACCTAAGTCCCTTTTGGTTCTTGCTTTCTATGCAGATCAACAAGCTTGTGACCTTACAGAGAGTCTATTTCCCTATAGCCAATCTCCTGACTCTGATTTAATACCCTTTTATTGGGGATGTTTCTGATACTCGGACCATGCTCACAAAGCCATTTCACGGCAGCTCATACTCAGACTTTGATGGAGAGGTCATATGGTCGTCTCTGCAGCCACTATTGGTCATATATTTATGCTGTTGGTAATTTTATGCTAATAAAGTTTGCCCACACTGCATATGATTTTTTCAGGTATACTTCATATTGCTTATTCATTTTGAGTATCATCATGATATATAATTGCTCTCCATGTCAACTGGTTCCAATAATTAACTCCTTACATTTTCTCACAGTACCTCCCCTGTGGCCTAGTTGTGATAGTATAGCAATAGAAGACCACTGGATGGAGATTTTTTAGCTTGTTCATAGACAGCTTTGGAAATATCCTTGTTATTTTGCAATAACAAAATGTATTGACTAATTTGGAGATTTTCTAACCTAAATAGAGTCAACTATTCTCCACAGAGTACTGATTCCTTTCAGGGGGGATGACAAAAAAAGTACATTCACATCATGAATTCAAATCTATTTTTATCATTGCTAAGTTTAAGTATCTCTTAACCTTCCTTTAACAGGAGGGTTCATTCATCTACTAGTCTTTTCTATTCTCTCTCGACATTTTTCTTTGAGTTAGAAATTCCCTTGCTCTCTCCTTTCCCCCAAAAGAAGCAACATGGCACAATAGTTAAGAAAATGTGCTCTGGTGTAAGACTGTTTACATGTATTTTCCAGTGCCACCAATTGGCATTTACTCAAACTCTGTGCTTCAGTTTCCCTCTCTATAAAATACCTGATAGGCTTGTTCTCTATGTACATGTAAACATCTTAGAACAATGTTTGGTTCAAAATGCTAAATAAACATTAGTTATCATTACTTTTAGAACTATATGTTTTATATTATCATAGGAATCTATGGATTCAAATTGAAATACTGCCTCCAAATTTAAAATATTCATTTTATTTTCATGCCTATACCCTTGGCATCAAATAATTGATGCAAAAATGTGCTGACCTAGATGATCCCTTTTGTCAGCGCCACTTTAAAAGAGTAATTACATAATAAGGTAAAGGAATCTAAAATTCTTTATAAGGTGGTACCCCAACTGCACAGTTAAAAAAAAAAACACCTGGATTCTTGTAAAAACATTATTAAAAGGGAGAACAATAACAATATACTCTTTAAGATTTTATTAAAAGTCTATTTAATTGCTTATTTTCTTGACCATTTAATTATCATTTTTCTTTTGCCACAAAAAGCTTTACTGTTGATCTCCAAATATTTAACAACTTCTATAATTAATTAATAAATAATTAATAATAATGAACTATGTCTGTAGTTTTCAGAAAGTTATTTAAAAATGTCAGGGACACCACAAAATTAATATCAATTATAATCAGAAATTTCAAAAATCTTCAGTTCTAAAGTTCACATGGACCAATTTTAGTAGGTTCTTAAAGTCACATCTTGCTACGTGGGTGCCACAATGCAACCAAAAAAAAAAGTCAGATATACACAAACAAAATTTTCCTTCATCTTATAAAAATTACCTCTCTACAACCCTTAAGAAGTTGTAATGCACAAAAATCACTGAGCACCAACTATCTTTCTTAATTTTATTACCATATCCTCCATGCAAATCACATGCCCTAGTCAAATTAGTCTTTGCATTTTTTAAACTATATTATTTCCTACCTACGTATGTGTGTTCACACAGGTCTCCTACCCAAAAGTCGTTTAATTCTTTCTCCTGTAATCTCACGCCCAGATGAAGAGCTTACTCAGATAAATGAACTGGAAATGATCTTTCATTGTGATTGTTTGTGCCCTGTGTTACTTATCACTGTCTATTTTGTTACTTTTCCAACTACATTTTAAGTTCTTTGGCATCTGTTGGCCACAACAGGTAGTTTGGTATTTTACGCTGTCTTGACATTCTAGGTGTTGAATGGGGATGAATCTAGTCCTTGCTCCCGGGAGTAGTGGCATAAGTAGTGAAAGAGGTTGCATGGACTCAGAGGTTGACATCCAGTTCCAGGTCCTCTGTGTTACTTTGCAAAAATCATCTTCTCTGACATCAACGTTCTTAGCTCTAAGAGGAATGTGATGCACTAGATAAACTTAAGGCTCTTTTTCCTCTAAGACTGCTTTACTTGGTAATTAGTTCCTCTTCGTCTTTACAAATGAAAATGCACAGTGATTGCTTATCCATAACTATTTCAAATTTGAAAAATATTTAACATGCAGCATTTTACATTTGACAGATTACTGTTAGCTACTGAGAACAACTATACTAAAGAGATATATTTAAAAATAGAAGTATCAGAAGAATTTCACTTTATCATCACCTGTTCCAAAGACCTCAAAGATGCTGGCTTAGAAAGGAGTCATTGAAACATTTAAAATATATATTTAAAATCTGTAGCTTAGGTTTATTGACTTTGAAATATGACTTGAGAGAGTATTCATAAAGCTTATTAATTTAAAAAAATATAAAATATTCTTCTGATTTTCCTCAAAATTTGTCAGAAGTGTCTTCAAAGGGAAAGGTTAAATTTAATTTCTGGTAGACTCTTACTCATTTTTATTTCTTTTCCAGTTGCACTATATTTAAATTCAAGTGTTCAAAAATCAAGCAAGGAAATATAAAATTATGTTGATTTTTACATAACATCAAGATTTTTCCATATTTGAACTGCTTTCAGTTCAGTCACTCAGCCGTGTCTGA
Organism: Cephalophus harveyi; assembly: GCA_006410635.1. Lineage (NCBI taxonomy): Eukaryota > Metazoa > Chordata > Mammalia > Artiodactyla > Bovidae > Cephalophus > Cephalophus harveyi. The sequence continues at coordinate 99,534 of SJYT01021206.1, forward strand.
CTCTCAGTGACCCCATGGACTGCAGCATGTCAGGCTTTCCTGTCTATCACCAACTCCCGGAAATTACTCAAACTCATGTCCATCAAGTTGGTGATGCCATCCAACCATCTCATCCTCTGTCATCCCCTTCTACTCCCACCTTCAATGTTTCCCAGAATCAGGGTCTTTTCCAATGAGCCAGTTCTTCGCATCAGGTGGCCCAAGTATTGGAGTTTCAGCTCAAGCACCAGTCTTTCCAATGAATATTCAGGACTGATTTCCTTTAGGATGGACTGGTTGCATCTCTTTGCAGTCCAAGGGACTCTCAAGAGTCTTCGCCAACACCACAGTTCAAAAGCATCAATTCTTTGGCACTCAGCTTTCTTTATATTCCAACTCTCACATCCATACCTGACTACTGGAAAAACCATAGCTTTGATGAGATGGACCTTTGTTGGCAAAGTAATATCTCTGCTTTTTAATATGCTGTCTAGCTTGGTCATAGCTTTTCTTCTATGAAAGGAGCAAGCATCTTTTAATTTCATGGCTGCAGTCACCATCTGCTGTGATTTTGGAGCCCCCAAAATAAAGTCTTCACTGTTTTCATTGTTTCCCCAGCTATTTGCCATGAAGTGATGGGACCATGTGGTCATGTATGGATGTGAGAGTTGGACTGTGAAGAAGGCTGAGCGCCGAAGAATTGATGCTTTTGAAGTGTGGTGTTGGAGAAGACTCTTGAGAGTCCCTTGGACTGCAAGGAGATCCAACCAGTCCATTCTGAAGGAGATCAGCCCTGGGATTTCTTTGGAAGGAATGATGCTAAAGCTGAAACTCTAGTACTTTGGCCACCTCATGCGAAGAGTTGACTCATTGGAAAAGACTCTGATGCTGGGAGGGATTTGGGGCAGGAGGAGAAGGGGACAACAGAGGATGAGATGGCTGGATGGCATCACTGACTCGATGGACGTGAGTCTGAGTGAACTCCGGGAGTTGGTGATGGACAGGGAGGCCTGGCGTGCTGTAATTCATGGGGTCGCAAAGAGTCGGACACGACTGAGCGACTGAACTGAACTGAACTGAAAGTGAAATAGTTAGGAAGATGTTTTAATAAAAATCTATATATTCAACTCAGAAAAAAAAAAAATGAGGCTTTTTAGTTCCTCTTCACTTCCTGCCATAAGGGTGGTGTCATCTGCATATCTGAGGTTATTGATAGTTCTCTTGGCAATCCTGATTCTAGCTTGTGCTTCATCCAGCCCCGCATTTCACATGATGTACTCTGGATATAAGTTAAATAAGCAGGGTGACAATATACAGCCTTGATGTTCTCCTTTCCTGAACAGCTTACTTTCATCCAAATTTAATTCTAAACCAGAAAGGTCATCTAATTACAGTTAAATAGACTCTTAGTTCTTAATGCATGTAACACTGAAGGTATGTGTATCCAAATCACCTCAATTACATAGACATTAACATTTCAATGCATTTTGCTCTGAGATGAAAATATCTTTGAAGAAACAATTATTCATGAAATAAAACATCTGGTAGAGTTGACTCAGAAACTGGAAACAGACAGCTTTATAATCAACAGTTCTGGCAAGCAGTTTTGATGAAACACTAGATTAAAATAAAGGTTTTTAATATTCCAGAGAGATTTGGTCTTTTCTTTTCCATGTTCTCTCTAGATTTGAAATGGACAATATGGGTTTTCCTCTTAAATGGTATGAGATATTTTCTGGAGCAGAGTTGTTTTTTTTTTTTTCATAGAATATTAACCTCAGGAGGTTTTATTTTCTGTTGAGCTGAAAGTTTGCTTCTTTAATTTACATGAAAAGATCCTTCTCAAAGACAATCCACTCCCCTCAAAAACTGAGCAGTGTGTCCACATACACCTCACCCTGCTACCAGTAATTGGAGAGGTTTTATGACTCCTTAGAGTTTAGTCTGCTGAGGAGAGACCCTCTCTAAATCATCTGGCTGAAGGAATTCTTAGTGATGCCAAACACTCCAATCTAGTTTGCTATTAAAGCTAGTTTCAGGTTTTATGTTAAAGGTCTTCTCACCTCTGGAATTCATTACTGACATTTGGTCTGGATGGTTCTTTGTTGTGGGAATTGTTCTTTGTTTAGCAACATCCCTGGTCTCTACCCACTAGATACCAGAAGCACACATACCCTCTGCCACTCAGTGTGACAAACAAAAATGTCTCCTGACATCGTGAGTTTCCTGGAGTCAGGGGGTGGGGGTGGAAATCGACCTCCAGTTGAGAACCATCATCTTTAAGGATTACACTAGTGCTGACTCTAAAGCTGTCTGCCCCCAACCCCGAGCCCTCTGCCCCACGATTTAAAACCCTGCCTCTACACTTACCAGCAATGTGGCCTTGAGCAGGTTAATTAACCTCTCTCAGCCTCAGAATTAAATGAGACAATATATACAAACCACTTAGAAGAGTGCCTGAAACAATAAGCCCTTAGCCAGCACTGGAAATTATTTTTATTATAATCCCCATAGCCTTTGAATAAAACTTTAATTTTCACAGTAATGCAAGATTTAAAGGTTTTCTCACCAATTCTCTGAGAGTTATGTAATTGATACTAATTAATGGCTATTTTTCCTTTTTAATTCTAGTAAATAATTACAGAGAACTTCCTCAGCTAATTTTCAAGAAGGGAGCATGTGCCACAAACCTCTCTAGGATTATGTATTGCCCCATTCTGGAGATAGAATCCAGAACATGTTCAAAGGAAAGCATTTTGTAATTTTTTTTTAAATCACAGGCTTACTTAAGAAGGCCTAGTTGAACCAAACTTTTACTTTAATTGTAACTGATGCAAATGCTAATAGCTCAACACCTCTAGATTTCAGAACACAGCAGTAACTGAGGCTGCATTGAAAATCTCAGCAGGCACTGCTCTTATGCTCTCCATAAGCCTGAAGGCTACACTAGAAGAGGGTATGATTAAGATCAGTTCTCAATAATATCAAAGGCACCCTCGTGTTTGGAAATGGCAACTGAATCTTTTCCTTAAATTTGAGCTTAAAACAGTCACTCGACACCTTATCACAATAAACACAGGTTTGGGGTTTTGAAAAAATATGGTGCTGAGATGTTAAGGAGATAGACTGTAAATCACCTCCCTTGGCAGATTTTAAACTGCATTAAAATACAGATACTTAGCCCCCACTCCCTGACATTTCAATCCAGTCATATCTGAAGTATAACTCTGGAATTAAGATTTTTATGAAGCTCTCCAGGTGACTTTCAGATATTCAAACAGATTTGGAAGATACTACCTAAAGAAACAGAGGAATACCTACAAAGCTTAAGTAAATTTCTGCAGCATCCCTGGTCTCTACCCACTAAATGCCAGTAGCACACACATCATCTCCACTCAGTGTGACAAACAGAAATGTGTCCAAACACTGTTAATCCCCCGGAGGGTGGGGACAACCATTTTAAAGGATTACATTAGTGCTAAGCTCTAAAGCCATCTACTCCTTTCTCCCGATGACTCTGATCATAAAATGCATGATTAATTTATTCATTCTACATATATTTATTGAGACCCTACTACATGGCAGAAACTGAATTAGCCACATTCAAGGTGAATAACAAGTGAACAAAGTAGAAGATTATTATTGACCAAGATGGCCTTAATAGTCCTTTAGCTTTACGAAGCTCTAGACAGGTTTCTTACTGTCTATAGACCCCGTGACCTCGCTTTTCTTAGTCTTTACTTTGGAAGATTTGCAATTGTAAATTTTTTTTCTGCCCCTTTGAGATATAAATCTAAAATCCTGGAATATCTTTTTCAAGGAACTGGGAATCATCCCTTTGAAATGTAACCATCAAGAAAGTCGGGGCCCCTCTTTTCAGTTTCTGTGGGAGGATAGGAGCCTAATTTGCTGGATAAATGCTGATTAGCAAACACAGATGGCCTGATTACATTGACCAACCTCCTTCCTAATGTCCTCCAGTTCTTTTCCATGAGCTCACCACAGCACTTATAAATCCTTCCGCTTTTTATTTCAGTGGAATTCTCTGTCCTCCATATCATTAGCCTTGTCTCTGGTGGCTCAGATGGTAAAGAATCTGCCTGTAATGCAGGAAACCCAGTTCCATCCCTGGGTTGGGAAGATGCTCTGGAGAAGGGAATGGTTACCCACTCTGGTGTTCTTGCCTAGAGAATTCCACGGACAGAGAAGCCTAGCGGGCTAGAGTCCATGGGGGTCACAAAGAGTTGGACATGACTGAGCAAATAACACTTTCACTTTCTGTTTGCAATAATCTTAAATAAAGTTTTTCTTTTTTTAAAAAATAAAATTATTTATTTTAATTGGAGGTTAATTACTTTACAATATGGGGAACACCTGTATACCTGTGGTGGATACATGTTGATGTATGGCAAAATTAAATAAAGTTTTTCTTGCCTGTTCTTTTTATATCTATGTCATTGATTTTGATATTTACTGTTCATAAAAATCATCTGAGTTTGTTAATCCAGTAAGTTTGGGTATGAGCAAGGAATCTGCACTCATAAGCACCTGGGTGGTATAAGTTTGGTTCAGTTCAGTCACTCAGTCGTGTCTGACTCTTTGCGACCCCATGAATTGCAGCACACCAGGCCTCCCTGTTGGAGAAGGCAATGGCACCCCACTCCAGTACTCTTGCCTGGAAAATTCCATGGATGGTGGAGCCTGGTAGGCTGCAGTCCATGGGGTCGCTAAGAGTCAGACATGACTGAGCGACTTCACTTTCACTTTTCACTTTCATGCATTGGAGAAAGAAATGGCAACCCACTTCAGTGTTCTTGCCTGGAGAATCCCAGGGATGGGTGACCCTGGTGGGCTGCCATCTATAGGGTCACACAGAGTCGGACATGACTGAAGTGACTTAGCAGCAGCAGCAGGCCTCCCTGTCCATCATCAACTCCTGGAGTCCACTCAAACTCACATCCATTGAGTCCGTGATGCCATCCAGCCATCTCATCCACTGTCGTCCCCTTTTCCTCCTGCCCCCAATGCCTCCCATCATCAGAGTCTTCTCCAGTGAGTCAACTCTTTGCATGAGGTGGCCAAAGTACTGGAGTTTCAGCTTTAGCATCATTCCTTCCAAAGAACACCCAGGATTGATCTCCTTTAGAATGGACTGGTTGGGTCTCCTTGCAGTCCCTGGGACTCTCAAGAGTCTTCTCCAACATCACAGTTCAAAAGCATCAATCTTCGGTGGTATATAAGTAGGACACCGAAAAAAGAGACATTGAAAACCACTGGTGCCCATGGTCCCACTATACATAACATTAAGGATGGGATCATCACAGGCAAGTCACAAGACCTAAAAGCCAGCTTCAAAGATTCACAAAGGCCAAATCTTGGACATTTTGACCATTGAAATAATTAGGTATAATAATGTAGTATAATATAATATTAGGTATAATAATTAGGTATAATAATGTAAACATTGTGCAAAATGGAAATCTATGAGTGCATACTGATTATAAACAAATGAGCAAATAATTGGGGAAAGGAGAGCTCTTGATTAAAGAGGAAGGCTGAGAGATGATTGATTGATATGTAGAGAGGGGTAGAGTTTAAAAATCAACATTTTGCAACTATAACAGTAAAGACTAGTTCACTCAAGAATCACCAATGATGATAAATCAAGGAAGAAAGTTTTGATGCAGAGCACGGTATATGCATGGTTGAAAAGTATCTCCTGACAGATTGCTTCTTAGCTGCAAGAGAATAAATAGTGACCACGTGATCATGTAACTGGACCATAACATGGCCAGGAGATCAAAGTTGACATCAACAATGAAGGGCAGATGGACATCATGTGCCACTATATATGATACCCTGGAAAGGACATAAAATTACTTGAATAATATTTATATTAAGAATTTTAATCCAATCATGAGGAAACATTTGAGAAGCTCCAAATGATGATCTTTCTACTGAGAAGGAAAGGGAGGAAGGATGCATGTATTGTTCAAAAAATATCAATGTCATAAAAGATAAAGAAAAGCTGAGAAATTATTTCAGATTAAAGGAAATTCAAGAAGTCTGAATATTAAGTGTATTGTGTATGATCCTAGACTGGATCCTGTACTTAATGAAAAAATGCTACATAGGCCTTTGTTCCATCTGTCGATAAAACTGCAATATGGTTAATAGATACCTAAGAGTTAAAAATTTCATATTGATTGTGTAAGAGAATATCCTAATTCTTAGGATATACACACTGAAACATTAATGGGTAAAGGGTGATATTATACGTAAGTTATACACATGTGTTCAGAAAAATATAGGTAGATAGCAAATAATAAAGGTAAAGCAAATGAGGCAAAATATTGACAATGGTAATGCTGTGTGATGGAGAAGGCAATGGCAACCCACTAGAGTACTCTTGCCTGGAAAATCCCATGGATAGAGGAGCCTGGTGGGCTGCAGTCTATGGGGTCGCTAGGAGTCGGACACGACTGAGCGACTTCACTTTCACTTTTCTCTTTCATGCATTGAAGAAGGAAACGGCAATCCACTCCAGTGTTCTTGCCTGGAGAATCCCAGGGACGGGGGAGCCTGGTGGGCTGCCGTCCCTGGGGTCGCAGAGTCAGACATGACTGAAGCAACTTAACAGCAGCAGCAGCAGCAGCAACACTGTGAAAAACAGATGCAAGCATTTTTTGTATTATTCTTGTAATGTTGTTGCATGTTCAAATAAAAATTACTTCCAAATAAAAAGTTTAAAATGTGCCATTAAAAAGGCATACTTACACAAGGAGAAAACTAGTAATTTTATAAAGCAAGCCAATGCATGGGCTTCACACAGCTGCAACTAAATATTATGCCCTTAACCTTTATAGAGGCTTGATTAAGAAGATGGTTTTATTTATTCTGTTGTTTAATGTAAGAAGAAACCAATCCGTTTATGCATTTTTCTGTGACTGTAGAACAAGAGAACAGCTAGGTTACAAAAGAGCTTTACTGAAGAAAAAACTAATAAAATGATTAGATTTTCTTTATTTCAATATGGAGAGTCATATTAGCTCTTTAGTTTTCTTCTTCGCCTTGACAATTTAGAGCCAATTTTGTTATACTACAGTAACTGTCTTTAGACTAGGTTAGCTGGTGCAAGAGACAGCACCTTTGTTCAAAGTTCTGCCTCTTTATTATTTTCTTGTTTAAGGTCTATGTTGTTAACCTGAAACAAACAGCCTGCAAGGTATTTCACCAGCAAAGACAGATTTACGTGGATCACCAGAGAATTGCAATTCAGGGTCTGCAACCATGCTGCTGCTGCTGCTGCTGCTGCTGCTAAGTCGCTTCAGTCGTGTCCGACTCTGTGCGACCCCATAGACGGCAGCCTATGAGGCTCCCCGGTCCCTGGGATTCTCCAGGCAAGAACACTGGAGTGGGTTGCCATTTCCTTCTCCAGCAACCATGCTGAGCCACATGCAAGTCTCCATGTAGCAAGGGAAGGAGAACACTTTAACAGAGAGGAAAAGGAAGTTGGGAGACCTACAGTAGACAAAGAGTCCATGACCTTTCATTGGCTGAGTGTCAAGAAAAAGGAGCATTTCTTCTCCATATTGGGCTCTATTACCATTGCACCGGGTGGGAGCTCCCCCTTCTGGTCTACCAACTCTATTTAATTGAAGTTTCTGTTTATTCACTTTGTAATATTAATGGGCTTCAATTTTGGGGATGGGATTTTGAAAGTTAAATGTTAAAACTGCATCACAGCGTTGAAAATGTTGCATTATAATTAAATATGGAAATGCTATACTGAAGCAAAAAATGCACCAGGCTTGTTCTTCAGAAGTGAGAGCAACTTTCAGATTTTGCTCAAATGCCACAATCTGGGAAACCTCCTGACAATATACCTCAAATAGCAGTGCCTTTCCCACTGCCTCCCCCAACTAAGGTTACTCTCTATCACTTCATCCTGCTTTATCTACTTGCTTCACATTTAGGCACCAACTTTTTTACGTATTTGTGTGTATTGTTTGTCTTCTAAAACAAAAATTCTGTGAGAGCTTTACCTATTTTTTTGCTTACTTCTAAAAAACAATGCTTAGCAAATGAATGAATGAGGGAGACAGAGTTGCATGTCCCTATGAATTCATTCTCTGGGTTTTTTACTTAAGAGCCAAAGTAAAGCTTTCCTTTACAACACAATCTTTACCTCTGTAACAAGTCGACACACACACACACATACACACCCCCACACACGTGTGTATCAGCTCAGTTCAGTCACTCAGTCATGTCTGACTCTTTGCGACCCCATGGAATGCAGCAAACCAGGCTTCCCTATTCATCACCAATTCCCAAAGCCTGCTCAAACTCATGTCTATCCAGTTGGTGATACCATCCAACCATCTCATCTTCTGCTGTTCCCTTGTCCTCCTGCCTTCAATCTTTCCCAGGATCAGAGTCCTTTCCAGTGAGTCAGTTTTTCGCATCAGGTGGCCAAAGCATTGGAGTTTCAGATTCAGCATCAGTCCTCCAATGAATATTCAGGACTGATTTCCTTTAGGATGGACTGGTTGGATCTCCTTGCAATCCAAGGGACTCTCAAGAGTCTTCTCCAACACCACAATTTAAAAGCACCAATTCTTGGACACTCAGCTTTCTTTATTGTCCAACTCTCACATTCATTACACAACTACTGTAAACAACACAGCTCTGATTAGACAGACCTTTGTTGGCAAAGGAATGTATATGCTTTTTAATATGCTGTCTAGGTTGGTCGCAGCTTTTTTTCTATGAAAGGAGCAGGTGTCTTTTAATTTCATGACTGCAGTCACCATCTGCAGTGATTTTGTGTCAGTCGCTTAGTTGTGTCCTACTCTTTGTGACCCTATGGACTGTAGCCTGCCAGGCTCCTCTAGTCATGGGATTCTCCAGGCAAGAATACTGGAGTGGGTTGCCATTTCCTTCTCCAGCAGTGATTTTGGAGCCCAAGTAAGTAAAATCTGTCACTGTTTGCAGTGTTTCCCCACCTATTTGCCATGAAGTGATGGGACTAGATGCCATGATCTTAGTTTTTTGAATGTTGAGTTATAAGCCAACTTTTTCACTCTCCTCTTTCACCTTTATCAAGAGGATCCTCAGTTCCTCTTCGCTTTTTGCCATAAGGGTAGTGTCATCTGCATATCTGAGGTTGTTGATATTTCTCCTGGCAATCTTGATTCAAGTTTGTGCTTCATTCACCCCAGGATTTCACATGACATACTCTGTGTATAAGTTAAATAAGCAGGGTGACAATATACAATCTTGACGTACTCCTTTCCCAATCTGGAACCAGTTTGTTGTTCCTTGGCTTCCCTTGTGGCTTCCCTTGTGCAGGTGCACATCTACCTACAATGTGAGAGACCTGGGTTTGACCCCTGGGTTGGGAAGATCCCCTGGAGAAGAGAATAGCTACCCATCTTACTATTCTGGCCTAGAGAATTCCATGGACTGTATAGTCCATGGCATTGCAAAGAGTCAGCAGACACAACTGAATGACTTTCACTTCACTCCGTTTTCCATGTCTGCTTCTAACTGTTGCTTCTTGACCTGTATACAGATTTCTCAGGAGGCAGGTCAGGTGGTCTGGCATTCCCATCTCTTGAAGAATTTTCTACAGTTTGTTGTGATCCACACAGTCAAAGGCTTTGGTGTAGTCAATAAAGCACAAGTATGTGTTTTTCTGGAACTCTCTTGCTTTTTTGATGATCCAGCTGATGTTGGCAATTTGATCTCTGGTTCCTAAATCCAGCTTGAACATCTGGAAGTTCTCAGTTCATGTACTGTTGAAGCCTGGCTTCGAGAATTTTGAGCATTACTTTGCTAACATGTGACATGAGTGCAATTGTGCAGTAGTTTGAACATTCTTTGACATTGCCTTTCTTTGGGATTGGAATGAAAACTGACCTTTTCCAGTCCTGTGGCTGCTGCTGAGTTTTCCAAATTTACTGGCATATTGAGTGCAGCATTTTACCAATACCATCTTTTAGGACTTGAAACAGCTCAACAAGAATTTCATCACCTCTGCTAGCTTTGTGCATAGTGATGCTTCCTAAGGCCCACTTGACTTAGGTATGGACCTAACTTCTAGGTATGGACCTAACACAACTTAGGTATGGATCTAACGGAAGCAGGAGATATTAAGAAAAGATGGCAAGAATACACAGAAGAGCTATACACATGTACATATATATATATATCTGCATATATATATGTGTATATTTCAGCCTTTGTTAATTTACAAGGCAAATATTGCCCAACTCTTCATCCTCATCAGTAGCAAAGGAATGGAAACTGCAGAATTATGTGTGTGCCATGTGTCTATTACTATTATACCTATTTGTTTTATTTAAAAACTCTCCAGATCTTAAGAAAGGAGATAATATCCAATTCTAGAGATGGGTCTGTATGTATATGTGACTGGTAAGACTGGACAGGGGCTGCTGGAAAGAATGGGACAGGAGGGAAAGAAGAAGTCTCCAAGCTATAAGTGTGAACAGAGAGTGAGGCTATTGTTCAGGAAGTGCTGGGCAGAAGCATCTAGAGAAGGAAGCCATCAAAGGCTACACTGGTCAGTTGTCCTCACCAGGTAAGGACCCAGTGTGTTTACTGTCCAAGATACCTGGGAGTGGAGTGAGGAGAACTTGGGAAGGGAGAGGGACAAAAGGCCCCATAGTTAGGAGATTGCTTGGTATGTAAAGGACTTTAGATTTTAACCTTTTAAGGAATCACTGAAGAGTTTCAAGCAAAGGACTGACAAAATGACGTCAATTTAAAGAATCATCTGGTGGCGATGGATATGTATGAAGGTATATGTTTATTAAAATATCAAGTTGCATATCTTAAACATGTATAATTTTTATTTTTCAGTTATACCTCAATAAAGTTGGGGGAGAAAAGCTCTCTGGTAGCAAGATGGAGAATAGTTTGTGAGCAGACATAAGGAAATCAGAGCTATTGATATAAAACCAGCAGTAGCAGCCCTTTCTACATACGATTGAATTTTGTGAATTAAAAAAATTATAGCAGAGATAACCAAATGTAGATTTCCCTCTAAATGAAATAACACTCACAGATTTTAAAAAATTAATACATTTTTATATCTCTGCAAGTGTTTGGGCCTATTTAGAAATTTTTTTAAGTTTCTATCCATAGATCATTAAAATAGCTGACCTTTATTTTAAATTTATTAAAGTATATGATATTAATTTCTTCTACTTTAAATTTATTAATGTATATGATATTAATCTCTTTGACTAAGCTAAAGATAAATTTATTTTTAGAACCTTTGCCATGTCAATTGGTGGCACGATGAAATGATGAAATATCAGGCTGTGACTGTTATTTTCTTCTGAAGAGTCAATTCATTTTCTTATTTGCTCTTAAAGAGTAGATTCAGAGCTATAATATTTCACAGTCCTGTTGATGGTGACAGCCACATTCATTATAAACAGCTTATTAATCCTACAAGGCTCCCTTTAGCTCAAGAATCAGTAAGTTTGTCAGACACACAACTTCTGGAAGTCTGCAATTTGTAGAAAGGAGTCATGGTAAGTGAGAGCACAGATGCATCATTTGAAAATTTGAGTACTTTTGTAATGGAATTCATTAGTAAGACCTCTGAGCAAGCAAACAGAACTGGCACACACTGCCTGATATATTACTGGGCAGTGACAAGGTTTAAACCAACTACAAAACCTAGGCATAATGTCAGGAAATGAGAGAAACTTTCTAGAAGTTATGAGCCAATTCCAAAGGTCATTCTGGATATCTGACTGGATAAGGCATGACAATAATCTCAGGAGGTCTATTCTCAACTGTATTTGAAGCATTCACTGCTTTCTCTCTGAAAAGTAAAATAAAAAGTCAATACAACAAAGCTATCATGTTTAACTGTAGCAAATGAGGAGCAACTGGAGGAGCAATCCAAATAACTCTTTTAAGACTTTTCTTCACCAAGCATGAATATTAAGCATCTCTTGCTTTTTTTCTGCCCTTTCTATTTAACACTGACATTTCGTTTACCATATCTCTGTCTTACATGTTTCTTACATTAACTTTTTTGTCCATATGTACATATCTAACTCACCTTATGAGTTTTTCCTGTCTTTATAAGTATTACGTTGTTTACTAATTGTGCTCAGTGTATCTTATGAATTTCATTTAGCCCATTTGTTTTTTTTATTCTTTATGTAGAATTGAAATTCTTAAATAATACAGCAAACTTGCACTGCAGTAGTTATGCAAAATGAGATTTCAATCATGTTATTATAATTATTAACTGAGTCATATAAGCAGTGACTAATAAATTTAAGTAGTTGACTAAAAAAAGGAGAATTATAGGATTCC
>SJYT01021206.1:112334-154927 GCA_006410635.1 Cephalophus harveyi
GCAAACCTTTTTCTCAAAAGTTAAATACAAGATGTTTATTTGTTGGCTTCAGCTAAAAATTACTCATATGACCATACTCAAGGGATGCTGGAAATTGTTTTTGCCATTGGCCATGAGTCTAACTAAATATCAGGGTTTAGGGAAAGAAAGAGATAACACATTATTGGAAGAGGGATATCAGGGCTCTATCACAAAGTCTGGACAGAACCAAAGTTTCCACCAAAATGTAAAAATGTGATTGACTTATAAATAGAACAAATGTCCAGGCACCTTGTGGGAACACCATCATTTTCCTTCTAATATAAAACTTGATGTATCCAAATCCATATTATTACAACTATCCTTAAAATGTGCATAATTATGATCAAGTTAGCATATGATTAAACATTTTTCTCTAAGAATTTAGATACAAAATAACCAATAATTATCTTGGGCAGCATACTTAGCAAATACATCTTATTACCAAAATAATATTAGGATCATATCATTAAACCAAATATAAACCTTTGAAAACAATTAAAAATGAACCCAACTCTCCCTAAACAGGTGCACACTTTTCTTCTGTAAATCTAAAGAACATCACCCTTTTTTATTTGGTTGGGTTGTTTATCTTTTGAATTTCATATTTTCAGAAAAGTAAACTACTTATCTCTCCTTCAATATGGGTAATTTGTTAAAAACTGGAACTTTATACATTTCTTTTTTGATCCTTGGCTCGTCAATTTGAGGTGGCTGACCTCTAAAATTTATTTGAGATCCCAGAAAATCTTTAAAGGATCTCCTACACTGGCCTTTTAATTGGCTTCCACATTATATTTTCATTCATTGAAGTTCTCCTACTAATAAACGTGGCACTTTCCAACCTCTCAGTTGCTGATATCTGTCCTACTTGCTTTGGGAGAAAAGACAAGGTGGCTGTGCAGAGGGGCTACCGTGCTTTCCACTGCACCGTGTAATCCCTGAAGTCTTAAGGAAGGGGACTAATATTCACTGAAACAATTATACATTACTGAACATGAAATTAAAGTTTTATTTGATATACTTTAGCAGAATTATATATATATTTTTAAATAATCATACATCTTGTTAGCCATATTCTTGAGTATTTTATGTTTAGTTTTCATTGAGGCCTTTTTTTAAAATTTTATTTTCAAGTTAGTGTTCTTAGAATATAAAACAGCTATTGACTTTTATATATTAATTTTATAGCTAGCTACCACATACACTTTCTTACTGTTTCAAATAATTTTTTCACTTAATTCTTTTGCACTTTCCAAATGTACAATGGTATGATCTTCTAATATTTATCCTTCGTATTTTATTCTCCTACTTAATTCTCTTTAGAGGCTTACTGCTTATCACCATGAGGAATTGATAGTCACTGGTTTACAATTTCTGACTCCATCTGAGATGCTAGACACTTTACCCCTATTCACTAAATTAAACCCTACAGCTATTTATAAAGTGGGTATAACCAATAGTTCACAAAGGGAAATTGCTTAAGGTCACAAAGGTCACAAAGGTCTATGGTTTTTCCAGTAGTCATGTATGGATGTGAGGGTTGGACTGTGAAGAAAGCTGAGCACCAAAAAATTGATGCTTTTGAACTGTGGCATTGGAGAAGACTCTTGAGAGTCCCTTGGACTGCAAGGAGATCCAACCAGTCCATTCTGAAGGAGATCAGCCCTGGGTGTTTTTTGGAAGGAATGATGCTGAAGCTGAAACTCCAGTACTTTGGCCACCTCATGCGAAGAGTTGACTCATTGGAAAAGACTCATGCCGGGAGGGATTGGGGGCAGGAGGAGAAGGGGACGTCAGAGGATGAGACGGCTGGATGGTATCACAGACTCGATGGACGTGAGTCTGAGTGAACTCCGGGAGTTGGTGATGGACAGGGAGGCCTGGTGTGCTGCAGTTCATGGGGTCGCAAAGAGTCAGACACGACTGAGCAGCTGAACTGAACTAAACAAGTAAATAAGGGACATAAATATTTTTTGAACCCAGATTTGTTCTCACATTTCATGTATTTTCTAAGATTTTATGTAATAAACCCACAAGAAGAAAATGTAAGATTCAGTAAAAAAGTAGAATCTATTCTCCAACTAATGCTGGAGATTTTAATCATGGGAAAAATCATGAATCAGAAAAGTACCTATTCCAGTTATATATTGCTGTGTAATACATAACTCAACCTCAGGAGTGTAAAACTATACACATTTTATTATACTCATGGATTCTACAGGACATATATTTGGACAAGGCACCACTAGCATAGTTTGACTGTCTATAGGACAACACACAGCATGCCACGTTCTGCTAACAGAATTGTTAGGTACAGGTAGTGTTGTATTTTTGGCTACAGGGTTGGAGAATCCCACGGACGGAGAAGCCTAGTAGGTTACAGTCCACGGGGTCGCAAAGAGTCGGACACGACTGAGCGACTACACCTTCACCTTCACAGGGTTGGCAAGATGAGGCTAGATAGAGAGGAAGAGAACAGACTTGGGGAGGCTCTTGCCTGTCAGGCAAAGGACTTTGGATGTTATTGTGTAGGCAGTCTTTAGAGGAACAATGACCAAATTAGCATTGCAGACTATTCTAGTAGCACTTTGAAAGCTATCAATAAACTGGAGGTGACTGAGGCGGGAGACAGGGGGTTATGTCAAGGAAAAATGATGAATGTTTTACTGGGGCAGTAGCAGTGAGAATTGTCTTGATTTACTGGTGGATTACAGAAGGAAGTTTGGGAGAGGGAGTGAGTCTAGGAGGAGTCCAGGCAGAACTGGATGGAATCCTCACCATTTTTCAGGTGGTGAGGATGTGCAGGAGGCCAGAATGACATGGAAAGGGAAATGGATGATGGACTTCATTTGGAAATATTATATCTGAATTGTCCATGGGGAATTTTCCCATATTACCTCAAAGGAAACTGTCAGGTAGGTAGCTGTCAGTCTGCACTACAGTTTGAGGAATCAGTGTATAGATGGAAACTGAAGCCAAGGGTGTCAATGAGATTGTACTGGGAGGTTTTCAGAAATAATAACCTAAAAAGGCATAAGGACAATCACTGAAAAATACCAATAATTCCATCCCAAGCTGAGTAGGAAGATCAGAGAGCTAGAGGAAAAACCAGGAGAAATGGAAAGAGAATGTCAAGAACTTTCTTGAACTCTGTGACTAAAAGATACTGTCTCTCTTTCTAATGTTAAGGACTGGGCTCCTTAAATCATCAACAGAAGAAGTTTTCAGTGAGAGCCAAGAAAGCTGTAGTGGCTTTGTCTGCTCACAAGGCAGGAGGAGAAGGGGACGACAGAGGACAAGATGGTTGGATGGCATCGCCAACTCAATGGACATAAATTTGAGCAAACTCTGGGAGATGGTGAAAGACAGGGAAGCCTGGTGTGCTGCAATCCATGGGGTCACAAAGAGTCGTGCACAACTGAAAGACTGAACACAACAAAACCCTTTTTCTCTCCTGCCAATCCCTCCATCTGCCTGGTTTCTTGGGAAGAGAGCCAATCATACAAATCCATCTTGCTGGCCATAGTGATTGGCTCACAGTGAATACGTGAGAGGAGCCACCTTTCCCCTTTTTTCCCCCTCCTCCTCTTCCCTTTTTGGAGTTGTATATTGTTGCTTGTATCAAGAGCTGCTATCTGTTGGTTTTAATGGCTGGCGTTTCTCATATGGTGTCTGTTCCAACTGGCCTGTGTATGACTCCTGTTGCCACCAACACATGTTAACTGATTCAGATGTTTAGACTAAGTGAAGAACAGTGTTTGATATGAAAGGAAGCTGTAAAGCATCTGAAAGAGGCAATCTGTAGATTACGACCCTATTATTTTCTGGAAATACCAATCTAAAGTGAGGCTTTGTAAGTTGAAAAAAGCTTAAGATTTTCAGGGCTTTTGCATCAGAAGGACAAATGAGTGAGCAGGCTGAAGGTGTTGAAATGATATACCCGTAAGTAAGTAGAGTCAGGAACAGGCTCATTGATTTGGAAACAAATGTGGAGTCAGGGGACTTGAGATCTCTATGGGGCCAGAGTGAAAACAAGGGTGCTGGCACACCAAAGGATGAGAACTTAGGGATAAGGGACTGGAGTACTGTTGTTGAACATGCATAGCCACCCTGGTTTGTAAGACAAGTGCAAAACTGTGAGTAAGGAATGAAGTAGTGAAATGGAGTGAGGTGGCAACTCAATGTCTAGCATGTTGAGAAACAGTGAGGACAGTACTTTGCATGAATCTGCTATATGGATGCCTGACATCTGTTAGAAGGAGGAGAAAACTTAAGCAAATGTGTGTGAGTTAAGATGTATACATCATTACTGTTGCATTCTGTCTCATGATATCTGTGCAGATCAGATTTCAAGCTGTTTAAGAATATTTCATTGACTCCTAGCTTTCCTGATGATGGGTTCTAAATGCCTAGTTCTTTCCTTACTTTGTATCATTAAAGTTATATTGAAATATATGCTATGGGAAAAATATAATGTGAATCTTGACATATTTTATACATGAACATGCTTTTTCAAGACTGAAATTTAGTGTTTCTGAATCTGCAATATGTTATAACAATATTCTTTCCAAAATAAGAACAAATGGAACATCTTGATGAATTATCTTCTTTTGAGAATATATTTTCCCTCTTTGTGGTATCACTTGAAATAATTTTCCATAGTTGTATGGAATAATAGTCTAAGTATTTATAAGTCATGGAGACAGTTACTTTGGGACACAATTACAAACCAACATGTAGAAGTGCTAAAACTGAGAAACTTTTCTAATTTAAATAAGACACCAATATTTATTTCAGAAAATACTGTCTTACAAAGAGGAGGCAATTATAGTTGCAGGTGAATGACTAGGAGTATTTACACCAAATTGAAATGTGGTGATTCAGAGTAAACAGGTAAATGCCCAGAGTAAACCAAGCATGCTGACACAATGTTTGAGACTGACCAAATAAAACCTCAAAATGTTAGAGTACATATTTAATGCTACCTTTAATGAAGACAGTTTCATGTAAAGTCTATAGCTTCCTTTATGTATTAAGAAACTCTCAAGAGATCATATGCATTCATGCTACTGTTTTTAGACTCAATAACACTTTACAATTTTTCTTAGAATATTACTAGGAAGAAATTTCCAAATGTTTATCTGGTATTTTTTATTATTCCATAAGGAATCTTTTTCAGATTCTAATTCAAAGTATTTCAGTGAAATTAAAGTATATGAAAGGAGTTACATGAATTTAAGTGCTTACAATGGGAATAGCTTCTTTAAAATCTGCATAATTCATGATACTGGTTCAACAAACCAAGTGAAAATGATCACTTTGGATTTTGGGCCCTAAAAAGACATTAGGTGAAATCCCTTATCTGGGTCCCTGATGGGTTGAGTGAAGAAGATGGAAAAGATGTGAGGTGGATAAAGTGTAGGATCTGTTTACACTAGTGTAGGATCCTATACACTTGTATAGGATGTACACATCCCCTAAACAAGTGCGTGATCTGTCTAAATAATCTATTCTCCTTCTTGGAATGGCCCTTGTTTCTCTTCTCTATGATATTTTAGCACAAGTATCTTTTCTCTGTGAAGTGTTCATCATCCACTTCCTCAGACAGAGGTCATCCCTTTGCACATATCTCTTCATAGATAGGCATATGTAACTCATTGTACCTTACTGTACAATGTACAGTACCTCATTGTACCTTACTCATTGTACTTTATCTCTCAGGCCATCCAGATTGTGAGGTTTTTCAGGAATCTTTTGTCTTTATTCAGTGCCAGAAAAGTTAGATTCAAAATAAGAGACTAATTATCATTAGAACAGTTACTTTTTTCAACACATTAAAACAGTCAAGGCATCATACTTTCCTCAAGTGGTAAAAGGATGTGAATAAAATTAGAGGTTAAAGAAATTAGATATCTTTACTTTAACGTCTTTTAATCCACCTCTCAGAATTATAAAACAAGGGTGGGAGTGGTCAGCTGATCTCAAATCACAGGGAGAGAGATACGTATAGGCTCAATATGTATAATACTGACTACTTTTTATGAAGAAATGATAATCTGGGAAACATCTGACATTTTCCTGAGGTCTGAGATCAACCCAGCATTATGTAATATGGTTTCCAAACTCAAATTAGTATTGTCATTTTAAAAAATGCTTCTGTATGTGAAAAATTCTCCTGGAATAATCCAAGAAATAAAAGCGGGGTTGGGGATGCAGGGAGAAGACAGCCTGCTGAAGTCAGGACAAGTCAAGGGTATTAAAACAAGGGTGGGAGTGGTCAGCTGATCTCAAATCACAGGGAGAGAGATACATATAGGCTCAATATGTATAATACTGACTACTTTTTATGAAGAAATGATAATCAGGGAAACATCTGACATTTTCCTGAGGTCTGAGATCAACCCAGCATTATGTAATATGGTGTTTCCAACTCAAATTAGTATTGTCATTTTAAAAAATGCTTCTGTATGTGAAAAATTCTCCTGGAATAATCCAAGAAATAAAAGCGGGATTGGGGATGCAGGGAGAAGACAGCCTGCTGAAGTCAGGACAAGTCAAGGGTATTAGTTTTTTAGATTCCCTATCAGCTTGGGCACTTCTCAGATTTGTGGATTTGAATGCATGATTTAGTTTTCTCTGATTTAATGTCAGCATCTTTAAAATGGCCAAAGTGAGTGTTTCCTTGTTCTGATAATTAAATGAGACTTGGTGTGTAAAGCATATAAAAACAGTAGACATCAATAAAATTTAGTCTCCTTGTCTTATCCAAAATCTAACCAATATACTCCATAGTTGAGCAGTTCTTTAGTGTGCATAAGGATAGACTTGAATTCTTTTCAAGATGCATATTCTTGAGCATCATTACAAGAAATTTTGATCCAGTTGGTCTATAAGGCCCAGAAATCTTTTTAACAAATCTTTCAAGTGATTCTGATGTAAGTGCCATTTAGAAGATCACACTCTAAGTTGGAATACCACTGAGAACCATTTAGGTAGACTGGTAGATATGTAGTATATGGTGCCATGGTGGCTCAGACGGTAAAGATCTGCCTGCATTGTAGGAAACCTCAGTTTGATCCCTAGGTTGGGAAGATCCCCTGGAGAAGGGGATGGCAAAATATAAAGTATTCTTGCCTAGAGAATTCCATGGAGAGAAGAGTCTCGCGGGCTACAGTTCATGGGGTTGTAAAGAGTCAGACATGACTCAGCGACTAATAAGTTAACTTTAATGTTTATAATTTTATGTAAGTAGAGTTCAGAGATGATAAGTCTATAAGAAAACAGGGAAAGTATGGGTTTAGTGAGTTCAAGTTCAGTTCAGTTCAGTTCAGTCGCTCAGTCGTGTCCGAACCAGTCTGTTGTTCCATGTCCACTTCTAACTGTTGCTTCCTGACCTGCATACAGATTTCTCAAGAGGCAGGTTAGGTGGTCTGGTATTCCCATCTCTTTCAGAATTTTCCGCAGTTTCTTGTGATCCACACAGTCAAAGGCTTTGGCATAGTCAATAAAGCAAAAGTAGATGTTTTTCTGGAACTCTCTTGCTTTTTCCATGATCCAGCGGATGTTGGCAATTTGATCTCTGGTTCCTCTGCCTTTTCTAAAGCCAGCTTGAACATCAGGGAGTTCACGGTTCACGTATTGCTGAAGCCTGGCTTGGAGGATTTTGAGCATTTGAGAATATCCACTGCTCCTCCCTAAACCCACCATGTTTCAGTCTTGGGATCCAAGCCTGGTCTGGTTGCTGGGATGGGACCCCAACTGAGCTGAAGGAGTTGAGAGAAAATAAGGAATGCAGCTCTTTTGTGTGTGTGTGTGTGTGTTTTGATTTTGTAGGAATAGCACTGATTTACAGTATGTTTTTGTTGTACAGGTACACATAGGAGATTCATTGACACATCTGCAAATGTCAAGTTTTTGAAACTTTTATTCTAATGCAGGTTATTAAAGCATTTGGACTAGCATTTTGTTGATGACCTATTTTAATATATATTAGTGCCTATAGCTTTCTCGCAACTCCTAATTTCAGGTTTTGGAGGGGGTTTTTGTTTTGTTTTTTCCACCTTTTGCCTTTGGTAAGCTATGTTTGTTTTTTAAGTTTTGTGTATTTCTTCTTGTAATGTAGTTCCCTTTGTTGAGTTTTCCACTCCACTACTATGTGATAACACTTTATGTTTGTCTCTCCTTAGGTGCTATATTTTATTCAGCATCATCATACTTAGGTGCATTCATATTGCTGAGGTACACATTACTGTGTTCTTTTTTATGGCTTAGTCATATTCCAGTATTTCTCTGTATCACTTTTTGCTCCACCTTCATTTTTCCATCGCCATGTTCGTACATCAGCTTTTTGAAGGAGTTCATGCTGACATGAACTTGCGGGACCTGGGTCTTTTCAAAAGAAGGCTTTCTCCCCCTGTATGCCCCGGCATAGAATTGCCTGATCATCAGGTGGCTTGGTTGTCAGTGTCTTAAGGGACGCTCCATAATGTTTTGCCTGTGACGCTATGCAATTTTCATTTTCTCCAACAGCTTAGGAGGCTTCCCACCTCCCCCAGACCTTCCCCAGTATTTATTGTTCCTGGATGTTTAAACGATCAGCACTCTGACTGGTGGGTAATGATACCCTGGTGCAAGATTCAATCACTTCTCCTTAAGCTTTATGGATGTGGGTGATCTTTGCCTGGGTGATGTTGAATTTTTTTTTTTTTTTTTTTTTTTCATTTAGTTGGTGTGAGTCATACTTAACTGCTGAGATTGGCCTCTGGAAAGACGTCCTGATTTGCGTTGTTTTTGCCCCTGCTCTTTCCTCCCAGTCGTCTTGTGGGCCGGGGTCCTTCCCAGCCCTTCAGGCTTTGTGAACTTTCAGTGCCCAGAAGCACTGATGTGACCATCGCAGTTAATGTCCACAAGGCGGCAGCACTTTTTCACGCTCAATTCCGTTTCTGGGGAAAGCAGAACCCTAGAGGATCTGGAACTGGAAGAAACACAAGCTGGAATCAAGATTGCTGGGAGAAATATCAATAACCTCAGATACGCAGATGACCACCACCCTTATGGCAGAAAGTGAAGAGGAGCTAAAAAGCCTCTTGATGAAAGTGAAAGAGATGCTGCAATTCATGGGGTCGCAAAGAGTCGGACACGACTGAGCGACTGAACTAAACTGAACTGAGAGGATCTGGGCTTCCACGGTTGTCATTGGGAATGTCCTGGGCCAGAATAATGCCTGAGGGCTTCTGTTTTCCTAGGGCTTCCCTCTGAGCCTTCACCTCAGGAACAAGTCTGAAGCCCTGCATGGGGGTCCCCTGGAGGGGGTCCTGGCTGGGGAGGCCTTTGAAACAAGGCAGTTGCATTACAGATCTCGTTACCTGGAGAGGAGAGCAGCTGGGTTTTCCAAACTCCTCCTGCCCAGGGCCTCCATCATTATATGGGTGCATTCAGATTGGGTTGGGTCCTAGCTGGTCTATCTGCATCAGAGAATTTGTGTTCCCGTGCAGAGAGGAATGAGGAATACAGGTCTGAAAGGGGCTCAGATGCTGAGACACCATCCCTTCCTCCCTGAACCCCACCATATTTCAGCCTCAGGATCTCAACTTAGGGACCTGGCATCAACCAGGCTAAAGGAGTTTAGAGCGGAATAGAGTTCTTTTTTTTTTTCCTCTTTGTTTCATTTGAATCTTTACAGGAATATCATTGTTTTACAGTGTGCTTTTTATTGTATGTGTCGCTTCAGTCGCTCAGTCATGTCCGACTCTTTGTGACCCCATGGACTGCAGCATGCCAGGCCTCCCTGTCCAGCTCTTGGAGTTTACTCAAACTCATGTGCATTGAGTCAGTGATGCCATCCAACCATCTCATCCTCTGTCATCCCCTTCTCCTCCCACCTTTAATCTTTCCCAGCATCAGGGTCTTTTCAAATGAGTCAGTTCTTCGCATCAGGTGGCCAAAGTATTGGAGCTTCAGCATCAGTCCTTCCAATGAATATTCAGGACTGATCTCCTTTAGGATGGACTGGTTTGATCTCCTTGAAGTCCAAGGGATTCTCAAGAGTCTTCTCCAACACCACAGTTCAAAAGCGTCAATACTTCTGTGCTCAGCTTTCTTTATAGTACAACTCTCACATCCATACATGACTACTGGAAAAACTGTAGCCTTGACTAGAGGGACCTTTGTCAGCAAAGTAATGTCTCTGCTTTTGAATATGCTGTCTAGGTTTGTCATAGCTTTTCTTCCAAGGAGCAAGTGTCTTTTAATTTCATGGTTGCAGTCACCATCTGCACTGATTTTGGAGCCCCCAAAATAAAGTCTGTCACTGTTTCCACTGTTTCCCCATCTATTTGCCATGAAGTGATGGGACCAGCTGTCATGATCTTGTGTAGAGACAGGCAATTCATTGATACCTCTACAGGTTCCATATTTTTGGAGCTTTCATTCTAATTCAAGTTATTAAAGCATTATGACCAGCTTTCCTTTTACTCTCAATTACATTTAGTTGATGCTGTCTTTTATACATGTATTAGTGTGTGTAGATTATTCACACCTTCAAATTTCTGGGTTTTTTTCCTCCTTTTCCCTTTATCGAGCATAAGGTAAATAAGCCAGTTTCTCTTTTCTAATGTAGTTCATTTGGCTGAGTTTTCCATTCCATCACTAATAATTACCACACAGTGTTTGTGTTTCTATGTCTAATTTTATTTAGTATTTTTATATATGTGTCTGTCCGGGTTGCTGAGGTGGATGTCCATGCATTCTTCGTCGTGGTTCTGTCAGATTGCATTGTCTCTCTGGGCAACTTTTTGTCCCAGTTTCGTCTCTCCCTGGATACACTCCCTGCGTGCTTGACTTGTGTGCTTAGAGAGGGTGCGTAGTGACGGCTGCAGCGTCTGCCTCTTTGGGATTAAGATTGGCTCTGCCTGTATACCCGGGCATGGAATTGCCTGATCATCTGATATCTTGATTTTTCAGTGTCGTCCTTCCTAGGGTAGGCTGTTGAAACAAGGAGTTGGAGTAAAGGATGGCCACCACCTGCAGACCTGGACAGCAGCTGGGTTCTCTAAGCTTTTGTGTCCACGTTTACCACCATGATGTGGGTCCACTGAGATTGGGTCGGCTCCTGGCTGGCCCATCTGCCTCAGGAAAATGTGTTCCTACCCAGAGGGGAGCAAGAAACACAGGCCCAAAAGAGGGTTCAATGCTAGAACATCCTCTTCTCCTCCTGAAATCCCACCTTACTTCGGCCTTGGGGTTCAAGCCTGGTCTGGCTATGGGGACTAGACTCCAATGGGGCTGAAGGAGTCTAGAGAGGAGTGGGGAGCGCAGCTTTTTTCTCTATTGCATTTTGAATTTTATAGGAATATCATTGATTTACAGTGTGGTGTTTGTTTTCCAGTACAGGTACAGACAGGGGGTTCATCAATACATCTACAAATGCCAAGTTTTGGGAACTATTGTTCCAAAACAGGTTATTAAAGCATTTGGACTAGCATTTTTGTTGGTGACTTATTTTAATAGCTATGGGCCTGTATAGGTTACTCCCACCTCCTAAATCCGTTTTTTTTTTTTTTTCCTGCACTTTTTCCCTTTGGTGAGTTTGTTTGAACTTCTTCATGTATTTCTCCCTTTAATGTAATTCCTTTCGTTGAGCAGCCCATTTCATTACTACGCAATAGCATTCACGTTTGCCTTTCTCTGTGTAATATATTTTGTTTAGTATGGTCATACACAGGCCCATTCATGTTGCTGAGGTACATATTATTGCCTTCTTCTCTATGGCTTAGTCACATTCCACTATTCCTCTGTATCACGTTTGTTCATGCTTTCTTTTTCCATTGCCTTGTTCCTACCTTTCCTATGAAAGGGTGTGTGCTGAGGTGAACTTGCGGTGCCTGGGTCCTTTGGGAAGAAGGCTTTCTCCACCTACACATCCAGGCACAGAATTGCCTGGTCATCTGACAGCTTGGTTTCAGTGTCTTAAGGACGCTCCGGAGTGTTCTGCATCTGACTCATGCACTTTTCATTTTCTCCAACAGGCTTCCCACCTGTTGGGAGATCTTCCCCAGAATTTATTGTTCCTGGATGTTTACAAGATTTAATCACTTCTGAGATCCTAAGGCTGAAATATGGTAGGATTCAGGGAGGAAGGGAGGGTGTGCCAGCATTTGAGCCCCTTTCAGACCTGTATCTTTGCTCCTCTCTGCATGGGAACACAAATTTCTTGATGCAGATGGACCAGCCAGGACCCAACCCAATCTGAGTGCACCCAAATACTGATGAAGCCCCTGGGCAGGAGGAGTTTGGAAAACCCAGCTGCTCTCCTCCTCTCCAGGTGTTGGAGATCCTGAATGCAGCTTCCCCAGATCTTCCCCAGAATTTATTGTTCCTGGATGTTTACAAGATTTAATCACTTTTCAATCGTTATCTATGTGGATATTCGTTTCCTGGGCGATTTTAAATGTTTTTCCTGTTTTTTTTTTTGTTTACTTGGTGTGAGTCATCCTTACCTGTTGAGATTGGAAAGTCGTCCTGATTTGCTTTTCTCTCCCCCTCTTGCTCCTTCCTCCTGACTGTTTCTTGTGGACCCAGGGTCCTTCTCAGCCCTTCCGGCCTTGTGAAGATTCAGGGCCCAGAAGCAGTGGTGTGACCGTTGCAGTTACATAATGTGTCCACAGGGAGGCAGCACTTTCCCACGCCTAACTGATTGCTGGGGAAAGCTGAGCCCCAGTGGCTCTGGGCTTCCAGGGTTGTCATTGGGAATGTCCTGGCCCAGAAAAAGCCCCGAGGGCTTCTGTCTTCCTAGGGCTTCCTTCTCAGCCCTCACAGCGAAAACAAGTCTGAAGGCCTGCATCGAGGTTCCCTGGAGGGTGTGGTCCTGCCTAGGGGAGGCCCTTGAAACAAGGAAGCTGCATTCAGGATCTCCATCACCTGGAGAGGAGGAGAGCAGCTGGGTTTTCCAAACTCCTTCTGCCCAGGGGCTTCATCAGTATATGGGTGCACTCAGATTGGGTTGGGTACTGGCTGGTCCATCTGCATCAAGAAATTTGTGTTCCCATGCAGGGAGGAGCAAGGAATACAGGTCTGAAAGGGGCTCAAATGCTGGCACACCCTCCCTTCCTCCCTGAATCCCACTGTATTTCAGCCTTAGGATCCCAGCCTGCTCAGGCTGCGGGGCACTGCAGGGCTTAAGGCCTTTAGAGAGGAGCAGAGAGTGCAGTTCTTTTTTTTTTTTTTTTTTGGCGTTTTTTGTTTTGGCCTTCTCTGTTTAATTTTAAAAGCTCTAGAAATATTGATTTACCGTGTGTTGTTTCATGTGTGTGCAGACAGGCAATTCATTGACACATCTACATGTGTCACGTTTTTGGAGCTTTCGTTCTAATTCAGATTAAAGCAGGATGACAAGCCTTCCCTTTACTCTCACTTACATTTAGTTGATGTTGTCTTTTATATATGTATTAGTGTGTGTAGATTATTCACGCCTTCAAATTTCTAGTTTTTTCCCCACCTTTTCCCTCTGTTGAGCCTAAATTAACGTTGATGAGTCAATTTCTCTTTTATAATGTAGTTTATTTAGCTGAGTCTTCCCTTCAACCACTAGGTAGTAACACAGGATATCTGTTGTTCTGTGTCTAATTTAGTTTATTGAGTAGCTTCCTATATGGGCCAATCCCTGTTGCTGAGGTGGATATTAGCTTATTTTATTTATGGCCCAGTGAGCTTGCATTGTCTCTCTGTAGGACATGTTGTCATAGTTTCGTCTCTCCCTGGGTACGTTCCCCACTTGCCTGACTTGTGCGCTTGAACGGGGAGTGCTGTAGTGACGGCTGCAGAGCCTGCCTCTTTTGGAATTCAGATTGGCTCTGCCTGTATACCCAGGCATGGAATTATCTGATATCGTGATTTTTCAGTGTTGTCCTTCCTAGGGCAGGCCTTTGAAACAAGGAGTTGGAGTAAAGGACGGGCATCACCTGCAGACCTGGACAGCAGCTGGGTTTTCCAAGTTTCTGTGTCCACGGATACCGCCATGACGTGGGTCCACTAAGATTGGGTTGGCTCCTGGCTAGCCCATCTGCATCAGAAAAATATCTTCCTACCCAGTGAGGAGCAAGAAGTATAGGCCCAAAAGAGGGCTCAAATGCTAGAACATCCTCTGCTCCTCCCGAATCTCACCATACTTCAGCCTTGGGATCCAAGCCTGGTCCGGCTGTGGGGACTGGGCTCCAATGCGGGTGAAGTAGTTTAGAGAGGAGTGGGGAGGACAGGTCTTTTTAATGCATTTTGAATTTTATAGGAATGTCATTGATTTACAGTATGTTTGTTGTACAGATACAGATGGAGGATGCATCAATACATCTACACATGCTGAGTTTTGGGAACTATCATTCCATACAGGTTATGAAAGCATTTGGACTAGCATTTTGTTGATGACCTATTTTAATAGGTAGGATCATGTATAGTTTAGTCCCGCCTTCTAAACCTATTCCCCCCCACCCCCACTTTTTCCCTTTGGTAAGCAGAAGCTTATTTCAGTTTCTCAGTGTATTTCTCCCTTTAATGGAATGTCTTTTATTGCGTTTAACCTTCCACTACTAACTGGTAACATTTTGTTTGTCTTTCCCTGTGTATTTTATTTAGTCTGGTTATACATGGTCCACTCATGTTGCTTGAATGGTTCACATTATTGCACTCTTCTTGACAGCTGAGGCGCATTCCACTATTCTGTGCCACGTTTTGCTTGTGCTTTCATTTTCCATTGCCGTGTTCCTGCTTTGGCTCGGGAAGGAGCGCGTGCTGAGGTGAACTTGTAGTGCCTGGGTCCTCTGGAAAGAAGGCTTTCTCCACCTGTACATCCAGGCACAGAATTGCCTGATCCTCTTCTGGCTTGGTTTCGGCATCTTAAGGACGCTCTGGAGTGTTCTGCATGTGACTCTGTGCACTTTTCATTTTCTCCAACAGCTTCAGAGGCTTCCCAGCTCCCCCAGTCCTTCCCCAGCATTGATCGTTCCTGGATGTTTAAACAGTAAGCACTCCGACTGGTGGGTAATGATACCCTGGTGCAAGATTCAATCACTTCTCCTTAATCTTTATCCATGTGGACATTCTTTCCTGGGCGATTTTATTGTTTTTAATTATTTTAATTGGAGGCTAATTACTTTACAGTATTGTGGTGGTTTTTCCCATACATCGACATGAATCAGCCACGGGTATACCTGTGTTCCCCATGCTGAACTCCCCTCCCAACACCCTCCCCACCCCGTGCCTCTGGGTGGTCCCAGAGCCCCAGCTTTGAGGGCCCTGTTCCGTGCACCAAACTTGCACTGGTCCTCTGTTTTACATATGGTGATATACACGTTTCAAAGCTATTCTCTCATATTGTCACACCCTCCCCTTCTCCCATAGAGTCCAAAAGTCTGTTCTTTACAACTGTGTCTCTTTTCCTGTCTTGTATATAGTGTCATTACTGTCTTTCTAAATTCTATATATATGTTTTAATACACTGTACTGGTGTTTCTCTGATTTGTTTCACTCTGTATAATAGGCTCTAGTTTCATCTGCCTCATTAGAACTGACTCAAATGCATTCTTTTTTATATCTGAGTAATATTCCATGGTGTATGTACCACAACTTTTTCTTGAACTTAATAAATTTATTTTTAATTGAAGAATAATTGCTTTACAGTATTGTCTTGGTTTCTAACAAATAGCAACATGAATTAGTCATAGGTTTACCCATGCAAAAATTTTTTTGGCAAATATTTTCTTTCTTACAGTCTGTGGTTTGATTTATTTTTCTTTCCTTTTAAAAAATTTATTTATTTTAGTTGGAAGCTCATTGCTTTACAATATTGTGGTGGTTTTTGCCATATATTGACATGAATCAGCCACGGTTGTACATCTGTACCTGCAGTTCCAAAGCCCCTTCCACCTCTCTCCTCATCCCATTGCTCTGGGTTGTCCCAGTGCATCAACTTTGAGCGCCCTGTTTCATGCATCGAACTTGGACTGGTCCTCTATTTCACATTTGGTATGTTTCAGCTATTCTCTCAAATCATCCCACCCTTGCCTTCTCCCCCAGAGTCCAAAAGTCTGTTCTTTATATCTGTGTCTCTTTTGCTATCTCTCATAAAGGTTCATTGTTACCATCTTTCTAAATTCCATACATATGCGTTAGTATACTGTATTGGTGTTTTCCTTTCTGACTGACTTCATTTTGTATAATAGGCTCCAGTTTCATCCACTTCATTAGGACTGATTTAAATGTATTCTTTTTAATGGCTGAGTAATACTCCATTGTGTATATGTACCACAGCTTTCTTATCCATTCATCTGCTGATGGACATCTAGGTTGCTTCCATATCCTGGCTATTATAAACAGTGTTGTGATGAACACTGGGGTACACGTGTCTCTTTCGATTCTGGTTTCCTCAGTGTGTATGTCCAGCAGTGGGATTGCTGGGTCGTATGGCAGTTCTATTTCCAGTTTTTTAAGGAATCACACACTTCTCCATAACGGCTGTACTAGTTTGCATTCCCACCAACAGTGTAAGAGGGCTCCCTTTTCTCCACACCCTCTCCAGCATTTATTTAGACTTTTTGATGGCAGTCAGTCTGCCCTACATGAGATGGTGCCTCATTGTGGTTTGATTTGCATTTCTCTGATAATGAGTGATGTTGAGCATCTTTTCATGTGTTTGTACATCTTCTTTGAAAGACGTCTGTCTAGTTCTTTGGCCCATTTTTGTTTGAGTTGTTTATTTTTCTGGTATTGAGCTGCACTCGCTGCTTGTATATTTTAGAAATGAATTCTTCGTCAATTGTTGTGTTTGCTATTATTTTCTTCCATTCTGAAGGCTGCCTTTTCACCTTGCTTACAGTTTCATTTGTTATGCAAAAGCTTAAGTTTAATTAGGTCCCATTTGTTTATTTTTGCTTTTATTTCCATTACTCTGGGAGGGGGATCATAGATGATCTTGCTGTGGTTTATGTCAGAGAGTGTTCTGCCTATGTTTTCCTCTAAGAGTTTTATAGTTTCTGGTCTTACATTTAGATCTTTAATCCATTTTGAGTTTATTTTTGTGTATGGTGTTAGAAAGTGTTCTAGTTTCATTCTTTTACAGGTTCCTGGGCAATTTTAAATGTTTTTCCTTTTCTTTCATTTACGTAGTGTGAGACATACTTACCTGTTGAGACTGGACTCTGGAAAGTCGTCCTGATTTTCATTTTTTTCCTCTCCTGCTCCTTCCTCCTGATTGTTTTTTGTGGGCCCGGGGTCCTTCCCAGCCCTTCAGGCCTTGTGAAGATTCAGTGCCCAGCAGCAATGGTGCGACCATTGTAGTTACACAAAATGTCCACAAGGCGGCAGCACTTTCCCACGCCTAACTCTGATTGCTGGGGAAAGCTGAGCCCCACTGGATCTGGGCTTCCAGGACATTAGGAATGTCCTGGCCCAGAAAAACTCCTGAGGGCTTCTGTTCATCCTAGGGCTTCCTTCTCAGCCCTCACAGCGAAAACAGATCTGAAGGCCTGCATCGAGGTTCCCTGGAGGGTGTGGTCCTGCCTAGGGGAGGCCCTTGAAACAAGGAAGCTGCATTCAGAATCTCGATCACCTGGAGAGGAGGCGAGCAGCTAGGTTTTCCAAACTCCTTCTGCCCAGGGGCTCCATCAGTATTTGGGTGCACTCAGAGTCGGACACGACTGAGCGACTTCACTTTCACTTTTCACTTTCATGCATTGGAGAAGGAAATGGCAACCCACTCCAGTGTTCTTGCCTGGAGAATCCCAGGGACGGGGGAGCCTGGTGGGCTGCCCTCTGTGGGGTCGCACAGTCGGACACGACTGAAGTAACTTAGCAGCTGCAGCAGCAGATTGGGTTTGGTGCTGGCTGGTCCATCTGCATCGGGAAATTTGTGTTCCCATGCAGTGAGGAGCAAGGATTAAGATCTGAAAGGGGCTCAAATGCTGGCACACCCTCCCTTCCTCCATGAATCCCACCATATTTCAGCCTTAGGATCCCAGCCTGCTTAGGATGCAGGGATGTGGCACCATCCAGGTTAAAAGAGTTTAGAGAGGAGTAGAGTGTGCAGGGTTTTTTGTGTTTTTTTCCTCTATTTTATTTTAAATTTTTATAGTAATGTCATTGATTTACAGTCTGTGTTTTGTTTTATGTTTACAGACAGGCAATTCACTGGTAAATCTACACATGCCTAGTTATTGGAGCTTTTGTTTTAATGCAGGTTATTAAAGCTTTGTCACCAGACTTCCTTTTACTCTAAATTACATTTAATTGATAGTGTATTTATGTGTTTTGTGTGTAGATTATTCACATCTCCAAATTTCTAATCTTCTCCAACTTTTTCCCTTTGTTAAGCATAAATTAACAGAAATAAGTTTATTCCTCTTTTAAAGTAATTCATTTTTCTGACTTTTCCATTGTGCCACTGAATAGTAACATTTAGTATTTTCAAATATGGGTTGATTCCTGTTGCTAAGGTGGATATCACTTCATTCTTCCTGACTCAGTCAGCTTCCAATTCTCTACCACTTTTTCTCATACATTCATCTTTCCTTGGATATGTTCACTGGCCTGTGATTTGGGTATTTTAAATAGTGAGTGCCATACTGAAGGTTACATTGCCTGCCTCTTTTGGAATTAAGATCTGCCCCGCCTATACACCCAGGCATAGAATTGCCTGATCATCTGATATCTTGATTTTTACTGTTGTAGGCCCAAAGTAGGCCTTTTAAAAAAGGGTTAGAGTAAGAATCAGCGTTGGCTGCATACCTGGACAGCACTTGGGTTTTCCAAGTTTTTGTGTCCATGGACACCACCACTATTTGAGTACACAAAGGTTGATTTGGCTCTAAGCTGGCACGTCTGCATCAGGAAATTGTGTTTCCATGCAGTGCTGATCAGGCAGTTACAGGCCTGAAAGAGGGCTCAAATGCTGGGACAGCCTCCCCGCATCCTGGAGCCCCACTGTATTTCAGCCTTGGCACCCAAGCCTGGTCTTGCTGCCTGGATGTCAATGTGGACATTCTTTTCCTGGGCACTTGTAAATTTTCTTCTCTTCTTTTTTTCAAGTGGTGTGAGTCATATCTACCTGCTGAGATTGGCCTCTGGAAAGTCATCCTAATTTGCATTTTGCTTTCTGGCCTCCTTCCTCCTGATTGTTTCTTAGGACCAGTGTCCTTGGATGTCCTTTAGGCTTTATGAATATTTAGTGCCCCGAAGCAGATTTGACTGTTGTAGTTACAAAAATCATCCACAAGGTGGCAGTCCTTTTCATGCCCATTTCTGGTTGCTTGGGAAACCAGAACCCTAGGGAATCTGAGCTTCCACGGTTGTCATTGGAATGTCCTGCTCCAGAAAATCCCCTGAGGGCTTCTGTCTTCCTACTTCTTCCCCCCTTACCCTCCCATAAAGGGACAAATATGGACTCCCACGAAGTCATTTGATTCCGGTTGTTGTCCTTCATTTGCTGCTGCTGCTGCTAAGTCGCTTCAGTCGTGTCCGACTCTGTGCGACCCCATAGACGGCAGCTCACCAGGCTCCCCCATCCCTGGGATTCTCCAGGCAAGAACACTGGAGTGGGTTGCCATTTCCTTCTCCAATGCATGAAAGTGAAAAGTGAAAATGAAGTTGCTCAGTCGTGTCTGACTTTCAGCGACCCCATGGACTGCAGCCCACCAGGCTCCTCCGTCCATGGGAATTTCCAGTCGAGTATTGGAGTGGGGTGCCATTGCCTTTTAAACAAAGAGGATCAAATAAGGATGCACGTCATCAGAAATTTTGGAGAGCAGCTTGCTTTTCCTTGCTTTTTCTCCTCAGAGACCACTATTCTTTGCGTGCAGTAGAACTGGCTTGGTCCTTGAAACGACCCTTTGGAACAGAACAGTGTGTTCCTATCCAGAGTGAAACTTGTAGTATATATCAGAAAGGCGCCTCCTGCTGGGACATCTCATTTCCTTTCTGAAGTGTGAAGTGTAACTCGCTCAGTTGTGCCTGACTCTTTGCAACCCCATGGACTGCAGCCAATCAATCAGCCTCCTCTGTCATGGGATTTTCCAGGCAGGAACACTGGGGTGGGTTGCCATTCCTTTCTCCAGGGGATCTCCCCGACCCAAGGATCAAACCCAGGTCTGCTGCACTGCAGGCAGATTCTTCCTTTCTTCAGAAAGAACTTTTCTTCAGCCCACAGCTTTTTAGCCTTGGGATCCAAGCCTGCTCAGGCCTCAGAAACGTGACACCAGCCAAGGAAACCGCAGCTGAAGAGGGGCAGTGCAGGAAATCCTTGTGTGATTCCACGCCCCCCACACACTTTGGTTAATATAATTTTCAATTTTTATTAAACTATCATTGATTTCTACTTTTTTTTTTAAGTGTGCAGTAAAGGTATTCAGTGATACATGCCAATTGTTTTGACCTTCTGCTCCCGTAAAGGTTATTAAAGCATGTTGAATAAAATTCTTTGTGCTGTAGGTTAGGTTTTTATTGATGATATATCTTATATATTAGTTTGTATAGGTTTTTCCCATCTCCTAATTTCCCTTTACCTCCAACTTTTCCCTTTGGTAAGCCTCTGAGCAGGTTTCTCTTTGAGCCACCTGATGGGAAGAGCCGATTCATTGGAAAAGACCCTGAACTGGGAGAGATTAAGGGCAGGAGAGAACAGGCCAACAGAGGATGAGATGGTTGGATGGCATCACCGACTCCATGGACATGGGTTCCACAAACTCATGTGAAAGGACAGGGAAGACATAGTGAAGGACAGGGAAGCCTGGTGTGTTAAAGCCCATGGGGTTGCAAAGAGTCAGACACAGCTGAGCAACTCACACACATGGGAATCCTATAAAACCTTGGCTGAGAGTGAACCTCTTCAAAGAAGATTGGCATTTGTGCCCAAAACTTGTTATGAGTCAAGGACAACTGTTTATTTTTTTAAATATTTATTTGGCTGCACCCAGTCTTAGTTGTGGCATATGGATCTTTTTTGAAATTGAAGCGCATGGGACCTAGTTCCCTGACCAGAGATCGAACCCCAGGCCCCCTGCATTGGGAGCACGGAGTCTAAGCCACTGGACCACCAGGGAAGTCCCAGGACAACAGTTTATTTTACTTCCTCGGTTTGATGCGGTCCTGGATCCCTATAGGATGGGTGCTGTCCAAAACCCTTACCAACTAGTATGTGTTCTGCTGAGGCTCCAGCTCCCGTGAGTGGAACTGTGAGATGAGGGTCCAGGAGGGCCTGCTGGCACCGGTGGTGGCAGCCTTGGGTGGCTACAGGGACACCAGAGGGCACGTGCTTGTTCTCATGGCTGTGATTCACTGTGATGAAAGGATGCAAAAAGTCAGCCAAGGGGAAAGCACATGGAGTGAAGTCTCTGGGAAATCAGGCCCCAATTCCAAGGACCTCTTCCAGGGGAGTCGCGCAGGAAGTGCTCAACTCCTCCAGCCCTTAGCTGTGACGACGCATGTGAAACATCACCTGTCAGGAGGATGTTTTCATTGGGGGCTGCTCATAAAGTATCCCCTCTGCCTGGAACAGACCAACATTCCAGACTCCTGGAAGGAAAGCAGGTGTTTGGCATAAACTATGTTTGTACACACAGTTTAAGCACTCTTATCACTTAGAGTTGTGGGAATCCTCCGGAATTCCAGGTTCCCAGATGACTACCAGAGACCAACCTAGCAAGCAGCCTTTCTAAGGATCGCAGTCTGAGACCTATTGTTTTCAATCTTCTCTGCATAGTTTGCTATCAAGATGCCTTGGCCCAGGGCCCAGGGAGCAAAGTAATCATCAGTCGGACCCTAGGCACAGGATGAGAACAACGTTAGGTGTTGATCTCGGTGGTGACCTTTAGGGGTTAACATTATCAGTCCTTAGGCTACAGGAGACCTGGGGACTGTGTGCTCATGGTCAAATAGTTAACATCTCCCACTTGGTGAGGGGTCTTCACATCTGGAAAACAGCTCAGGAATGTGCATCAGATACTGTTATCTAGGTACTTCAGAGAGGAGCTAAAGCAGAGAGTATGGGGGAAGACCCCATAAGCTCCTGCTCAGTTACAATATAATGTCTTTTACTTGGTGATTCTTGTATTCCCCTGGGGCTTCCCAGGTGGCGCCAGTGGTAAAGAACAAGTCTGATCAAGTGATGGGACTGGATGTCATGATCTTAGTTTTTTGAATGTTGGATTTTAGGGCCTGCGTTTTCACTCTCCTCTTTTACCTTCATCAAGAGGCCCTTTAGTTCCTGGTCATTTTCTACTAGGTGGTAGCAGATATCACTCTAAAGTGGTATCATCTGTATATCTGAGATTGTTGATATTTCTCCCAGAAATCTTGATTCCAGTTTGAGTCATTCAGCCCTGCATTTTGCATGATGTACTATGCATGAAAATTAAATAAGCAGGGTTACAACTTTGACATATTTCTTTCCCAATTTGAACCAGTCTGTTGATCCCTGTCGAGTTCTAACTGTTGCTTCTGACCTGCATACATGTTTCTCAGGAGGCAGGTAAGGTGGTCAGGTATTCCCATCTCTTTAAGAATTTTCCACACTTTGTTGTGATCCACACAGTCAAAGGTTTAGCACAGTCAATGGAACAGAAGTAGATGTTTTCCTGGAATTCCCTTGTTTGTTCTATGATCCAACAGATGTTGGCAGTTTGATCTCTGGTTCCTCTGCCTTTCCTAAATCCAGCTTGAACATCTGGAAGTTATCACTTCATGTACTGTTGAAGCCTGGCTTGAAGGATTTTAAGCACTGCCTTGCTAGCATGTGAAATGAGCACAATTGTGCACTAATCTGAACGTTCTTTGGCATTGCCCTTCTTTGGGATTGGAATAAAAACTGTGGCCTGTGGCCATGGCTGAGTTTTCCAAATTTGCTGGCATATTGAGTGTAGCACTTTGACAGCAACATCTTTTAGAATTTAAAATTGCTCACCTAGAGGTCAAATACCTCTACTAGCTTTGTTCACAGTAAAGCTTCCTAAGGCCCAGCTGAATTTACACTCTAGGATGTCTGGCTCTAGGTGAGTGACCACACCATCGTGGCTATCTGGGTCATTAAGACTTTTTTATATAGTTCTCCTGTGTATTCTTGCCACCTCTTTTTAATCTCTTCTGCTTCTATTAGGTCCTTTCTGTTTCTGTTCTTTGTTGTGCCAAACTTTGCATGAACATTTCCCTTGGTATCTCTCCAATTTTCTTGAGGAGATCTCTAGTCTTTCCCATTCTGTTGTTTTCTGTTTCCTTGCAAAGATCACTTAAGAAGGCTTTCTCATCTCTCCTTTCTATTCTCTGGAACTCTGCATTCACTTGGATGTCTCTTTCCCTTTCTCTTTTGCCTTTTGCTTCTCTTCTTTTCTCTGCTGTTTGTAAGGCCTCCTCAGACAACCATTTTGCCTTGTTGCATTTCTTTTTCTTGGGGATCATTTTGGTTATTTCCTCCTGTAGAGTGTTATTATCTTCCATCCATAGTTCTTCAGGTACTCTGTCTACCAGATCTAATCCCTTGAATCTATTTTCACTTCCACTGTATAATCAGAAGGGATTTGACTAGGATCATACCTGAAAGGTCTAGTGCCTTTCCCTACTTTCTTCAATTTAAGCCTGAATTTTCCAATCAGGAGCTGATTATCTAAGCCACAGTTAGCTCCAGGTCTTGTTTTTGCTGACTTTCTAGAGTTTCTCCATCTTTGGCTGCAAAAAAAATGTAATCGATTTAATTTCAATATTGACCATCTATGGGTGATGTCCAGATGTAGAGTCAACTCTTGTGTTGTTGGAAGAGGGTATTTGCTATTACCTGTATATTCTCTTAGCAAAACTGTTAGCCTTTGCCCTGCTTCATTTTGTACTCCAAGGCCAAATTTGCCTGTTACTCCAGGTGTATCTTGACTTCTTATTTTTGCATTCTGATCTCTTATAATGAAAAGGATATCTTTTGGGGGTGTTAGCTCTAGAAGGTCTTGTTGGCCTTTATAGACAACCATTCAGCTTCAGCTTCTTCCGGGTCAGTGGTTTGGGCATAGACTTGAATTACTGTGATATTGAATGGTTTGCCTTGGAAACAAACAGAGATCATTCTGTCATTTTTGAGATTGAACCCAAGCATTCTCGACTCCTGTTAACTATGAGGGCTACTCTTTCTTCTAAGGGATTCTTGCCCACAGTCTTAGATACAGTGGTCATCTGAATTAAATTTGTCCATTCTCATCCATTTTAGTTCACTGATTCCTAAAATGGCGGTATTTACTCTTGCCATCTCCTGCTTGACTTTGTCTAATTTACCTTGATTCATTGACCTAACATTCCTGGATCCTATGCAATATTGTTCTTTATGGCATTGGACTTTACTTTCACCACCAGACACATCCACAGCTGAGTGTCATTTCTACTTTGGCCCAGCCTCTTCATTCTTTCTGGAGCTATTTCTCTGCTGGTAGCATATTGGACCCCTACTGACCTGGGGGCTCATCTTCCCATGTCTGTTTGCCTTTCATACAGTTCTTTATGCCTCATGTATTCATAAACATTGGGCTGCTTCCATCTGTTGGTGATGTTGTAAATAATGCTGCCATGCACCTGGGTGTGCAAATATCTCCTGCAGATCCTCTTTGAAGTCTTTTATATACATACCCAGATATGGGATGGTAGCATCATGTGTTATCACCAAATCTTGGTTTCCTCTGCCCACAGAAGCCGAATTTTAAAAATTAGAGACAGAATATGGAGGAAATAGAAAGACGGCTTTAATCTTTAGCCAGTCAAGGGGGAAATGGAGCAGGTTAGTGCCTCAAGAACTGTGCTCAGATCCTAGGGGAACCAAGAGACTTTATGTGGCCTGGTCTCAAAGTTTTAGGGTAAATGATAAGGCTCAAAGTAACGAAGGTCTTGCATCCCCTTCTTCTTGCTTTGTTTCAATAGTCATAGCTGGAGTCAGGTATACAGGTATTTGAGTCTGTTTGTCTCTCCTGGTTTATTGTAATGTGGCCTTCTTTCTGAAATGTAAAAAGAAAGAAATCTAAAAGGGGCAGTCTGCAGTAAAGGCAAGCACCAGGTACAGGACGTAATTAGCATAGACTTAAAGGCGCAGAATATAGCTTATGCAGAGTTAGGGGGCAATATTACAGGATTTAAATTACATGGTGTCAGGTTAGTTTTGACAAAAGCAATGTTAATTACAGACTTCAGATTAGGAAAAGTTAAAAAAAATTAGAGACAGAATATGAAGGAAATAGAAAGACGGCTTTAATCTTTAGCCAGTCAAGGGGGAAATGGAGCAGGTTAGTGCCTCAAGAACTGTGCCCAGATCCTAGGGGAACCAAGAGACTTTATGTGGCCTGGTCTCAAAGTTTTAGGGTAAATGATAAGGTTCAAAGTAACGAAGGTCTTGCATCCCCTTCTTCTTGCTTTGTTTCAATAGTCATAGCTGGAGTCAAGTATACAGGTATTTGAGTCTGTTTGTCTCTCCTGGTTTATTGTAATGTGGCCTTCTTTCTGAAATGTAAAAAGAAAGAAATCTAAAAGGGGCAGTCTGCAGTAAAGGCAAGCACCAGGTACAGGACGTAATTAGCATAGACTTAAAGGCGCAGAATATAGCTTATGCAGAGTTAGGGGGCAATATTACAGGATTTAAATTACATGGTGTCAGGTTAGTTTTGACAAAAGCAATGTTAATTACAGACTTCAGATTAGGAAAAGTTAAAGTAAAACCTAGGAATGTTCAGGCCTGCTCACTCTTCATCTTCTTTGTTCTCACAAAAGAAAAGAAAAACTCTTCCTCTTTCTTCCTTTTCACTGCA
Source organism: Cephalophus harveyi (assembly GCA_006410635.1). Lineage (NCBI taxonomy): Eukaryota > Metazoa > Chordata > Mammalia > Artiodactyla > Bovidae > Cephalophus > Cephalophus harveyi. The sequence goes on from SJYT01021206.1 coordinate 138,158, forward strand.
ACACTATCATAATTTTATTTTTAATTTTTGAGAAACCTCCATAGTGGTTGCACCAATGTGTACTTTCCTTAAGACAACATAAAGATTCCAATTTCTCTACAGCCTTGCCATCATTTGAGATCTATCTATCTCTAGTGGCCATCTGAATGGATATGAAGTGATACCTCACTGTGGTTTTTTAATGGTTACTGATTGAGTACCTTTCACATTTTTTGTCCATTTGTATATCTTGAGGTGAAGTCGCTCAGTCGTGTCTGACTCTTTGCGACCCCGTGGAGTGTAACCTACTAGGCTTCTCCATCCATGGGATTCTCCAGGCAAGAATACTGGAGTGGATTGCCATTTCCTTCTCCAGGGGATCTTCCCAACCCAGGGATCAAACCCAGGTCTCCCACGTTGGAGGCAGACGCTTTAACCTCTGAGCCACCAGGGAAGCCCCTGTATATCTTACATGGATTAATGTCTGTGAATTCCTTTGCTCATACACTATGATAGTGTTTTATAATGTTGTTTTGTTGTTTGAGCTCTTTATTTACCCTGGACCTTAGCTCCCTACAAGATATGTGCTTTGCAAAAATTATCTCTCATCATACAGGTAGCCTTTTCACCTCATTGATTGTTTCCTCTAAGGTGACAATTTTTTTTTTTTTTTTTACAAATGATGTAACCCTATTTGACTTCATTTGCTTTTGTTGACTGAGCTTTTGATTTTGTATCCAAGAAATCACTGGTAAATCAAATGTCATAAAACTTCTGTCTTTTCTTCCAGAAGATTTATATTTATAGGTTTATGCTTAAAATATTCTATCCCTTTTGAGTTAAAATTTGTATGTTGTTATGTAAGGGTCCAAATTCATTCTTTGACATCCATTCTTAAATATCCACTGTTTTTGGACACATAAATTCTGCATGAAAGGATACCTGTTCTCTGGTTGCACAACTGACACACTGAACTTAGAAGAAAAATCTACTTGTTTTATTTCCTAATTATTTCCAGTTCTTTCATGTGACCTCATAGTCATATCTGCTACCTATGAATCACAGCCATTTTCTTACTTTGATTTTGTTATGCACAAAGGTGTCTACTGAAAAAGATTCACAAGCGTTTAGTTTGGGGCGATGTGAGGACTGCAGCCCGGGAGACATCAGCTCATATAGCTTTGAGAAACTGTTCCAAAGAAGTAAGGGGAAGGGTAATATATATGTGATTTTGGTAAAGGGGGAGTACATACAATCAAACACTATTTTTTGTAGGAAGTTTCTGCTGGTCTCGTGAAACTTCCACTAGTCACAAGAAAGAATCGTCACCATGAAGGATTTTAGTGCTTTTTTAGATATGAGGATGTATAACAATTAGGTTCATAAAATTAGCTCCTGGTAATTTCTACCTGAGAACCTATCATACCAGTTTTCCCAGAGCACAGAGTGCTTCATTTCTGCTCTTCACCCTGAACTCCTTCAGGGGGTGTTGAAGGTCAGCAGCTGCAGCAGCTCATGATTTAATCCTTGTAGGGTAGACGGCAAGTACCAATTTTCAATAGGGTTCTCACTGCTCTCTTCACCCCCAGTCATCCTTGCAGGCCCTGGTACTTCTCATGTGTCAGTCAGTTCAGTCGCCTAGTTGTGTCTGACTCTTTGTGACCTCTTGTACAATATCATACTCCAGCCATGCTTCTTCAGGCACTCTATCAGATCTAATCCCTTGAATCTATTTGTCATTTCCACTATATAATCTGATGTGTACTTTCAGTTTTTTTCTGAAACAATGAGAAATTTAAGTGATGACTTTAACTTAAATTCAGGTGATTCAAGTGCAGCACTGTGATCACTTAATTGTGGTAAGAATGGCACAGTTTCAATGGACTAGAGTTTTAAGACAGGTAGTCAGCACTAGGGGATGTGTGAACACTGACAAAATAGGATGATGGTGTTTTTTTGGACACATGTAAGACTTATTGAAAGTAAATGTAGAGAGTTCTTTGGAAATGGAGGGAGAAAACTTCAAGGAAGCTCCCTTTAATCACTCAAGGTCCTAGGTACCTAGCGGTGGTGTTTTCTGATGTACAAATGATGATATTGGAGACTGGGCAAATGTGCTGGGGTTCTGAGAATCTGAGACACCAGATTCTGTCCTTGTGATGTAAACAAATTTCTGGGAAGTACTGAAGACTTGATGTTGTTAGTATACAGAGATGCTTACATTTCCCCAGACTTAGATCAGTGGCAATTTGATAGACAGTTGGTGTTGATTGAAACAAACTTTGTGAATATAGCTTTAAAATATCACATGCTGCACTAGATGTTGGAGATGAAAAAGCATTATGGACGTGATAGTAGCAGGTCAGCAAGGCATGTGCTGTGGTTTCACAGAAAACAGGATGCTAGATATAAAGCTGTCACATAGATTACACATCCTTTAGGGACTTCACTGGTGGTCCAGCGGGTAAGTCTCTGTGCCCAGTGTGGTGGGGGGGTGCCCAGGTTCAGTCCCTCATCAGGGATCTAGATCCCACCAACAACTAACACCCAGTGCAGCCTGTATAAATAAATAAATAGTTTTAAAAATACCGCCTGTAAATGAATGACCTTCCAGGAAAGTTGACCCACCTGTGGCAGGGACCTTCCTCACATCCTCTTAAAAGAGTGATGCTCTTGTCAAAGTTCCGGGTTCCAGAGCACGCGTCACGTAGTTGTGTGAGAAGTCCACCAGTCAAGGCAGTGAGCATTTGTGTTTTAAACAGTCTATTTTGTTTCTAGGCTAGAAGTTCTCACTTTTTCACAGCCCATGTTGTCTTTTTATCCATCTTGAGTGGAAGGAGGGTTTTTGTTTCGGTTGTGGTAATTGATGCCGTGGAATGGGGTAGCAGGTTATGCTCACATTTAACATTGGTATGAAGGAGGAATAATGTCATTTTCTATAGCTGGTAGTTTGTTGTCAAGTGTAATGAGAATGGTCTAACGCATCTGCATAGAAAAGAAGGTGCATGTTTGATGCTGTTTGCACAGGGAATATGCAGATACTCAGGCTGATAAAATGGTTATGAAGACTTAGAAAGTACTTTCTTCTTTTACTTCTCCTCTCTGGCTTTGTCACATGCAGCCATTGTGCACATGTTTTTATCCTCTCATAGTTTCAGTCTGGGCATCCCACTGTCAAGCATAAACCACGTGCCATGCAGCAAGGAGGAGGATGTGTGAGGCTGACCGGACTTGGTGGTTTTGACTTGAAGCCCCTCCTTCTTCATTTGGGGCATGTTATCCTCACTTGCCCTTCTCTCTGCATATCACTGGCCATAGCACACGGCCCCTGTAAAGAAACACATGGTCTGTGTAGCACAGGCAGACGCGGGAGAAGATTTCTGTGAGTGGCTGAAGTTACCTGAACTCTTTCACAGAGCCTGACCCAAAGAACATGGCAAACAGTAAACGTTTGAGTTGGGGATTGTGTGGTTGGTGCACAGAGGAGCGCCTTGTCGAGGACCTCGGCTCCATCTGGGCCAGTTCCCTTTCTCTGTTGTGAGACTGCTGGCGTCTCCCCGTGAAGGGTCATCGAGTGGCTGGACTGGTTACGATGATATTGATGACAGTGACTTGCGTTTCTTTGAAATTATAAAGGATAAGATAGTTTCTAGTATAATTGTCCCAGAAAATTGTGCTTATGTTTATAGTACTTTTATAGTCAGGAAAGTGACTGAATAAAATAATGGGAACTGTTGGGCAGGCTCCGGAGAGACGGTGAGGAAAGTACCCCGCAGACGGGCAGAGCCGTGCAGAACAGCTCCTTCCAGCCCTGCCCAGAGCCCGCACCGGGCTGCGTGCAGGCCTGTCCCCTCCCGGGCCCTCCCCTCGCTGCACAGCTTCCAGCGCTTCGCTGGCTGTTCCTCCCACATCTCAGTGGCTTGTGCTCACAGTTGGCTGAAACTAAAAGCAACCGTGTGGGAACAAAGACCTATATGTTTTGGAGCCCTTTTTACTGAATATAATTGAGTTTACAGTGTCCTGTTCCTTTCTGCTTGGAGTCTCATTAAATCCTGCGCTTCATGAGCCATCCCATCCAGTACCCTGCTTTCCATCCCCACAGGTCCAGTATTTGTTCAAATTCCAAAAATGTTAATAAATGTGTGTGATGTGAAATGATAAGCCACATTCAAGCTACCTAATATCTGTCATTGGAATCTTTGTATTTTTTTCTGGTGAGAACACTTCAAATACATCTCTTAGCAAATCTCAAGTATAATATGCCCTATGTTAACTGTTTCACCAGGCTGAGCTTAGATTTCTGGAACTCATTCATCCTGTATGACTGAATTTTTGTACCATCTGACCAACATCTATTGTCCCCACAGCAAGTTCCAGACAATTGATATTCTGCTCTGTTTTATGAGTTGGGCTTTAGCAGATTCCACATACAATTGAGATAATACAGTATTTTCCTTTCTGTGTTGCCTTATTCCCCTGCATGCTGTCCTTCATGTTCATTCATGTTATCTAACATGGAAGGATGTCCTTTTTTTGAAGGATGAATAATATTCATTCATATATGTCACATTTTCTTTAGTAAGGTGTGTATTAGATAAACAAGAGTGAGATGCCACTTCAAATTTCTAGCTGCATAAATTAAAGAGACAAAATACAGCAAAAAAAAAAAAATGGTAATAGTAAGTTTTATTGAGAAAGGGAGGAATTAAAAGTACCATGTACTAGCGATGGGAGTATAAAAACTACATCTAGTTAGGAGAACTGATTGGCTTTTACTTATAAACTTAAAAGTTATCTAACATTAGAAAAAAGTGAAAGTATACACGAACACTGAAACTCTGAACTTATCTGAACTTCTAAGATATCCTCGCTTTCTGTGTTCCTCATGCAGTTAGTTTCTCTTGTATGCAAACATTTCTTTAAAAATCAAGGACAGGGAAACAGAAGGAGAGAGAGAAAGGTAGGTCCCAGTATCTACATCTTCTTGGTTATTATGAAACTCCTAGTGCCAAAATCCCAGGGTGTTATGAATATTAACTTCAACAACAGCTGTGAGGTTTGCAAACCAATGCGCTGTAACCGACTTATAAACACATGGTAGATGCTCAGCACTCACTGCACTAACGACTATATAGTTGTCATTTTCCAAAGAGACTTAACTCAGATGTTACAACCTTTATTAGCCTCTGTAAACTTTAAAGTCGCAGGCAAACATGTGATCCTTTAAGACCACAGTGGAAGGGGAAATCAACTTACAGGACCACTCAGGTACCAGGCAGAATCCATTTCATTCCCGCGGTTTGTTTCCATGTGAACTCTCCCTGGTCACACCTGGCATCCGGTGTCCCTAAAGGAGAGAAGAAATATGGGTCATGGCTTATTCATTCATTTTTCTAATTCTTTACTCTGTATTTGGTTGAAGGGATCATCACAAGTATTTTATATAAGTGAGGTTATTGCCGCAAGGTCTCAAACTAGAAACTATTCACAGTTAGGCTATGATCTGAATGCAAGTCATGGAATTAGGAGGAGGAACAAGTAGTGACCCTCAGTCTACCCGCTGCATCTACCATCACCCCTCCTCCATCCCTCTACGCCACCATTCTCCATTGCTCTTTGTGGCTTCAATATCTCGGCCCTGTGACCTCGGGATCTCTCCAGAACTAATTCCTCCCCTTCCTGGCTCCTTTATTGCTCTTCTACTTCCATCCTGTGCACTTTAGACATCCATCCCCATGGGCCCTCTAGCCCCGGATCCCAGAGCTTGCAACCCAGTCCTCCTCCCCCGCTTCTACTGCTCCCAAACCTTTGACCCTTCATATCCTCCTCCTCCCTGCCCTTTATCCTCCCCTCATTTTAATGACTCCAGCCATTTCTCACATTGTGTTATGACAAATGCCCTCAAATATTCAGTCATCAATTATCAAGTGTCCTTAGTTTGCTCATGATCTTGCACCCATTTACCCCAACCCCATAATTCCTGACTCTGCAATTTTTTGAAATAGTTTGAGAAGAATAGGTGTTAACTTTTCTCTAAATGTTTGGTAGAATTCACGTGTGAAGCCATCTGCTCATGGATTTTCATTTGTTGGAAGTTTCTTAAATAACTGATTCAATTTTATTACTGATAATTCATTTGATAATACATCCTATTTCTTTCTCATTCAGTCTTAGATGATTGTACGTTTCTAGGAATTTGCCCATTTCTTCTAGATTGATTGTCTACTTTATCAGCATATGATTCTTCATAGCAGTGTCATGCTTGCTGGTATTTCTGTTGTGTCAGTTGTACCTTCCCCTTTTTCCTATCTGATTTTATTGATTTGGGCCCCCTCTTTTTTTCTTTTTTTTTCATTTATGAATCTGGCTAAATTTTAACTTTTCAAAGAACTAGCTCTTAGTTTCATTGATTTGATTTATAGTCTTTTCTGTTGATTTGTAGTCTCTATTTCTGCTCTAATATCTTTGGTTTTTAAAAATTTTTACTAACTTTGAATTTTGTTCTTATTCTTGCTCCTTTGAGTGTCAGGTTAGATTGTACATTTGAGATATTTCTTGTTTGCTATGGTAAGCGTGTATCACTGTAAACTTCCCTTTTAGAACTGATTTTGCTGTGTCCCATAGGTTTGAATTGTTTTTTTTCTTTTGTCTCTAGATATCTATTTCCTCTTTGATTCTTCAGTGATCCATTGGTTGTTTAGTAACATGTTGTTTAGACTTCTCGTGTTTGTGTTTTATGCAGTTATATTCTTGTCAATTTGTAGTCTCAGAGCATTGCATTTGGAAAACAAATACCTGATATGATTTCAGTTTTCTTAAATTTAGTGAGGATTCTTTTGAAGCCTCTTATGTGATTTATCCTGGAGAAATTTCCATGTGCACTTGAAAAGGGAATGTATTCCGTTTGTATATTCTGATATATTTCACTTCCCTTTATCCATTGGTTGATTGATGGTCACTGCGTTGCCCTGTGGTTGTGAGCTCACAGGGTCTAGTCAGTCTTTCTGCCAGTGGATGAGCTGTGTTCATGCTGTGTTAGCTTGTCCAGAAGTGTCCCAGCACTGGCACCTATAGGCCCTTTGTTCTGGGTAAGGCTGGGTATTGGGTGTATAAGCTGGAAGGAGGATTCCAAAATAGCATTTGCCAGCACTGTTTCTATGTGTTAGAAAAAGTTTCCAAAAATGGCTGCCACCAGTGTCTATGTCCCCAGGGTGAGCCGCAGTTGCCTCCTGCCTTTCCAGGAGAGTCCAAGGTCATCAGGTAGGTCTGACCCAGGCTCCTATCATATTACTACTTCTTTCCTGGGTCCCAGAGTATGTAAGACTTTTGTGTGTGCCCATTAAGAGTGAAGTCTCTATCTTCCCCTCCCCTCTAGGACTCCTGAAATAGAGTCTCACTGGCCTTCAAAGCCAAATTCTCTAAGGGCTTGTTTTCCCAACGCAGGACCCCCAGGCTGGGGAGGCCAATGTGGGGCTTGAATCTCTCTCTGTTGAGAGAACCACTGCAATTTTAATTATTTCCCATTTGGAGTTGTCAGTCTAGGGGTATGGGACCTAAATATCACAACTCCATCCCTACCACACATCTCCTCAGTCCTTCTTTAAATCTTTAGTTGTAGAAGGCCTTTTCGGATAGGTTCCAGGTCTTTTTCATTGATGATCACTCTGCAAAAAGAAGTGCTCTTGGTTTGCCTGTGAGAGCAGGTGAGTTCTGGGTCTTCCAGTTCCACCATCTTCTCCCAGCTATCCAGCGTGTTGTAGTTTTTTTTTTCCTGCATATTTAATCTTGGTACATTTGACTTTTCTCTGTAATTACTTAACAGAAGGTAATTTATATCTAATTGTGTGACAGAAGGCAATGGCACCCCACTCCAGTACTCTTGCCTGGAAAATCCCATGGATGGAGGAGCCTGGTGGGCCACAGTCCATGGGGTCGCTAAGAGTCAGACACGATTGAGCAACTTCACTTTCACTTTTCACTGTCATGCATTGGAGAAGGAAATGGCAACCCACTCCAGTGTTCTTGCCTGGAGAATCCCAGGGACAGAGGAGCCTCATGGGCTGCCGTCTATGGGGTCGCAGAGTCGGACACGACTGAAGCGACTTAGTAGCCATAGCAGTGTGGCATCACTGTTTTGGCATGTTATAGAGTTTTATTTATTGAAATTTAATTGACATATAAAATCACATTAATTATAGGGATACAATGCAATGATTCAACATTTGTATATATTGCAAAATGATCGACATAATTAGTCTCATTACTACTTATCATAACAAATTACAAAATTAACTTTTTTCCATTGAGAACTGAACAGTTACTTTCTTAGTCAAAATTATTGTACTACCGGTTTGAAAGTAGCTAAGTCACCATGCTATACATTATATATTCATTATTACATAACTGGAAATTTGTAGCTCTTGACCCCCTTCACCCATTTGTGCAACCCTCTATTGCACTTCCCTTCTAGCACCATCTATGTATTTGAGTTTTGTGTTTTTGGTTCCATATAAATGCAAAATCATACAGTATTTGTCTTTTTCTGATGTACTTCACTTAAACTGATAATCCCAAGATCTATCCAGGTTGTCACAAATGGCAATATTTCATCCTGTTATGGTTGAATAATATTCCAGTGGGCGTGCTGCGGTTCATGGGATCGCAAAGAGTTGGACATGACTGAGTGAACTGTACAGAAATATACAGACATATGCACATGTATTATCATACATATGTGTATATGTATGTATGTATACATATCACATCCATATATTCATTTATATATAGATATTTATGTATCCAATGTATATGTGTACAGAAATATTCAGACACACGCACATATATATTATGTGCGTGTGTCTGTGTATATATATATATATTTATATACATGCATATACACACACATATATCACATCTTTTTCAATTCACCTGTCAGTGGCTCTTAGGTTGTTTCCATAGCTTGGCTATTGGAAATAATGCTGTAATGAACATAGTGGTACATATAGATTTTCCAATTAGTGTTCCCTTTTTTTCCAGATATTCAAAAGTGACACTGCATTATTGTATAGTAGTTACATTTTTAATTTTTTGTGGACTTTCCATACTGTTTTCCATAGTGACTGAACCAATTTACATTCCCACCAATAGTATGCTAGAATTCCCTTTTATCCACATTCTCATCACCACTTGTCGTCTTTTTGATATTAGTCAGGTATGAGGTTATATGTCATTGTGGTTTTGATTTGCATTTCCCCAATTTAAGTGATGTTGAGCATCCTTTCATGTGTCTGTTGGCCATCTGTATGGCTATCTACTTTGGAAAAAAATGTATATTTACATATTCTGGCCAGTCCAGGTTTTAGCAGGATTGCTTGTATTCTTTTTTTCTGCTGTTTTTGCTTTTTCCTTAATAAACTGTATGAATTTTAATATTTTGGATATTAGTGCCTCATTTGTTTATGATCTGAAAATATCTTCTCTCATTCAGTAGGTTGCCTTCTTATTTTTTGATGGTTCCTCTGTGCATAAGCTTTTTCATTTGATGTCCCACCACTTGCTTCTATTGCTTTCACTTTTTTGTCAGATTCAAAAAATCATCTCCAAGACCTATGTCAAGGAACTTACCACATTTGCATTTTCTTCTATGAGTTTTATGGTTTTACATCTTCCATTCAAGTCTTTAACCCATTTTATTTTTTGTGTGTGGTGTTAGTGGTCCAGTTTCATTTTTTTGCACGTGGCTGCCAGTTTTCCCAACAATGTTTATTAAAGAGATTATTGTACTTCTTCATTGTATGTTCTTGGCTTCTTTGTAATATATTAATTGACCATATATGCTTAGGTTTATTTCTTTGCTATGTTTATTATTATGCCAATACTAAACTGTCTTTATTATCATAGCTTGTAATAGAATTTCAAGTCTTGAAACACACAGCCTTTAGTTTTTTTTCTTTCTCATGATTGTTTTCACTTTGAATTCTTTTGTAGTTCCTCACAAATTTTAGAATTTTTTGTTCTATTTCTGTAAAAAAATGCAACTGACATTTTGATAGGGATTGCACTGAACTTGCATATTGCTTTGGGAAGCATGATAACTTTAACAATATTAATTCTTTTAATTAATGGGCAAAGATTATCTTAACATTTATTTGTGTTGTCTTCAATTTCTTTCCTTCACATCTTATAGTTTTTGGTACAGAAGTCTTTCAAAACTCTCTTGGATAAATTTATTCTTATGGATTTTTCTCATGTAATTGTAAATGAAATTATTTTATGCCTTTCAGATATTTTGTTGTTAGTGTATAGATTTACAACCGATTTTATATGTTGATTCTGTACCCTGCAACTTGATTGAATTTATTAGTTCTACCATTTTATGGAGGAGTCATATACAAGATCATATTTTCTGAAAATAGAGAAAGCTTTGCTTCTTGCTCTCCATTTTGGAGGCCTTTATATTTCTTATTTTTGTGTCAGATTGCTTTTGTTAGGACTAGAGTACTATCTTTAATAAGAGTAGTGGATGTGGATATGCTTTTTCCTGATTTTTAAAGAAAAGCTTTCAGTTTTTCACCATTAGGTACAAGGTTAGTTGTGGGTCTATACTGTATGGCCTTGTACTGAGATATGCTCCTTCTGTTCCCTGTTTGAGAGATTTTGTCAAAAAGGACATTGAATTTTGTCAAATAGTTTTTCTGAATCTACTGAAAAGATCATATATCAATATTTATTCATTATATTAACATAGCATATCACCCTTGTTGATTTATATATATATATAATTTATATATATCTTATATATGTTATATATAACAATAAGGTTGTGCCAACCTTCCATGCCAGGGGGTAGATTCACTTGATAATAGTGTATATAACTTTTTAAGTTTGCTGTTGAATTTGGTTATACTTTTGCTGAGAATTTTTGCATTTGTATCTTTTTTTATTTTAATTGGAGGCTAATTACTTTACAATATTGTGGGTTTTGCCATACATCAACATGAATCAGCCACGGGTGTACATGTGTCCCCCCGTCCTGAAACCCACTCCCACCTCCCTCCCCGTCCCATCCCTCTGGGTTTTTCCCAGTGCAGCAGCTTTGGGTCAAACTTGGGCTGGTCATCGATTTCACATACAGTAATATAAAGGTTTCATTCCTATTCTCTCAAACCATCCCACCCTCACCTTCTCCCACAGAATCCAAAAGTCTGTTCTTTATATCTGTGTCTCTTTTGCAGTCTCACATATAGGGTTATCATTACTATCTTTCTAAATTCCATACATATGCACCAATTTACTATATTGATGTTTTTCTTTCTGATTGACTTCACTCCATATAATAGGCTCCAGTTTCATCCACCTCATTAGAACTGACTCAAATGTGTTCTTTTTTGAATTTTTTTTAATTGAAGGATAATTGCTTTACAGAATTTTGTTGTTTTCTGTCAAACCTCAACAGAAATCAGCCATAGGTATACATATATCCCCTGCCTTTTGAACCTCCCTCCCATCTCCCTCCCCATCCCACCCCCCTAGGCTGATTCAGATACCCTGTTTGAGTTTCCTGAGCCATATAGCAAATTCCCCTTGGCTATCTATTTTACATATGGTAATGTAAGCTTCCGTGTTACTCTCTCCATACATCTCATCCTCTCCTCCCCTCTCCCCATGTCCATAAGTCTATTCTCTATGCCTGTTTCTCCATTGCTGCCCTGTAAACTCTTCAGTACCATTTTTCTAGATTCCATAATATATGCGTTAGAATATGACATTTATCTTCCTCTTTCTGACTCACTTCACTCTGTATAATAGGTTCTAGGTTCATCTACCTCATCAGAACGGACTCAAATGCATTCCTTTTTATGGCTGAGTAATATTCAGTTGTGTATATATACCACAACTTCTTTATCCATTCATCTGTCAATGGACACCTAGATTTCTTCCATGACTAATTACTTTACAATATTGTGGGTTTTGCCATACATCAACATGAATCAGCCACGGGTGTACATGTGTCCCCCCGTCCTGAAACCCACTCCCACCTCCCTCCCCGTCCTATCCCTCTGGGTTTTTCCCAGTGCAGCAGCTTTGGGTCAAACTTGGGCTGGTCATCGATTTCACATACAGTAATATAAAGGTTTCATTCCTATTCTCTCAAACCATCCCACCCTCACCTTCTCCCACAGAATCCAAAAGTCTGTTCTTTATATCTGTGTCTCTTTTGCAGTCTCACATATAGGGTTATCATTACTATCTTTCTAAATTCCATACATATGCACCAATTTACTATATTGATGTTTTTCTTTCTGATTGACTTCACTCCATATAATAGGCTCCAGTTTCATCCACCTCATTAGAACTGACTCAAATGTGTTCTTTTTTGAATTTTTTTTAATTGAAGGATAATTGCTTTACAGAATTTTGTTGTTTTCTGTCAAACCTCAACAGAAATCAGCCATAGGTATACATATATCCCCTGCCTTTTGAACCTCCCTCCCATCTCCCTCCCCATCCCACCCCCCTAGGCTGATTCAGATACCCTGTTTGAGTTTCCTGAGCCATATAGCAAATTCCCCTTGGCTATCTATTTTACATATGGTAATGTAAGCTTCCGTGTTACTCTCTCCATACATCTCATCCTCTCCTCCCCTCTCCCCATGTCCATAAGTCTATTCTCTATGCCTGTTTCTCCATTGCTGCCCTGTAAACTCTTCAGTACCATTTTTCTAGATTCCATAATATATGCGTTAGAATATGACATTTATCTTCCTCTTTCTGACTCACTTCACTCTGTATAATAGGTTCTAGGTTCATCTACCTCATCAGAACGGACTCAAATGCATTCCTTTTTATGGCTGAGTAATATTCAGTTGTGTATATATACCACAACTTCTTTATCCATTCATCTGTCAATGGACACCTAGATTTCTTCCATGTTCTAGCTATTGTAAATAGTTCTGCAATGAACAATGGGATACATGTATCATTTTTAATTTTGGTTTCCTCAGGGAATATTCCTAGGAGTGGGATTTCTGGGTCATATGGTGGTTTTCTGTTTTTTTTAAGGAATCTCCATACTGTCTTCCATAGTGGCTGTATCAATTTTCATTCCTACCAACAGTGGAAGAACATTGCCTTTTCTCCACACCCTCTCCAGCATTTATTGTTTGCAGACGTTTTGATGATGGCCATTCTGATCGGTGTGAGGTGATATCTCATTGTAATCTTGATTTGGATTTCTCTAATAATGAGTGATGTTGAGCATCTTTTTCATGTGATTGTTATCCATCTTTATGTCTTCTCTGGAGAAATGTCTGTTTAAGTCTCTTTCCCACTTTTTGATGGGGTTGTTTGTTTTTCTGGCATTGAGCTGTATAAGCTGCTTATATATTTTGGATATTATTCCTTTGTCAGTTGTTTCATTTGCTATTATTTTCTCCAGTTTTGAGGATTGTCTTTTCACCTTGCTGCTGCTGCTGCTAAGTCACTTCAGTCGTGTCTGACTCTGTGTGACCCCATAGATGGCAGCCCACCAGGCTCCCCCATCCCTGGGATTCTCCAGGCAAGAACATTGGAGTGGGTTACCATTTCCTTCTCCAATGCATGAGAGTGAAAAGTGAAAGGGAAGTTGCTCAGTCATGTCCGACCCTCAGCGACCCCATGGACCACAGCCTACCAGGCTCCTCCATCCATGGGATTTTCCAGGCAAGAATACTACAGTGGGGTGCCATTGCCTTGCTAATAGTTTCCTTTTCTGTGCAAAAGCTTTTAAGTTTAATCAGGTCCCACTTTTGTTTTTATTTCCGTTACTCTAGGAGATGGGTCATAGAGGATCTTGCTTTATGTCATTGAGTGTTCTACCTCTAAGAATTTTATAGTTTCTAGTCTTTTATTTAGGTCTTAAATCCATTTTGAGCTTATCTTTGTGTATGGTGTTAGGAAGTATTCTAATTTCAATCTTTTACATGTAGCTGTCCAGTTTTCCCAGCACCATTTATTTAAGAGGCTGTCTTTCCCCCATTGTATATTCTTGCCTCCTTTGTCAAAAATAAAGTACCCATAGATGCATGGGTTTATTTCTGGGCTATCTTGTTCCATTGGTCTATATTTCTGTTTTTGTGCCAGTACCATACTGTCTTGATGACTGTAGCTTTGTAGTGTAATCTGAAGTCAGGAAGGTTGATTTCTCCAGCTCCATTCTTTCTCAGGACTGCTTTGGCTATTTGGAGTCTTTTGTGTTTCCATATGAATTTTGAAATTTTTTGTGCTAGTTCTGTGAAAAATGACAGTGGTAAATTGATAGGGATCACATTGAATCGGTAGATTGCATTTGGTAGTATAGTCATTTTCACAATCTTGATCTTCCTACCCAGGAACATGGAGTATCTCTCCATCTTGTTATGTCATCTTTGATTTCTTTCATTAGTGTCTTATAATTTTCTGTGTACAGTTATTTTCTTCTTCAGTTCAGTCGCTCAGTCGTGTCCGACTCTTTGCGACCCCATGAATCGCAGCACGCCAGGCCTCCCTGTCCATCACCAACTCCCGGAGTTCACTCAAACTCATGTCCATCGAGTCTGTGATGCCATCCAGCCATCTCATCCTCTGTCGTCCCCTTCTCCTCCTGCCCCCAATCCTCCCAGTATCAGTTTCCTTAGGTAAGCTTATTCCTATTTATTTTTCTTGCAATGATGAATGGAATTGATTCCTTAATTTCTCTTTCTGATTTTTCATTGTTAGTATATAGAAATGCAAGTAATTTCTGTGTATTTATTTTGTATCCTGGAACTCTGCTAAATTCACTAATTAGCACTAGTAATTTTCTGATTCTTTAGGGTTTTCTATGTACAGTATCATATCATCTATAAACAGTAACAGCTTTACTTCTTCTTTTCTGATCTGGATTCCTTTTCTTTTTCTTCTCTGACTGCTGTAGCGAGGACTTCCAAAACTATGTTGAATAATAGTGGTGAAAGTGGACACCCTTGTCTTGTTCCTGATCTTAGGGGGAATGCTTTCAGTTTTTCACCATTGAGAATAATGTTTGCTGTAGGCTTATCATATATGGCCTTTACTATGTTGAGGCAGGTTCCTTCTATGCCCATTTTTTGAAGAGCTTTAATCATAAATGGGTATTGAATTTTGTCAAAGGTTTTCTTCTGCATCTGTTGACATGATCATATGGTTTTTATCTTTCAATTTGTTAATATAGTGTATCACACTGATTTATTTGCATATATTGAATCCTTGCATTCCTGGAATAAACCCAACTTGATCATGGTGTATGAGCTTTTTGATGTGTTGCAGAATTCTGTTTGCTAAAATTTTGTTAAGGATTTTTGCATCTATGCTCATCAGTGATATTGGCTTGTAGATTAAAAAATTAATGAAACATGAGAGTTTATTTCTGGGTAAAACAGCTTCAGAACCTATGTGGCATCAAGTATAAACAGAGCAAAAAGGAAAAAAAAGCATACAAACAAAATGAGAAGTTTAAAAAGAAGATGAAAAGAAAAAAGACACTGGCACTGAAAAAGAAAACAATTGACTGAAAAAGGCAGTATTGGACTGAAAAACCACAGCTGATGAAAGACCAATATTTCCTCAAGGAAGCTATATGGATTAAAACGTGTCAATAAACCATAGAGGACGTAGAATTCCATGGAGGAAAACTATGTAACAAATGAATGTTGGAAGGTGTGGAGAAAATGAAAGCCTATGTTATCCCTGGGAAAGAAATAATAGAGCCACTACAAAGGATGCTACAGATATCCCTTAACTAAAAACGGAAGTTCGCAGATCAGGCAATATTACTGCTCACCATATATCCAGAGAAAATTTTAATTTGAAAGGCACATGGATCCTTACAATCACCAAGAACACAATATTTATAATACTCAAGACGTGGAAACACAAAATATCCATGGAGAGATGAACATATGAAGAGAAAGTGACGGAGAACTGGAATCTTACCCAGCCGAAAAGAATGCAATAGTGAATATCAAAGCAAAAAGGAAGAACCAGGAATTACCAACCAAGTTATACAGAGAACACCATCACGTGAAACCACTGAGAGTGGGATCGAAAACTCATGCAGCTTAATAAATGTAGAAAAGAAGTAAATTCAAAGGACGAACAAAAAATGGCCAAACAGAAAACAATGTGGAAAAAGGAAAAATTAGAAGGTGGGGACCACACATATGTGAAATAGATCATCAATGAAGATGCAATGTGTAGCACAGGGAATTTTACAAACAGGCTTTGATAATCTCAAAGAGAACAAAAGATGAAAAACAATTATGTGTAGGTATATAACAACCAAATACTAAAGAATGGAAAAATAATTATAAATAATACAGCGAGAAAAATCAAGGAACACAAACAACATTAAAAAACAGCACCTACACGATCCGCATTTGACTGCTTTTCCCAGGCTAGTTTCACATACCTGCAGGCAGACCAAGCTTGGACTCAAGGCTGGATTGTCCTGGGACTCGGGAGCCAGGGAGGGGTCCCCAGAACACGACCCCCTTTGGACCTGTACTGCCCAGTCCAATTGTCAGAGAGCACTATGAGGGATCCTTAGGAAACAAACCATAGGGCAATCACATCTTCACACATTCAGACCACGGTCAAGAAAAAGACCTTCCCTGGAAAGGACACAGGCCTGGAAGTCCACAGCACTATTTACAACAGACGGGACACTGCAGTGGCCCAAACATTTGTCCCGAGTGAAGCGTCAGGGGGAAGAAGACTACAGAAGCCCTGGGCTTTCTTCTGACACATGGTGCTCCA
>SJYT01021206.1:155093-166698 GCA_006410635.1 Cephalophus harveyi
GCGGGGGGGCGGAGAGCAGCACTGCTGCCGCCTTGTGGACACATCTCATAACAGCAACCCTGAAACCTCTGCCGCAGGGCAAGGAATGTTCAGAAGGCCTGGGGCTGTCAATGACACCGGCCCTCAGAAAATGGGCCTGGAAACCTAATGCCAAGAGAGCTGAAATCAAGACTGAAATCAAGTTTTCAGAGGTCAATTTCAAGAGGTAAACATGACTCACACCGCTTACAATCAAACAGGATAGAAAAACAACCCCTATCCCCAGATCCTGGTCTACATTGTTAATGATTAGAGACAGACAAGGGACCAAAAGGGCAAGGAGGTCTCACCTCAAGCCAGTCAGACAGAGGAGTTATCGGTATCACTTTTATAAAGCATAACTGCCGGAGTGGGTGCCGGGTAAAGGAAAAGTTCCTAAGCTGTCCATGGCAATGAAAAATGTAAAAAGTATCCGGACAAAGGTACCAAGGCTCCTTGGGAAACTATGAACAAAAATAGAGCATTCAGATCATCAGGTAAGCCAGGCCAGGCCCCTATGCAGAGGAAACCTCCATTCGAAAAGACACAGGCACCCCAACATTCCCCAGAGCACGCAATATTGACAATAGTCCAGACAATGAGGAGGCCAAATTGTCCACGGACAGATGAATGGATAAGGAAGACCTGGTCTAGACAATCGAAACTTAGCAATAAAGAATTAAAACATGGCCTCTCAGCACCATGGACGGAAGTCAGGAAAGTAAATGAGACAGAGAATGGCAATCAGCCTGTGATATCACTTAGAGGTGAAATTGGAAAACTTCATTTTATGAATGAATTTAGAACAGAGAAATCAACTCAGAGACACTAGAAAATGAAGCCAGAGTTTCCAAAAGAGAAAGGTGTGAAGGAATGAAAAATTGGAAGGTGGTTGAAACTTATACACACTAATAGATACCTATATATGAGTGTGTGTGTATAAAATAGATTGTCAAGAAGACCTACTGAATTATCATGGGGAATTCGACTCAGCTGGCTTTAATAACATCTCCGGGTACTGAAACTGAAAATAATGGGTATGTTTAAAGGTATAACAAAATTCCTTATTGTACACCTGAAAGAAACAAGCATAGTTAAAAAAAAAAAAAAAAGATATTTCTAGAAAAATTAAATGTAAAGCTATTGAGGGGGAAAAAAAAGACAATAATCGCTGCTACCCTACTTCTTTCTAGCCACCATTTCCCAAGCTAATATCTCATTTCTACAGGCTGATCAGGCTTGGTCTCTAGACTGGGATGTCCTGGGTCTCAGGGAGGTGTCCCCAGAACACAAGCCCCCTTTGACCTGTTCTGCCCAGTCCCATCTGCCTGAGACCACAGTCTCCACATGCAGACCATCCCCCAAGAGCAAATTCAAGCCTAGTGCATCCCAAGTATGGTCAAGCCCTGTGGTTGAAGAGCTTTGAAAAGCCAGCTTTCTCCAGCTGATGCGAATCCCCACGCCAGCTGTCTGTTTCAAAGCCCTCCCCTAAAAACGACAGCTGCCTCAAACACAGAGATTTTGCAGGGCCCAACATTTGTTGTGAGTGAAGTATCAGGGGGATGAAGTCAGACAACAGAAGCCCTTAGGCTTTTTTTGGCCAATAGCATTCTAAATTGCCAACTCAGGCAGGCAAGTTTCACTAAGGCTCCTTTGGCCCCATTAAAGAGTGGGGAATGCGGAAGTGCTGCCGCCTTGTGGACACATCTCATAACAGCAACACTGAAACCTCTGCGGCAGGCCAAGGAGTATTCAGAAGGCCTGGGGCTGTCCATGACAACGCTCAGGAAATAGGCTGGGAAAGTTTCTGCCAAGAGATCTAAAACCCAGACGAGTTTCCAAAGACCAGTTTCAAGAGGGAAACATGACACACACCGTTAACAATCAGGAAAAAAGAAAAAAGACACCCCCAAAAGCCTGGTCTACATCGTTAATGATCAAAACAAGGGACTGAACCGCCGAGGAGGTGTCGCCCCACACCAGTCAGAGGGAGGAGTTATCCATATCGCTTTTATGACTCGTAACTGCTGGAGTGGGTGCCGGGTAAAGGGAAAGTTCCTAAGCTGTCCATGGCAATGAAAAATGTAAAGAGCTACCTGGACAAATGCGCCAAGGTTCCTTAGGCAACTATGAAGAAAAATAAAGCATTCACATCAGCAGGCCCACCTATGGCAGGCCCTCTATGCAAAGGAAACCTCCTCCACTGGAGAAAACACAGGCACTCCAGCATTCTCCACATCACCCAGTACTGACAAAGTCAAGACAGTGAAGAGACCAAAATGTCCATGGACCAATGAAAGGATAAGGAAGACCTGCTGCAGAGAGACAAGGTAAACTTAGCCACAAAGAAGCATAACCAAGAAACCTTTCTCAGCAACGTGGACGGAAGGAAGGAATGCACGTCCAACAGACAAAGGCAAGTGTCACGTGATATCACCTGGAGGTGGATTTTATGTAGCAATTCACAACTGAGAAACACTCAGACTTTAGAAGACATGCTCAGTCTTATTAAAGAGGAAAGGTGGGAGGAAAAGGTAAATTCCGAGTGGCTGAAACTTGTACACACACACACACATATATAAATAGACTAGGTCACCAACACAGACTCTACATCACAGGAAATTATACTCAAATTGCTTGATAAAGTCTCTGAAAACTGAAGCTGAAAATAATGGATATGTGTAGATGAATAACAGAATCACTTTTGAGATCATCTGAAACCAACAAAACCTTGGAAATCAGCAACACTCCTAGAGAAAGAGATAGTAAAATACAGGGGGGAAATTTTGCCTACTGTAGTCTTCTCTGGTTTCCTTTTCCCAGGCTGGTGTCACATCCACGCAGCCTGAGACGTCTCAACGCTGGAATATATTGGGCACCAGGAGGGAAGGGAGGTTGTCCAGGCACATGAGCCCATTTGCAGTGGTAACGCCTGGTCCCCTAGGGTGGAACCACAGCGTCCAGAGGCAGGACGTTCCACCAGAAGCAAAAGCAAGCCTAGTGCATCCCAATGAAGAAGGCAATGGCAAGCCACTCCAGTACTCTTGCCTAGAAAATCCCATGGACAGAGGAGCCTGGTGGGCTGCTGTCTATGGGGTTGCACAGAGTCGGACACGACTGAAGCAACTTAGCAGCAGCAGCAGTGCATCCCAAGTATGGTACAACCTCTGTGCTGGAAGAGCTTAGAGAACCAGCTGTTGTCCTGGTTTCCAAGTGATGCAGATTCCTGCTCCAGCATCCTCTTTAAAAGGCCTCGCCTAAAAACAACAGAACCCTCACGAAAGCGATTTTGCAACAGTTAAATTTGTCTTGCGTGGAGACAGCCAAAAGGGATAAAAACAGAAGCCCGAGGGCCTTTTGGTGATGCGCGGCATTCCAAATCACAATCCAGGAGGCCCAGTTTCACTGAGGCTGTGGTAGCCCCTCAACCAGAGTTCCGAAGGAAACAGCCATAAGGCCTCGAGATGCCTGGGTCTCAGAAACACTGACATCTCAGCATCTGGGCACAAAACAGTCCCATGCCTAGGGGATGCAATCAACACTTCACACCCAAAAATGTCCTGGGGGAGCCGTCAATAGTATTTGAAATCAGGATGAGTTTGGGGGGCCAATTTCTAGAGGTAAATATCACTCACAGTGTAACACATTAAAAAACATTGACAAGATAAACCCAGGACATTGGCCTACATTGCTAATGATTAGAGGCAAGACACTTAAGATGGCAAGGGGGTATCCCCTCACACCACACAAAGCTTTTGTCCTTAAATATTTACGAACAATAAATGCCAGAGTGGGCATCAGGGAAAAAAGAAGCCTCTGAAGCTGTCATACATGGAAATTCAAAGTGTAAAGGAGAAGAGTACAGAAGATCCTTAGGAAACAAAACACACAGCAATCACATCTTCAGGCATCCTCACAGCTGGACCCCTCTCCCGAAACATCCTTCACTGGAAAGGACACAGACACCCTGCGCCACAGCACTTACTAGAGAACAGCCAGGACATGGGTGTGGCCCAGATGTCCATGGACAGACGAATGGATGAGGAAGTGCCACAGAGAAACCACAGAGAAAGCCATGAACAGAAGATAGCAAGGCCTTTCTCAGCACCATGGATGGAAGTCATTAAAGTAAATGAGACAGAGAATGGAATCAGCCTGTGATATCACTTAGAGGTGGAATCAGAAAACTCATCTTATGAATGAATTTAAAACAGAGAAATCAACTCAGAGACATTAAAAAAGGAAGCCAGGGTTTCCAAAACAGAAAGGTATGAAGAAAGATAAAAAGTGGTTGAAACCTATACACTACTAATAGATACCTGTGTGTGTCTGTGTGTGTATGAAATAGATCAACAAGAAGACCTACTGAATTATCATGGGGAATTTGATCAGCAGGCTTTAATAATGTCTATGGGTACAGAAGCTGAAAATAACAGGTGCATTTAGAGGCATAATGAAACTCATTACTATACATCTGAAAGACACAAGCATTGTAAGCCACGGATATTCCTTAAAAAAATTAACACTTACTGGAGAAAAAAAAACAACAACAACCCCTGCCTTCTCTTCTGATTTCTAGCCTCCTTTTCCTGGGCTAACATCCATCTCTGCAGGCTTGTCTCAAGGCAGGGATGTGCTGGGGCTCAGGGAGCCAGGGAGGTGTCTCCAGAACACAAGCCAGTTTTGTACCTGTGTTGCCCAGTCCAATCTGCCTGGGACCACAGTCTCCACGCAGATGCCGTCCCCCAAGAGCAAATTCAAGCCTAGAGCATCTCAAATATCGTCAAGCCTGTGTGCCGGAAGAGCTTTGAAAATCCAGCTGGTCTCCAGGTCTCCAGCTGGTGCGGATCCCTATGCCAGTTGCCTGTTTCAAAGTCCTCCCCTAACAATGACAGCTGCCTCAAAACAGTGGTTTTTCAGGGGTCAACATTTATCGCGAGTGAAGTGTTGGTGGGAAGAAGTCAGACGACAGAAGCCCTTAGGCTTTCCTCTGGCACATGGCATTCCAAATGACAACTCAGGAAGGCCAGTTTCACTAAGGCTCCTCCGGCTCCATTAGAGAGAGTGGGGAAATGTAGAAGTGCCGCCACCTTGTGGACACATCTCGTTATAGCAACAATGAAACCTCTGAGGCAGGGCAAGGAATATTCAGAAGGCTTGAGGGCTGTCCGTGACACGAGCACTCAGGAAATAGGCTGGGAAAGGTACTGCAAAGAGAACTGAAATCAAAACGAGTTTTCAGAGGCCAGTATCAAGAGGGAAACATGACACAAACCGTTTACAATCAAGCAGGGAAGATAGTGAGAGTCAATTCTTAGATAGGCTGATAAGAAGGACAGGGTCCCCAAGGAGGAGAATGGGGTCTGGGGCTCTCAAGAAGGAGAAAAGGACAACCTTTTTTTTTCTACATTCCTTCATCTTAATCACATGAAATCACATTTTTTTTCTTTAATTCCAGAGCTGATGATTACACCACAAACAGCACTTACTGTTAATAACAGCCATGATATGGATGTGGCCCAAATTTTCATGGACAGATGAATGTATAAGAAGTGCCAGAGAGACAACCGAATCTTAGCCATGAAGAATTTAAAAAGGCTTTTCTCAGCACCATGGATGGAAATCAGTAAAGTAAATGAGACAGAGAATAGCAATCAGTCTGTGATATCACTTACAAGTGGAATCAGAAAACTTATCAATGAATTTAGAACACAGAAACCAATGCAGAGAGCTGAGAAAATGAAGCCAGGTTTTCCCAAGAAGAAAGGAGTGAAGGAAAGATAAATTAGAAGGTGGTTGAAACCTGTACACTAATGGACACCAGTGTGTGTGTATAAAATAAATCAAGAAGAAATTTAACTCAGCTGGCTTTAATAACATGGGTACAGAAGCTGAAAAGAATAGGTATGTTTAGAGGCATGATGAAACTCCTTACTGTACGTCTGAAAGAAACAAGCATTGTAAACCAAGGATAGTCCTAGAAAAATTAAATGTAAAGTTAACGGGGACAAAAAAAAGGAAACCAGCACTGCGTACCCTACTTCTTTCTAGCCACCTTTGCCAGGGCTAATATCAAATCTCTGCAGGCTGACTAGGCTTGCTTTCAAGGCTGGGATGCCCGGGGCTCAGGGAGCCGGGAAGTGTCCCCAGAACACGAGCTCTCTTTGCACCTGTTCAGTCCAATCTGCCTGGGACCACATTCTCCACATGCAGGCCGTCCCCCAAGAGCAAATTCCAGCCTAGTGCATCCCAAGTTTGGTCAAGTCCCTTGCTGGAAGAGCTTTGAAAAGCCAGCTGATCTCCAGCTAATGTGGATCTCTACTGCAGTTACCTTCTCAAAGCTCTGCCTTTCTCAAAGTGAAAGTGAAGTCGCTAAGTCATGTCCAACTCTTTGCAACCGCATGGACTGTAGTTGGCCAGGTTCCTCTGTCCATGGAATTTTCCAGGCTCGAAGCCCTACCCAAAAAATGACAGCTGCCTCAAACACAGAAATTTGGCAGGGGTCGACATTTGTCGTGAGTGAAGAGTCAGGGGGAAGAAGTCAGACGACAGAAGCCCTTGGGCTTTCCTCTGGCACATGGCATTCCAAATGACAACTCAGGAAGGCCAGTTTCACTAAGGCACCTTCAGCTCCGTTAGAGAGAGTGGGGAAATGTAGAAGTGCTGCCGCCTTGTGGACACATCTCATTACAGCAACACTGAAACTGCTGCCGGGCAAGGAATGTTCAGAAGGCCTGGGGGCTGTCCATGACACCCGCACTCAGGAAATAGGCTGGGGAAGGTACTCCAGAGAGAACTGCAATCGATTCGAGTTTTCAGATGCCAATTTAGGCCAATTTCAAGAGGGAAACCTGAGTCACACGGTTTACAATCAAGCAGGAAACAAAAACACCCCCCAGAGCCTGGTCTACATCGTTCATAATTTGAGACAAGGGACTCAAATGGCAATGAGGTATCACCTCACACCAGAGGGAGGGGTTATTGATATTACTTTTATGAACCATAACTGCTGGAGTGGGTGCTCGATAAAGGAAAAGTTCCTGAGGTGTTCGTGGCAATGAAAAATGTAAAGAACTACCTGGACATAGGTGCCGAGGTTACTTGGTAAACTATGAAGAAAAATAAAGCAATCAGATCATCAGGCACACCCATGCCAGGCCCTATATGCAGAAGAAACCTCCTCCACTGAAGAAGACACAGGCATCTCGACATTCCCCAGAGCACCAAATACTGACAAAAGTCAAGATGATGAAGAGGCCAAAATGTTCATGGACCGATGAAAGGATAGGGAGACCTGCTCCAGAGAGAGAAAGTAAACTGAGTCATAAAGAAGCATAATGAAAAACCTTTCTCAGCAACATGGACGGAAGTAAGGGAAGTCCATGCATTAGATGAAGGCAAGTGTCATGTGATATCACTTGGAGGTGGATTTTATGTAGCAATTCACAAATGAGAAACAGACTCAGACTTTAGAAGGCATACTTAGTGTTATTAAAAAGGAAGGGAGGGAGGAGAAGATAAATTCTGAGTGGCTGAAACCTATACACACACACATAAATAGAATAGGTCACCATAACCCTACTCTGTATCAGAAGAAATTATACTCAACTTGCTTCCATAAAGTCTATGAAAACCAAAGCTGAAAATAATGGGTATGTGTAGATGTATAACTGAGTCATTTTTGAGATCATCTGAAAACAACAAAACATTGGAAGTCAGCGACATTCCTAGAGGAGAAATTGCCGGTTGTACTCTTCTCTGGCTTCCTTTCCCTGGCTAGGGTCACATTCTTGCAGCCTTAGCACGCTAGAGCCTCGAGGCTGGACTATCCTGGGGCTCAGGAGGCTGGGGAGGTTGCCCAGGCACACAAGCTCCATTTGCTACAGTGGTGACTTGTCTGCTAGATGTGGAACCACAGTCTCCAGAACCAGGCCGCCCCGAAGAAGCAAAAACCAGCCTAGCGTGGGAACCATGTTTTACTGCTTTCTCAGAAATGACTCCTAGAATTTAATCTTACTCATTCCATCTTCTTGCTTGCTCTCCCCTACCCTTAATTTAGACGTTCTGGCTGACAAGTCAGCATTAGTTTGATGCTGTTCTGCACACAGAACAAACCCCTTTTTCTTCAAAGACCTTTCTTTACAACTCTCATGTGGTAACCTCCAGACCTCCAGAAGCACACCTCCTTAATCCCTAAATTCTGGTCGGATAAGTTACCAGTGAAATATGCGCTGAGCGTGTTCTGGGGGAGTTGCTTCTCCAGGAGCTCTACCTGTGCTCTCTCTCACACTCCTGTGAGTCTCGAGAATTAATCAGTGTGAAGCTGCTGCAACTGGCACCTGAACACGGGCTTCCTGAAAGTTTGCTTCACATCCCCTCCTCAGGCCCGAGCAAGGGAAAAGGATGTCCGCTCATCCAGGTAGGACCTATGGAGCAGAACAAACCCCTTTTTCTTCAAAGACCTTTCTTTACAATTCTCATGTGGTAACCTCCGGACCTCCAGAAGCACACCTCCTTAATCCCTAAATTCTGGTCGGATAAGTTACCAATGAAATATGCGCTGAGCGTGTTCTGGGGGAGTTGCTTCTCCAGGAGCTCTCCCTGTGCTCTCTCTCTCACTCCTGTGAGTTTCGAGAATTAATCAGTGTGAAGCTGCTGCAACTGGCACCTGAACACGGGCCTCCTGAAAGTTTGCTTCACATCCCCTCCTCAGGCCCGAGCAAGGGAAAAGGATGTCCGCTCATCCAGGTAGGACCTATGGCCTTCGAGGCTAGCGAGGGACCGGCCTTCCAGACAGGCAGTGCTTTCGCTTTCTCTTTCTGTTTGGGTAACTCTTTCTCCTCAACAGCTTGCGCGTAAGGGTCAGCTTTCTTTTCTGCTTGCGCAGCTGAGTCTCAGGTTTCTGATTCGGGCTTTACTTCTTACGGTGATTTATATACTCACTGTCCTTGGTATCCACGAGGAGGGTCTTTGAAAGTGTCTGACTGGTAACGAGTAAGTCGTTGGTTAAGAAATGGTGTAGGCATTGTTAATGTATGTCATCTAAATACTTGGAATTTATGTCATATTGCTGTTTCTGCCATGGAAGAGCGAGAAACTCCATGGGCTGATCTTATTCCTCCGCCGGAGGTGCGTCCCCGGCCTCCTGTTATGTCTCAACTCAGCAGAATAAAGTCAACAAAGACTACTTCACCAGCTCATGAATTTGTTCAAGGACTTGTTCCCTCACGTCCTAACATTTTCAATGTTCTAAGGTAAAAAGCATGGTTAGAGAAGGTGTAGACAAAGAAGCTTTCTTCCTAGTGATGCTTCCTTCAGTTCAGTTGCTCAGTCGTGTCTGACTCTTTGCGACCCCATGAATCGCAGCACGTCAGGCCTCCCTGTCCATTACCAACTCCCGGAATTCACTCAGACTCACGTCCATCGAGTCGGTGATGCCATCCAGCCATCTCATCCTCTGTCGTCCTAAGGCCCGCCTAACTGGATTCCAGGATGTCTGGCTCTAAGTGAGTGAGCACACCATCGTGATTATCTGG
Organism: Cephalophus harveyi; assembly: GCA_006410635.1. NCBI lineage: Eukaryota > Metazoa > Chordata > Mammalia > Artiodactyla > Bovidae > Cephalophus > Cephalophus harveyi. Next base: position 164,648 of record SJYT01021206.1, read on the forward strand.
GTCATGAAGATCTTTTTTGTATAGTTCTTCTGTGTATTCTTGCCACCTCTTCTTAATATCTTCTCCTTCTGTTAGGTCCATACCATTTTTGTCTTTTATTGTCCCCATCTTTGCTTGAAAATTTCCCTTGGTATCTCTAATTTTCTTGAAGAGATCTCCAGTCTTTCCCATTCTATTGTTTCCATTTCTTTGGACTGATCATGGAGGAAGGCTTCCTTGCTATTCTTTGGAACTCTGCATTCAAATGGGTGTATCTTTCCTTTTCTCCTTTGTCTTTCACTTCTCTTCTTTTCATAGCTATTTGTAAGGCCTCCTCAGACAACCATTTTGCCTTTTTGCATTTCTTTTTCTTGGGGATGGTCTTGATCCCTACCTCCTGTACAATGTCATAAACCTGCGTCCATAGTTCTTCAGGCACTCTATCAGATCTCATCCCTTGAATATACTTGCACTTCCACTGTATAATTATAAGGGATTTGATTTAGGTCATACCTGGTCTAGTGGTTTTCNCTCCTCAGACAACCATTTTGCCTTTTTGCATTTCTTTTTCTTGGGGATGGTCTTGATCCCTACCTCCTGTACAATGTCATAAACCTGCGTCCATAGTTCTTCAGGCACTCTATCAGATCTCATCCCTTGAATATACTTGCACTTCCACTGTATAATTATAAGGGATTTGATTTAGGTCATACCTGGTCTAGTGGTTTTCCATAGTTTCTTCAATTTAAGTCTGAATTTGGCAATAAGGAGTTCATGATCTGAGCCACAGTCAACCCCCAGTCTTGTTTTTGGTGACTGTATAGAGCTTCTTCACACTTCGCTTTCAAAGCCTAAAAGATGATGCTNGATTTGATTTAGGTCATACCTGGTCTAGTGGTTTTCCATAGTTTCTTCAATTTAAGTCTGAATTTGGCAATAAGGAGTTCATGATCTGAGCCACAGTCAACCCCCAGTCTTGTTTTTGGTGACTGTATAGAGCTTCTTCACACTTCGCTTTCAAAGCCTAAAAGATGATGCTGTGAAAGTGCTGCACTCAATATGCCAGCAAATTTGGAAAACTCAGCAGTGGCCACAGGACTGGAAAAGGTCAGTTTTCATTCCAATCCCAAAGAAAGACAATGCCAAAGAATGCTCAAAATACCACACAATTGCACTCATCTCACACAATAGCAAAGTAATGCTCAAAATTCTCCAAGCCAGGCTTCAACAGTACGTGAACCGTGAACTTCCAGATGCTCAAACTGGATTTAGAAAAGGCAGAGGAACCAGAGACCAGATTGCCAACATCCACTGGATCATCAAAAGAGCAAGAGAGTTCCAGAAAAACATCTACTTCTGCTTTATTGACTATGCCAAAGCCTTTGACTGTGTGCATCACAACAAACTGGAAAATTCTTCAAGAAATGGGGAAACCAGACCACCTGACCTACCTCCTGAGAAATCTGTATGCAGGTCAAGAAGCAACAGGTAGAACGGGACACGGAACAACGGACTGGTTCCAAATTGGGAAAGCAGTATGTCAAGGCTGTATATTGTCACCCTGCTTATTTAACTTTCATGCAGAGTACATCATGCGAAATGCCAGGCTGGATGAAACACAAGCTGGAATCAAGATTGCCGGGAGAAATATCAATAACCTCAGGTATGCAGATGACACCACCCTTATGGTAGAAAGTGAAGACGAACTAAAGAGCCTCTTAATGAAGGTGAAAGAGAAGAGTGAAAAAGTTGGTTTAAAACTCAATATTCAGATAGCTAAGATCATGGCATACAGTCCCATCAACTCATGGCAAATAGATGGGGAAACAATGGAAACAGTGGCTGACTTTATTTTCTTGGGCTCCAAAATCACTGCAGATAGTGACTGCAGCCATGAAATTAAAAGGCACTTGCTCCTTGGAAGAAAAGCTATGACCAACCTAGATAGCATATTAAAAAGCAGAGACATTACTTTGCCAACAAAGGTCTGTCTAGTCAAAGCTATGATTTTTCCAGTAGTCATGTATGAATGTGAGAGTTGGACTATAAAGAAAGCTGACCGAAGAATTGAT
>SJYT01021211.1:3287-62883 GCA_006410635.1 Cephalophus harveyi
CCGCCCCGCCGCCCGGCCTGTCCCTGAGACTCAGGGAGGAGACTGGCCCTCGGTTCTTTCGCCGCAGAATCTCGGCCAAACCACCATCATCCCCAGCATCTGGCTTCCGTTCTCTCCTCCTGCGCTGTCGGCCAGCCTCTGGGGAAGAGGAGCAAACAACTTGTGGGAGGGGATGATGGACAGACAGCCTGGCCGAGCTCTCTGGTCGCCTTAGCCCGGGTGCCATTTTCCTCGGCCTCCTGCGCTCCTGTGGACGATGCCCGCTCTGACCTTTGTCGCCGCGCCCCTCCTCTTCCCCCGAGGACCTCTCCGCATGACTCGTTGGATCTGGGGTCTCGGACGCCCAGAAGGAGCCGAGGGACCCGGCCCAGGTCACAGCGGAGAGCTGAAGGGACAGGCTAGGGGGTGGGAGCTGGCCGACCCCATGCAAGTGCCAAGGCAGCCCCATCACCACCCCCCACCCTTTTTTGCAGTCATGTCTTTTTCAGCCTAAGTAGAGAGCAACTTGACCTGAAAAAATTCGTGTCTCTATGTGGGTGTTGGAACATCTGCGGGTCTTTGTCCGGAAGCTGCGTGGTGCCGAGAGCCCAGGTTCTGTGCTTCAGGGAGCTGTTGTCCTTTGGGTTTGTTTTTGCAGCAGTGTGATGGATGGGTCCTCCTCAACGAGCCCCCGTGCCCGCTGCGACTGGCCTTTCTCCAGGATGCTGGGCCCGGCGGTGGCTCTGCTTCTTGTTGGTGGACGGGGCGCCACAGCGGAGGGCCGCATCCGGGGGCCCAGAAGAGACCCCAGTGATTGGGGCCCATGCGTGGTGCCTCGCCTGGTGGTCCCTGGGAACTGAGCCCACCTTTGACTTCTTCCCCACAGAGGACTCAGGGGAGTTCAGCTCCAGAAGTAGGTGACAGCCTGCTGGAGACTCTGCTGACGATGGTGCTGGCCTTCAGAAGACAGTCGTCATCCTGTGGGGTAAACGTGTTGCCTGTTTGCGTGTCTTATTTGGAACACACAGAAAAAGGAGCTGCCTGGCAGCCTGGCTCTCCGCAGTAAGTATCTGTCTGCATTCTTGTATCCCTTCGAATGTGGGAAGTGGACTGATGCGGTGCTGAACCCAGCTGGCTCTTGTGCCTTCTCGGTTCCTTGCTGCACAGCCCCGCCCTCGGTCCTCCAGAAGCGGGCGCTGGATCCGTTTCCCCATGCTGCTGGAGAGCTGCAGAGAGCCTAGCAGTCCGTGTTCCGCCCCCGTGCATCCCCCTCAGGTTCAGGAGAAGTCAGTTCTCCCTAAAATGGAGTCAAGAGGCCAGGTCCTCCGGAACTGAGTGTTCACGGGCTGAATGGAAGGGCCCTGACTGTGCTCACTGCCCCCAGCAGGGAGTGACTCTCAGTTGCCTGGGTGGGGGAGTGGCGAGGTGGGGGATGTGCCTTGCCAGCATCTAGCATGGTTCTCTGCCAAGTTCTAGCTCCAGATCGCTAGGCCGCTAGGAACCTAGACTATATATAGCGTTGTGCTAAGCAGTTCTTATCGGACCTGTCTGTCCCCTCACCCCCACGGGGAGGAGAGCTTCTATCAGAAAACCAGAACCTGGAGAGAGTGAGCCACCTCCACGGGGCCTGTTATTCTGGGAAGGGGTGTGTGTGTGTGCGCGCGTGCGCACACGCACGCATGTACGTGCATCTGTGTGTCTGTGTACACGCATCTGCATCTGGTCATCTGGTTCAGAGCTGCCAAGCTTTCTTTCCTTCCCCCTTCAGATGCTAGCAGATTCAGGACCTTGCAGGTGCCGGCGATGTAGGATGAGGGGCGGGAGGGGCTGGTGGTTCTCGAAGGATCTTGGGTTTGTTTGGAGGAGAGGCTGGCACCCAATGTGGCTGAGAGCACTGTGTGGCCTCCGCTGTGTCTTAACAGCTTCCGGTTTGCCCTGCTTTGCCCAAGCATGTCTTTTGACCTCTCCCTTCTTTGGAACCTCCTGCCTTCCCTGCCTTCCTCCAGCCCTGCCTCGTCCTTCCTCTGAGTCTCTTTGGGATCAGTGAGGCGGCCTCAGCTCTGGGCATCTGGGAGCTTGTCTGCGCCCCGCCCTCATCCTCGTTGGGGATTTCTAGAAGGCTGGCTTGACCAGCAGAAGGGGTCAGTTGTCTGCAGAGTAGCTGGGTGGTGAATGAGCGCGTCATGCTGAGACGAACAGGGCAGCCTGGTCTGGGTTCCTCTCAGAGATGCTGTTGAGCCCACAGTTTGTGTGGTTCTGGGACTGTAAGTGCCAATGGACATGACGCGACCCTGGGCTTGTCAGCGAGCCACCGCCAGGCTGCTTATCGGAAACCAGATGCAGGAAGGAAGACAGGATCCTGCCACCTCCCTGCCTCCCAGGTAAGTCAAGGGTGGGCCGTGCGGTCTGGCCCTCCCCCACCCCCTCTTTGCCCACGGAGGGCGTTCTCCTTAGTGGAGAAGCCTCAGACTTCTCCATTCAGAATCTCCCAGACAATTGCTCTCTTCTTTCCATCCTCCTTCTCCTGGTTTTTCTGTGAATGAGGTTAGTAACCAGTGAAGGCACGGGGGCCGGGTGGCCAGCCTAAGTGATCGGACGCCGGCGACGGGGGGAGTGGCCCCTGGCAGAACAACCGTCAGGCCTCCCGAGGTCACTGCCCTCCCCAGGCCCCTGTGTCCAGCGCCAGGCTCTGGGTGCTGAGCCCTCAGAGGGGCTGGGAGCCTGCCTGGGAGCTGGGCCTTCCTTTCCCCATGTCCTCTCTTACCTGGACGCTGGAGCACCTTGAGCCTCACTGGGCCTTAGTCTAGGCCCGTGGCCTGGACTTTATGGACTGTGGGCTGGGCAGTGAACTTTGGGGTTCTTTCCCTACCTTAAGTTTTTTTTGTTTTGAGTGAATTACTTTCTTCCTCTAGGCCCTCAATGCCTTACTTAAAAAAAAAATCCTGGCCCAGTGAGCCATTGCGAAGCATCTCCAGGCAGTTGACGTAGGAATGTGTCTCTTGCGGCTGCACTAGATACTGGTCACAATAATAGCGATGGTGATTAAGAAGGATGAGGCCTACGGAACTGGGAGGTCTGTCACCTGATGGAGATGGTGCAGACTGAGGCGCTGTGCACATTCTCGGGGGATCTCCCTCCTGTCGAGTCGATTCCTGCCCCGTCTGGGCCAGTAGGGCCGGATGGAGTGAGCTGACAGCCGATCGTCTGCGGTCTCAAGACCAGAGGGATGGTGCTGGGGAATTTTCTGATGTTCTCGGATGATATCACGAGGCCCCTGTGGGATCCCAGCTCTCCGCTTGTGCCTCGTGGACGCGGGTGGGGTTTCTGCCCCCGCATCCCCCGCCCACCCCTTTCCCCGGGAAGCCCGCTGCATGCTGCCTCCCAGTGTTGCATCGTCACCTCTTCCCATCTGAGAAGAGACTCTGAGTTGGCCGTGAGCAGCCTGGGATCCTTGCTGAGCGGATTTGGAAGAGTCTGCTGTCTCTTCCTTCAAGGAATCTGAAGCCTCAGCCCCTCTGGCAGGAACGGAGTGAGGGATGGCTAGGGGTGTTGGACCTGGAACAGGAATAAAGCAGACAGATCAGCTCTGGTGCAGCTGGGGAGATGAAGCGGGAGCCGGCCAAGTCCCTCAAGATGAGGCAGCCTGGTCTGGGTTCCTCTCAGAGATGCTGTTGAGCCCACAGTTTGTGTGGTTCTGGGACTGTAAGTGCCAATGGACATGACGCGACCCTGGGCTTGTCAGCGAGCCACCGCCAGGCTGCTTATCGGAAACCAGATGCAGGAAGGAAGACAGGATCCTGCCACCTCCCTGCCTCCCAGGTAAGTCAAGGGTGGGCCGTGCGGTCTGGCCCTCCCCCACCCCCTCTTTGCCCACGGAGGGCGTTCTCCTTAGTGGAGAAGCCTCAGACTTCTCCATTCAGAATCTCCCAGACAATTGCTCTCTTCTTTCCATCCTCCTTCTCCTGGTTTTTCTGTGAATGAGGTTAGTAACCAGTGAAGGCACGGGGGCCGGGTGGCCAGCCTAAGTGATCGGACGCCGGCGACGGGGGGAGTGGCCCCTGGCAGAACAACCGTCAGGCCTCCCGAGGTCACTGCCCTCCCCAGGCCCCTGTGTCCAGCGCCAGGCTCTGGGTGCTGAGCCCTCAGAGGGGCTGGGAGCCTGCCTGGGAGCTGGGCCTTCCTTTCCCCATGTCCTCTCTTACCTGGACGCTGGAGCACCTTGAGCCTCACTGGGCCTTAGTCTAGGCCCGTGGCCTGGACTTTATGGACTGTGGGCTGGGCAGTGAACTTTGGGGTTCTTTCCCTACCTTAAGTTTTTTTTGTTTTGAGTGAATTACTTTCTTCCTCTAGGCCCTCACTGCCTTACTTAAAAAAAAAATCCTGGCCCAGTGAGCCATTGCGAAGCATCTCCAGGCAGTTGACGTAGGAATGTGTCTCTTGCGGCTGCACTAGATACTGGTCACAATAATAGCGATGGTGATTAAGAAGGATGAGGCCTACGGAACTGGGAGGTCTGTCACCTGATGGAGATGGTGCAGACTGAGGCGCTGTGCACATTCTCGGGGGATCTCCCTCCTGTCGAGTCGATTCCTGCCCCGTCTGGGCCAGTAGGGCCGGATGGAGTGAGCTGACAGCCGATCGTCTGCGGTCTCAAGACCAGAGGGATGGTGCTGGGGAATTTTCTGATGTTCTCGGATGATATCACGAGGCCCCTGTGGGATCCCAGCTCTCCGCTTGTGCCTCGTGGACGCGGGTGGGGTTTCTGCCCCCGCATCCCCCGCCCACCCCTTTCCCCGGGAAGCCCGCTGCATGCTGCCTCCCAGTGTTGCATCGTCACCTCTTCCCATCTGAGAAGAGACTCTGAGTTGGCCGTGAGCAGCCTGGGATCCTTGCTGAGCGGATTTGGAAGAGTCTGCTGTCTCTTCCTTCAAGGAATCTGAAGCCTCAGCCCCTCTGGCAGGAACGGAGTGAGGGATGGCTAGGGGTGTTGGACCTGGAACAGGAATAAAGCAGACAGATCAGCTCTGGTGCAGCTGGGGAGATGAAGCGGGAGCCGGCCAAGTCCCTCAAGATGTGCCGGCTAGAGTCTGGCCAGCGCTGGCTGCCGGGCTGGAGCCAGATGGAGCCGCTGGCCGTGCTGGGGAGCCGCAGCTCCCTGTGCTCAGCGGGTCCCCGGGCCTGGCTCCGGGTGCCCGCTGCCCGTGTTCACAGTCCTGCCCCTGGCTTGTCGTTGGGGGGTCACCAGGGTGCAGAGGCTGGCATTGCTCCCTGAGACCCTGTTGTCTCTGGGGCCTCCGGTATCCCCCTGGATTGGGGCTTGGTGCTCCCCTGCCGACTTGCCCAGTTTTCTCCCTCATCTCATGTGTTCCTTCCTTCCTACTCCCGGCCTGGCTGCTCCAGACGTGACGTGGAGCGTTGTGTCAGGAGCCAGGCTGGCAGAGCAATTGGCATCACCCCCTGAGAGGGGGGTCAGGCAGAGCCAGCGCTTCTCTGTTGACCTTTGAGTCCTCACAGTCTGGGGCCTGGGAGGCGGCTCGAGGGCCTCTCTCCGGCTGGGGTCCGGCCAAGGTTAACAGGGCCGGTGGCCCTGGAGCCGCGGTGGTGCGGCTTGGCCGGGAGGCGTGCGGGAGGGGCCCTGCCAGGGGGCCTGTTGGTCAGCACCTTCATCTCCATCGACTCCTGGTCTGCTCAGGACCGCACACTGTCTAATGCACAGCTTGGCTCTGTTGCCTGGCACGAGTGCCCCCGGGGCTGCAGTGGGGCTTCAGTGAGCATCTGTACTTCGTGCTGGTCACTTTGTTGGGCATGTTGTTGCCGCCTCCCCCCCCACCACACACACACCTCTGAAATATGCGAGAGCGCCTTTTCCACTCGCCGGCTGTCTGTGGGAGGCTCTCTTCATCTTGCGTTTCTTTTCTGGGACTTGGAGTGTCTGTCAGGGAAGCGTAGATGTGGTTTGGTTTCTTGCTAGCTCCCTCCACGGGAGCTGCTCGTAGGCAGATGAGGCCAGAAAACGCCTCCAGCAGCAGGAGAGCCACGCAGGGCGGGGGGCACCGGGGTGGGGAAAGGGTTGTGCAGCATCTGACCGCAGGATCAAGGCCGGGACGGATGGGAGGAGGCTGCCTGTGGCAGCCTGAGCGGGCATGTGTGCATGGAGCCCTGATTGGGGTCTGTAACGAGGCCGGAAAGCCTGAGACAGGCCTCAGAGTCCTTGGTCTTAGCATACAGTCCAGGGAAGCTGGCCTTTGTTAGGCACCCTTTTGCTTATCTGATTTCATGCTTAGAACTATCCTTTTATGATTGAAGACACAGTGATTTGGTTAAGTGACTTAAGCAAGGTCACACGCCTGGTGGGTGGCACTCCTGAGATTTAAACTCGGGCATTTCTGAGTCCGAAGCCTGAAAGTTTTCTTCATGCTGTTAGGCTGAAGCCCGAGCTGAGACCCTCAGACGGTTGGCAGCCGACGTGACCCAGAGGGCAAGGCCAGATACTCTGTGATCCCCGTGCACGGGCAGGCAGATACTTTCCTTCCACACGGTGTCTTCAGCCTCTGCTGTATATGTGCCAAGGACAGTGCTCAGCGTGGGGTTGCTGGACTCAACAAAACCAAGTTTCTTCCCTTGTGAGGTGTATATCCTCGCGTGGGGAAGATACTGTTAATGCTAGTAAATGGGATTTAAAGATAGACATAGAAGGAAAAGAAGGACCCTCTTCCTTCTGCAGAAGCGGGATCCAGATGTTGGTCAGGGAGGGAACTGGGGAGACTGAAGGACCTCAGCCCCCGGGGAGTCATGCTGATTGAACTTCCAGAGAGAACTGGCACACATTGTAACCCTTCTCGTTTGCCACCAGCTGGGAGAGCCCGTCGGCGGCCCACAGACGCTCACAGCAGCTTGCAGTGGGTCAGGAGTCGGGGTGGCCGTAGCTGTCACCAGCAGACTAGGGTCTGCCACTGCTGGTCACCTTGGGTCATCAGCAGACTAGGGTTTTTTTTTTTTCCCATTAGCCACGGCTACGCCTGACCTCTTGTCTCTCCCACCCTTGCCAGGCGCCAGCTGGCATCTCCCCTGGGGCCTGGTCACTGTCTTGTCCATCCAGTGCCGGGGGACACTCGGGGTCAGTGTTTGCCGAGTCACTGGTGGAACCTGTGCCCCAGGAGGCAGAGCTCCGCGGAGCCGCTCCTTTGCCAGCATGCCTGGTTCCAAGATCCTCACAATAGGGAAGGGAAGGGAGGGGAGTCCCTTGGTATCAGATGCTTGGAGGAGCTTTGTGTCCTGAGAGGTTGAGGCAGGTCGGTAGCTGGGGACGGGGGAGGGCACGTTTCCTGTGTGCAGCGCCAGGACCCGGGGCTTGTTGACACGGTGGGAGTGCCGCGGCTGCTGGGCCCAGGGTGAGACAGGCCACGTGACTCGCCCGCTCTGGCACCACAGTCCCGGCGGCCTGGCCCACCCTGGCCGTGGAGGCTGCCACCTGCTGCCAGGCGGCCGGGGTTGCAGTGGGACCGAGTGTGGGCCTCGGTGGTGCGTGCCTGTGGGGGCTCACCAAACCCGGAGACGAGTCAGCGGGCCTGGGGATCCGGCTCCACTGGTAAAAACGTGCTCCCTCGCCTCACCTCTGTGGGCCTCAGTTTCATTATCTATAGAAACGAGAGGGACTGAACCAGAATCTTTGTGGAGGTTCCCGTCAGCTCTGATACGGGGGCTCCCTGGATGTTTGTGGAGGCATTTCTTTGTTGTTGTTGTTTTTAATTGTGTATGTATTTTTGGCTGTGCTGGGTCTTCGTGGCTGCGGCAGGCTGTCTGCCGTGGCAGAGAGTGGGCTACACTTGACTGCTCTGCTTGGGCTTCTCCCTGCGCTGGCTTGTCCTGCCGCGGAGCACAGGCTCTGGGGCACTGGGCTTCCGGAGCTGCAGGACGTGGGCACAGCTGCCCTGGGGAGGTGAGATCCTCCCGGGCCAGAGATTGAACCGTGTCCCCCCGCCGCACTGGCCGGCAGATTCTTAACCACTGGACCACCAGGGAAGCCCCGTGGAGGTATTTCTTAGCCAGAAACTCAGGACCTGTGTTACGAGGAAAGGGGAGGGACCCCAGAGACCTGTCTGCGTGCAGCGGTAACCGTGTTTCCTGAAGGGACACCGTTGAGTGAATTAGGGCTGGCCGGGGAGGCACTTTTCGAAATACCCCAGAAGTAAATGAGAAAAGTAAAGATCGTGAAAGTGTCTGCTGAGGACCCTCCGGGTGACCGAGGACAGGGACTCCAGCTCCTGCTACGAGCTCGTCTAGAGGCGGGCCGTGTGGGAATTGCTGGGGGCTGTCAGGGCTGCAGGGGGGTGACCTGACACGCTGTGCTCCCGGAGAGATTTGGCCTTCCCCTTTTGGCCCCAAATCCTGGAGAGGAAATAGGTCTGCAGGGTCCTTGTGTCCTCTGCCTTCCCTGTAGCTTCTCAGGGTCTGTGCCCCTGTTGCTGTCAGAAAGTTTCCCTTTATATTTAGCCTTCTTTTCTCATGTGATTGTTTAAGCCCTTCCACTAAAAAAAAAAAAAAAAAAAAACGACAGGAGCAAAGAAAACAGAAATATCTCAGAGCCACCAGTTCCATTTTGGCTTTTTAGTCTTGAGCCCCTCCTTAAAAGACAGCAAAATTGAAATACATGTAGGGCAAAGCACAGGGTCCCAAGCCTTTCTGGACTTGTGTGCAGAGCCGGGCTGTGGCCAGGCGTGGCGGGGCCCCGGCCTCCCTGCTCCACGGTGGCTTCGGTCCCTGACGTCCACTGCGTCTCCCGGGGTGCGTGGGCAGGAGCCCCGAGGCGGAGGCACACGCTGTGCAACCCGCTAGACAGAATGCAGAGCTTTAAAAATAGCTGCGTTTCTCCCAAGATGCTATCTGCTCGCCAGCCTCCAGGACACTTTACCTGGGGTTCGTCACTATGCACCCGGCCTCCTGGGCTCCCCGAGTGGTGGTGGGAATGGGGATTGGGGCTTGGATGCAGGCAGGACAGGAATTGCCCGGTAACCGTGGTCTCACGCGCACCCCGTGATGTTTCACAGTTCTGTTCACATTTGCCAGCTCTTCTGACCTCTCACGCCCTGTGAGGGCAGGTGGGTGGTATGAGCCCCGTGGCTGATGACCCTGAACGGGAGAGAATCCTGCTTGTACCTGTGTAGTTCGGGACACCGTGCATCCAGGTCCCCTGACTCTGGGTGTTCTAGCCAGGGGACCCAGGGGTGGGGTGGGGACGGGGGTGGCTCTTGGGCAGTTGACTTGGCCATTCCAGGCCTCAGGTCTTTTCTCTATACATTGAAGGGGCAAGAAACCTCAGAATATCTGGGTTCTCTGCCTTTTCAGCTCTCTCGGAGCTCCTGTGAAGACTGGCGTGTGCTCTGTCTCTGGGAAGCCAGCCATGCACCATGCGTTTCTGGTGAGGTTTCTTGCATTTGGAAGCTTCTGGAATATGCCGTGCTTCCGACCATTCTGACACGTCTGTACAGCACTTCATGCTTGTGCATATGGTCTGCTTCTGCCAAGTAGCTCTCTCAGAAATGAGGCTTCACGGTGGGGTCTCTGAGACTTTTTTCCCGTCGGACTCGTAGGCGTTGCGTGTGGAGCTCTGCCTAGCTGCTCGTTACCTGTCTGCTGGCTGCCTAACCTGCTGCACCTGCTGGAGGAGCCGGCTGACGTGCGACGGAAGCGCTCGCTTCAGCTCTGGTTGTTTGCATGGTGACTGATCGGAAGAAGTAGGCCTTTCCCGTGGAGAAGAAGGTGCTCAGAGAATCCTTGGGCAGCCGTGTATTCTGAGTACTGAGCCCAGCCCCCACCCTCCACAAGGGCTTCTGAAGCAGAGCGTGGGCTGCACGGCTCCTTGGCCACGTGGCCCTCTGTGTGATCTGCGTTTGGTTAGGAAGGGGGAAGGAGTGTTCGTTTATAGCGTATTTAACCAGGGTGACTTAGCGTTTATAGCGTATTTAACCAGGGTGTTTGAGGAACGATTGGGGTGGGGTGGGGGTCGGCACACTTACCACACCTGCGCCATCTGGCCATTCGTATCCCCTGAATGCAGCCCCAGCTTGTAGAGAAACCCTGTGATGGGCAAGCCACCTGGGAGCTGTTTTGGTGGCCACAGACTTCAGGGACTTGACGTGTGAACGTTTGTCGTTCTGGACCCCGGCTGTCTGGAGGATGGAGCGGAGGAGGTCTGCACCGGCACAGGGAGGGGGTTTAGGCTGCACTCCGGGGAGGACCACCATGGCATCCCGACGGCTCCCGAGGAGAGACGAGGCTTCTCTGGGAGGGGGAGCCTGGCGGTCCTCGGGAGGGTCCTTCGGGCCTGCGTCTGTGGGGAGCGGCAGAGCTGTGGGTGCTAGGGTCCCGCGCGGGCTCCGCCAGTCCTTTCTGCCCCTGAGGCACGCCGGAGCTCGGGATGGGGGACACGCGAACGTTTTTTCCCTTTGTGGAGAGAACTTCTGGCACCGACCCGACCCTGTAGGACTGATCGTATTTGCAAATAAAAAGGGAGAAAGGCACGTTCGCCCCTCATCCCTGCCGGGAGAGCTCTGAGCGGTTCTGATCCTGATTTGTATCAGCACCGCTGCCATCCTGCCGGCTGGCTTCTCTGCACTCTAGGGACCGCCGACAGGCATCAGAGATGCGTTGTGTGAGAGTGTGTGTGTGTGAATGAGTGTGAACTGTGTGTGTGGGAGAGAGAGTGTGTATATGTGAATTGTGTGTGTGGGGGGGGAGAGACTGTGTGTGTGTGTGGATGTGGCACGTGAGGCAGGGCCACACATCTGTTGGCTGGAGAAAGGCAGGAGAGGGAGGAGGAGCTCTCGGGGCGGGTCCACAGCTCTGGGGCCACCAGCATTGCTGGCTCTTTTAAAGGCATGGGGGTGAATTGAAGCACACTTAACATACTATTTAGAAGTGACCAAAGCCCAGAAATCAACCAGTTAATGCCTAAATGAGGGTTGTGTTAAATGCAGAGTCGTATATCCTTTAGTATTACTACCGCCCGCATGTTTGACAGAGAAAGATCCGACAAGTCAGGAGCCCTCCACTGCCGAGCCGCCCGCCGCCGCTGCCGTCTGTAAGCTCATGCTGCTTCTGTGTCCGTTTCCGGCCTCCCTTCTTGTCTGTTTCCCACCCTCGTTCACTCCTTAGGCACACAGGAACGTCTGTCCGCACGCCCGTGGTACCGTTTCCGTGGGGACCTGTTCGTCCAGTGTCTCTGACATCGTAAATGGTGTTCCCTTCGCTTCACGTGTGAGCACAGTGCAGGCTTGCTGCAGAGGTGAACCACTTCTGAGACGGGGCGGCTCCCTGCCTGGCCCTGGCGGCCCTGAGAGTCTGAGCCCCCGTCCCCCTGCTGGGTTGAGAGTGCAGGCAGAGAGGGTCAGAGAGGAAGTGGACATGGGCTCCCGGCCACGGGCCTCCCTCCAAGACAGGTGAGCTCTGTTCAGAAAGCAGCTCATCTAGTCTTTTGGCCCTGATGGCCCTATTTGTGTTTCGTCTCCCTCTCTCCCTTCCCTCCTCTCCCTCCCTCATCTCCCTCCCCCGCCTCTAGAAGAATTTAATCTGCCGGACAACAAACAATACTGTTATAAAACTTGGAAAACAAGAGGGCGAGGCCTCCCTGACAAGGGGAAGGGCATGCCGGGTAACTGCAGGGAGCCTGCCAGCCCGAGATGGAGCCGGGCGAGGGCCCAGTTGGCTGGGCACCTGGGTGCCCGCCCGGGCCAGGCCCACCAGCCGTGCCATCCCCGGTCCAGAGGGGGAGGAACCGAAACGCAAGTGGGGGCCCAGAAGCGCTTGAAAAGGGGAAGTAGCCCGCGTTCCCCTCTCCGATCTGATGGGAATGCACTAGACTGTGAAACTCCTCCTCTGTCCCTCCTCCGTCCCTCCTCCCCTCCCTCCTCCCCTCCCTCTTCCCTCCTCCCCCTTCCTCCTCCCACCGCTCTCTGTTGCAGGTCCCGGACTGGCAGACCCGGGTCCCGAGGCTGGCATAAGCAGTTTAGGCGCAGCTACCTGCTGGGCCAGCTGCAGGGGAAGCAGGAGAGGAGGGTGCTCTGGGCCACCCGGCACTGCAGACCTACCCCCTGCCTGCCCTCCCCCACCTAGGGAAGTGGAACCAGGTCAGGGGCATGCCCTGGTCCACGTGCTCTGCCAGGTGTGGGCCCAGGCACCGGTTAGAATTGCCACTGGGAGTCTGTGGGTGCTCCCCGGGCCTCCTGCTGCCCACAGGGGCCGTGCTCCCAGTAGGATGTCCACCTCCGGGAGAGGCCCTGCTCTCCTTCCAGGAGGAGTCCGGCAGTGCCGCAGAGGCTGGGCACGCCTCTGGACCCGTTCTCGCTGACAGACACAGTGCTTCTCCCCACAGGCAGGCATGGGACCCTGTGAATGGGGCTTCCAGAGGGTGTGGGGGGGCTGCGCCTCCTGTTCACTCCGAGTGGCAGGGATGCTGGATTCTGGGTGTATCTTCCCCCAACTTCCAGGGTTAGATTTAACCTGAGCCTGAAGTTTGACCTCCGAGTGCATCCTCACCGGGTCAATAAATGATGTTGGGGGGACAAGCGGGGGGTGTTGGTGGCTGCTTCTCCTGGGGACCTGCTCTGGCGCGGAGCCGCAAACTGCGGTGGGCATCGTGCGTGTGATAGACCGTCTGCACGCTCCCTTTCCTGCTTGTGGAAAGCGCCAGCTTCCGTGAAGGCAGTCCAGCGCTGTGCCCACGCCGCACCCAGGCGGAGCCACTCTCTGGGCAACAGGGAGTCATCCTTGACCCCATCTTCACGCCCCCTCCCCCACCGTCTCTTGCTGCCCCCCCAGGCCCCGTGGCATCCCCGGGCAGGGTAGCTTCATGTGTCCTCCCGGCCCGGGGCCTCCATGCCCTGTCCTGAGTCCGGGACGTGGGTAGATTTCCAGACCCAAGTCTTTGCTGGTAGTGTCAAGGAAGGGACGGGAGGCTCAGAACGTAGGTCCCCCATACCCCCGCCCCAGGAGAAATGGGAAGTGTACGTGCTGGGCCTACCCCAGCTGAGAAGGCAGTGATTTCTGGCCTTGTTATCTCAAGGGCGATGTGCGTGTGCGATGGGGAGGGGTGATGGTTAGTGGGTCCGCGCTCCACCGCCGCTTTGGGATCCAGGGCTGGTGAAGTGTGGTGGTTCCTGGACGCCGAGCCCTCCATGCCCTCCTGCTCCCTGGCCCCCTGGCCCTATACCTGTCGTTTTATCTCCCTTTCCTCTGATTCATTAACCACAAGCTAGTTGGCCACAGGCCCCGCCCTGACCACTTGGAGACAAAATGTTCAGGACACTGGGCCGGGGCTGGAGCTGAGGGTGGCAGGAAGCTGGGCCGGGCCTCCGTGTTCAGAGGGACAGTGGTCCAGGAGCGCCTCGAGGGCAGACTGCTCCCCGTTCTCCAGGAGGGCCTTCTCGGGGCCCCTGTCTCCCCAAGATGACTCTTCCTCCCTACCGGGAGCCCCAAACCCAGCATTCCCAGCGGCAGGAAGATGGATGAGCTGGCCTCCACTTCCGGCTCTCCTCCCCCGCTCCGGCTGGAACTTGCGTCAGCCGTGTAAGTAGCTGTGACTCAGCACCCAGCGGGTCGGAGGGGGGGGGTGGCTGCCGCCTCCCAGGATCCTTCCCGGCTCTGGGTCTGAACACACCGTGGTGGCGCAGGACACGGCCGGTAGCCCTGGTTCCTGTGTGTGCTGTGTCTCTGCTTATGGATCTCATAAATAAGGACTCCTCTCCTTCCTGTTTTCCTCCTCTATTATTTTTATTGTAGGGGGTCACCATACTGGGCACAGGATTCTTAGGACTTTTAATGACGCAGACAGGATCATTTACAGAATGCAGTGGACACTCTCTTTGCCATCTCTGGACTGTTCTTGAAGCAAAGGCCCATGGGTTGTATTTAACCCTCAGATGCAGTTTTTGTGTCTTATTTCTTGTTTAGCTGCGTCTGACTCTGCGTGCCTTTAGACGGAGCAGGGCCACCGGACTTCTGCTGCACACTGTCCCCTCTCCGCTTATTTCCTGCTTGACCCTCCTTACATTTGAAGGTGCAGTACCAGTCTGCCCCTGCCCCTCTCTTTTCAGATGAGCACCCTGAGGCCCGTTCCAGAAAAGTCCATGCCCCCCGTTCTCAGAACCTGGGCTGAGCAGAAATTAAAGCCGCTGTGTTCTGATGCACTGTGCGGTGACCTTTCCTCCACCCTTGGGTCCCTGCCCAGGCAGAGGAGTTTTCGTAGGCACGAGGGGGGTGGGGAAAAAACCTCCAAATAGAACGTGGACACGGAAGTGGGCTGGAGCAGCGCTGTGGCCCCAAAGCTCTTGTGAGGTGGCATGTCCAGGGCCGAGGTCCCCACTCCTCCAGGGCTGGTTCACCCTCCTAGGCAGCCCGCTAAGCCCCTGTCCACTGATTGGCTTGCCTGGGGCCGCTCGGTTGTGGTGGGAAGACCTGGAGGCTTCAGCATGCTGGGGCTTTCCCAGGCTGCCTTCCTCCAGATCCAGGAGGCCTCCGGGCTGGGTGCCAGGGAGGGCATGCCGCTTCCAGCTGCCTCGGATCACCTGGCTGCGTGCAACTTGGGGACAGAACCAGTGGCTGGGTTCAGGTAAGTGAGTCGCTCCCTGCTTGACTGACTTGGAGAAAGAAGCTTGGTTCTTTCGGCAAATCTGAGACCTCAACAGACCCTTTTATCTGGTGGGCTTGGGAGGGCAAAAGCTTTGGATCCTAAGGTAACTCCCCCCGTGTCCTTTTAGAATGTGCTACAGCAGTGCATTGCTGATGATCTCCTGTCTCTCTTTCCAGGGCACTGAGTGTTTCAGAGCTCCGGAGTTGGGAGCACACAGTCGGGCTCGTGTCCCCGAGCTCCCTCGGCGACAGTTGCCTGTCTGCCATGCGTGGCCCGTACTCTGCACTCAGAGCTGACACTTCCCGGAGAGCCAGGGCTTAGTCACCCTCGTGACCCAACGACCTGAGTGTGTTCTGAAGGACCAGAGCAGGGTGGAGTGTGAGGGGAGCTTAACCAAAAGCCGGGCTAGACTGAGGTGCTTTTCTGAGGACAGGGTAGCCCTGCTGAGACCCGAAGGAGGACTTGAGACCACCAGGCTTACTGTTGTGGGCGGAGTGGGGTGGTTCAGGGCTGGGAGTTTCAGGACAGTAGATGCACAATATTCCAGAAAGAGGGGGCGGCATGTGCAGAGAGGCCTTCTGGAGGGAGAGAGACATTCTGGGTCACCAAAGGACTCCTGTAATACCTTCGGAAAGGGGGTGGATAGTGGCAGCTGGAAGTTACTAAGGAAGAAGAGTTTGGCTGCAGTAGAAAGCAGCAAAGCTGAGAATTGCCAAACGCAGATCTCCTTCAGCCCCCTCCTTTTATATTTTATTCGTATCTTGTAGTCATGACTCATGCTCAGTCTTGATCTTAAAGCCTCAGTGATGACCTGATTCACACCCCAACCAAAACTGACCCCACCTCTGCTGTTGACCGCAGGTGCCCATACTTAGAACCCTTCCCTGCAGGCAGTGCCGACCCCCGCCCGGCCCAGACTCCCCCGTCTGTGACTGAGTCTTGCAGAGCCCCACAGGTTGCAGAGGCGTCCCCCACAGATGCCGCAGGGCCTTCATCCCCAGCATCTTCCCCACTGCCGCAGCCACGCAGTGGAGACCACCCAGGCACGGCTTGAGGGAGAACAAAACCAGTATCAAAGCACCGGGTGTGCTCCCATCTCCACCCAAGTTTAACACGCTGTACAGTCGGCAGCACCCCGCTGTCTCTGCAGAAGCACTGCCTGGGATTCCCACCTGCCCTCAGTCTTGCTCATGATCAGGGGCAAGGGCAGAGGGAGACAGTCGGCCAACCACAGAGCAGGCGGCGTGGGCAGAGGGGCAGGAGCGCAGACGCCAGGCTCAGACCCGGCTCGGACCCGGCTCACTGGTCACGGGACTGTGGACAGGTTTTCGAACCACAGTGAGGATCAGTTTCTTCTGCAAAAACAGGAATAATCCCTGGTTTGTGATGAGAATTGAAGAGCACAACTTGGCGTTCGCGTTTCACTTCCTTCTCTTCCCTAGAGCAGCATGTAACGTTACTTCCAGGAGGCAGAAAAAACAACGCTTTCATCTGGAGTCCTGACGAATCGGTAGGGAACCTGAGAGGTAAAGGTTTTGTCTCTTTCTCTCGGTTATGGTATCAGAGGAAATACAGACATACTTTCTTAGCTTCACCCATAGGAGATGGAAGTCTGATTTGAACACTGTTCGCACATCTTATTTTCAGGCTGAATTTGAAAACAAAACAAAACTCCATTCTTGTATCAGAGAGTTGCCTACTTAATACAATTTTAGGACACCAGCAGAGAATACGATTGGTGGCTCACGGGGTCCTACTTGAATGTCCTGACCGCTCATCTGTGATGGGGAAGGGCAAGCCTGTGATCTTCCTCACTAGGGTTCGTGGGCAAGTTACCCTGGCCTAGGTGAAACCCACCTGTGTGTAGTGGTTAGAGCCTCCCAGGCAGAAAGGGTGCTTGTTTCGGGATGCAGGGAGATAACATCAGAAAATGCTTTGCAGATTGTGAAATAGTTTACAAACAGGGCAAAACTAATGTAAATGTTCACACAGTTCAATGATAACTTTCACTTTTATTTCATCATATATATAATAATGTGAAGGAACTGGTTGTGGAATTGAATAAATTAGCCTAGCATTTATGACTTTTGTATTGTGATTGTCTATGTGACTTATCAGCTTTGACTTTCATGTCCTTTGAGCATCACTTTGTAACTCTTCTCTGTGCCTTTTGAGGGGACCCTTATGTTATGTCCCGTTACAAGTATAACTGCAATAAGACATCTTTTTGCTCAGGCAAAGGCTGGGTCTTCGGATCGCATCTCCCTCCTTTCTTCAGTGAGATCCTCTTCTTCTGGAAGCTGGTTTCACATGGTGGCTTAGATTTTTCCATCTTTGTATCTAGCACCATTTGAAATCAGTGTTTTAGGAGTAAGAATTGCAGCACAGCCAAAGGCCACCTGCAGAGGGGCTGCTGCCCTGGGACCAGCTCCTCACCTCCTGCCACCTGAGTGGTTCAAGAAAAGAAGAGCTTGAGAAGCAGAGTTCACTCTTGAGTGTGTTGGGTTGTGGAAGGGGGACAGTGCAGGGGTGGGGTGGTGGTCAGTAGAAACTCTGAGGCAGCCACCAGCAGGAACCTGTTGGTGGGGCCTTTGAGCATGTGACTGGGCAGCGCTGAGTTGGGCACTTGATCGCAGTTGGCAGCAGGAGGGCCATGGACCGGAAGGCCTCTCTCATCACACCAGCACTGTCCATCTGCTCCTACTCGCCATGGAACAATCAGCTGCAGTTGCTGAGTAGGGGAAATCAGACTTGCCACCTGCACCGTCAAGGTGTGGACCCCACTGAGCACCGCCGGACCCATCTCTTACACAGGCTGACCGATTTCTCCTGGTGTTCAGAGTCTGTTTTTGTCTAGCACCATTTGAAATCGGTTATGATGTAGGGGGAAAAGCAGCAGCCTCGAGGTCTCGTGCCAAGTCTGGTCAGCAGCAGCCTGTGGCTTCCTGGAAGATGGATGGGCAGAGAGGGGGAGGGAGGTCACACCTTTCCCTACTGACTTCCTTAACTACATCTACAGTACTTTATGCACAGGTAATAGATCATTTAGTGGATTTTTAGAAACAAATCACCGTAGTGTACCTAATGTCCTTAGTTTGCTAAAATGTGATAGTGCTGTTAACTCCGAATTGGTTGCTGTTAAATTATCTTTCTGTTCATGAATCCTGACCTTAATAAATATTTTTTCAGCTTATCATGTGTTTGTATTTCATAGATTATTTTCCATTCATAATTCTATGATGATAAGTGGGGCCCTGAAAAATTAATTTGCTATATGCAAATGTTACCTACTTCATAAAGAGTTCAAAGTCAGTTACAGCAAACATATTAAAAATGTAGTCCATTAAGACAAGAATGAAATTCTATGAGCCAAGAAATGAAAAAAACGATGATAGAGAAGTGTTGCAGACCTGAGTTGAAGGGGAAACTAACCTTGCTTCCTGCTGGGCAGCAGCCCCGGAGCCTCTGCAGTCAGCGTTCCCGCAGAAACGTCCCTTAATGGAGCCCGGAGCCCGTACTCACGTGGCCCCTAGAGGGAGGTGCGCTGATGAATTCAGCGATGTTAGGAGAGATGCAGGCGTTCTCTACTTTTGTTCTTAGTTTCTATCGACCTTTGAAGACAGAGTGAACAGTTCTGTAAAGGTGCTCAGAGATGAGCCAGATTTGACTTCACAGGGGGTTTCACTTGGGGGGTCTTCAGGTTGGAGAGCTGTGTCCCCTTGATTGACCTTTTTGAGCAGAAAGTGCAAGGCCAGCCCTGACCTACTTGCAGGACTTTGACTTCACACCTGTTCTCCATACCTGATGGCATCTCAACCACCTGGGAAGCCTTTCGAGGTCTAGTTCCTGCCAGTCTCCCCCCAGCTGGCTGCCCTGCCCGGTGGGGTGGAGTGGGGTGAGGTGGGTGAAGCCTCTGTTGGGGAAACTTCCCTGGGAATGGGGGGCGCCTCCCACTGCAGGGCTGTTTGGGGCTGCTGCTGCTGCTGCTGCTAAGTCATTTCAATCGTGTCTGACTCTGTGGGACCCCATAGACGGCAGCCCACCAGGCTCCCCCATCCCTGGGATTCTCCAGGCAAGAACACTGGAGTGGGTTGCCATTTCCTTCTCCAATGCGTGAAAGTGAAGTCAGTCAGTCGTGTCCGGCTCTTAGCGACCCCACGGACTGCAGCCCACCAGGTTCCTCCGTCCATGGGATTTTCCAGCAAGAGTACTGGAGTGGGGTGCCATTGCCTTCTCCAGTTTGGGCTGTTGACTGGAGAATTCAGGTTCTGGTTCCCAGGATGTGGTGGGAACAGTTAAGACCCTGGATTGTTTTCTTCACCTCTCTGCTGAGGTAGCTACAACAGACCTATGGGCATAAAAGCTTTGGGTCAATTGTAACAAACTGAACAGCTTCTGACTCACCTACTGTGTCCCTGGCTCCAGGCTGCTGCTGCTGCTAAGTCACTTCAGTCGTGTCCGACTCTGTGCGACCACGTAGACTGCAGCTCACCAGGCTCCCCCGTCCCTGGGATTCTCCAGGCAAGAACACTGGAGTGGGCTAGGTATTGCCAATAAAGCAAGTAACCCGTGGATTCTGCCAGCAGGTTGCTATGATTCCAGTCCCCAAATGAGAAAGTGTCAGAAGATCTAGGTTTAACATGAAAGCATAAAAACAATGACTTGGGACATCTTTTCCATGAAAGTAGTTTCTGGAGTTCTCATGAATGCTTAATTTTAAACAAGTGCTCATGGCTGTATCATGAGAAGCAAAATGGAAGCCCCTTGGTTCTAACTGAAGGGCCACTCATGGAGGATTATTTTTCTTTATTCATCTGAAGGTTGACAGCTTTTTAGCTAAAATTAGCATCCAAGGGTGGTTTGTGCTAATAGATTGCTGAGCAGTGTTTATTTTGAAGACATCTTGAATCTGCTTTTGTCACCATGCTTTCAACTTAGAAAATGCTTTGCCAGGCTTGGGTCTACCTAAGTTTTACGACATGTTTATGGCTTTCTGGGTGGGTCTCAGTAAAGAATTTGCTGGCAATGCAGGAGACCTGGGTTTGATCCCTGGGTTGAGAAGTTCCTCTGGAGAAGGAAAGGGCAATCCTTGGCGAGAGGAGCCTGGCAGGATACAGTCCATAGGGTTGCAAGAGTCAGACACGACTACACCACAACTACCACCACTTGTTTATCACCCTGTACAGGTTTTCTCGGGGTGGGGAACTTTCTCAGACGTGGATCGATGTGGTCACCTGGTGGTATGTACACCAGAGGGAAGGAAAATAGTTTATTGACCACAGACCCCTATATTATGCTTCCCCCATATGTAAGCCTGGAGAAGGAAATGGCAATCCACTCCAGTATTCCTGCCTGGAAAATCCCATGGACGGAGAAGCCTAGTAGGTTACAGTCCACGGGGTCGCAAAGAGTCGGACACGACTGAGTGACTTCACCTCATATGTAAGCCAGAAGGGACTGAGGTTAGCCACTTTTAAAGGTAATTCTTTAGAAGCTAAGCAGGAAAGAGCTAGTTAGTTAAAGTTGAAAATGACTTCTAGGTATCCCAGCAGTGACTAAAACCTCTGAATGAGTTTGAAGTACGCAGAGACCACGTCAGATGCTCTCACAGTCCACAGGAGGGCAGCAGTGTGGTGGTTTTACCATCTGCCCGCGACATGCCAGGGTAAGGTTTTCTAGACGAGCCTGGAAATGATGAAAGCAATGCAGACTGGGAACAGCACACAACATCCCCACCCCACCCCACCCGCAAGTGTGTGTGAAGATCAAATGGTAATTCACTCCAGTGTTCTTGCCTGGAAAATTCCATGGAGAGACATCTGGTAGGGTGTACAGTCCTTGGACCCGCAGAGTCGGACAGGAATGAACGACTAACACTTTTCAGTTTTGTATCATTTCTGGAGGACAAAGACTTTTCATTATCATCGTGAAAGCTCTCCCGGTATATCTCATGACCAAAAAAAAAAAAAAAACAAATACAGCAACTCCCTGGAGGACCACTGGTTAAAAATCTGCCCGCCGGCGCAGGGTTCGGTCCCTGGTCTGGTTAAGAGTCCACATCGCAGAGTAACTAAGCTGATTGGCTGCAACTACTAAGACCATGTGACAGAACTAATGATGCCCGTGCACCCTAGAGCACACGGCCCACAAGAGAAGCCTGCCCACCGCAACCAGAGAGCAGCCCCTGCTTTCTGCAACGAGAGAGCCCTGTGCAAGAAGACCCAGCCCAGCCCAAAATAGTACAGTAGTCTCAGGTTCCGTACAGTTCAGTCACTCAGTCCTGTCTCTTTGCGACCCCATGGACCGCAGCACGCCAGGCCTCCCTGTCCGTCACCAGCTCCTGGAGTTTACCCAAACCCATGTCCATTGAGTCGGTGATGCCATCCAACCATCTCATCCTCTGTCGTCCCCTTCTCCTCCCGCCTTCAATCTTTCCCAGCATCAGGGTCTTTTCAAATATCAGCTCTTCGTGTCAAGTGGCCAAAGTTATCAGAGTTTCAGCTTCAACATCAGTCCTTCCAATGAACATTCAGGGCTGATTTTCTTTAGGATGGACTGGTTGGATCTCAGGTTACAGGTAAATAAAATTTGGCAAAATGTTTTCTTTCTTTATAGCCAACCTAATTCTCGGCGTTGGCATTATAAAGATTGCTTCCTTTTTAACCAGATAGCTTCCTTTGATTAGCTGGGTGACGAGATCTTAAGTCTTGGTCATTTTGTGACTTAACAGGCTGAATTACAAAAACACAATTTTCTCTTGCAAATATAAGCACTTACCTCTGTCGCTACAAGTTTGTATCTGCACGTTCACAGACAGACGTGGACTCTTGAGGCTGAAGAACCACTAACGCAGAGGTTCTCCCTTAGCTGTATATTATAATCACTTGGGAAGCTTTACAGATGTCTAATGCCCAGGCACATCCCAGGTCAACAGTGTGACAAGCATCTGGGGGAGCGGGTGGGGGCACCCAGGCATTAGTAAAAATCCCCAGGGGATTCCAGAGTGCAGCCGTGCTTCAGAAACATGCTATGCTTTCATGGTTGGGACCCGGGTTTTTACTCAGCTACACCCGTGCGTAACCACACACGTAGACATGTGTGTTCCCTCAAGGCCAGGAAATCATGAAGGCTGAGAGCCAAGCGGGAATCTGGAAGGGCTGCACACGATGGGCTCTGTGAACTGGGCTTGAGTGATGCCCAGGATCGGACAGGACCAGAGGCCTTCGGGCAACAGTGAGCCAGGAGTACAGCCGCAAGCACAGGATGGGTGGCCCGGCTGGCTGAGAGCAGGCTATCTTAAGTGCTGCAGGCGGAGAAAAGCTGGGTATTAACTGCAGGAAGTTTTCAAGTTTCATGAAATGGACGTTATGCTGCGGGTAACAAGGTGGGACTGATCACCATGAGCAGGGGAGGCGCGAGGCAGGCTGGGAGGGGAGAAGCCTGGACAGACCACAGGCTCTGAGACTGGAGGGCGAGCAGGGGTGACTGTGGGAGGGGAGCGCTTCCAGAAGGTGGGCCCGATGAGAGGCGCACTCTCATTTGAGAGAAAACACACTGGAAATAAATGCATCATCACAAATGAAACTTCTCCATAATGACATTTTATTTTTTAAACAGATTCAAAGGTTCAATTTTCAGAAAACAAACAATACAGACATGAGGCGTCTCCTTCCACTGGGGATTCAGTCTTGCAGTTTAAAGTTTAAATTCAAATATACTTTCCCCTCTCATTCAGACAGACATTTCTAGAGAAAAACGGTTTCTTCATATATTTAAGTAATTGACAAGTTATTTGCAGACAGAACATAATTTATAAGTACACACGTATTTCAATCTTACATATAACAATGTTATACTGGAAAAACTGAATCTGAAGTGGAAACTATTGTGAAAGTCTATTTTGGTAAGCACAATAAACTTTGGTTGAAAACGTTTCCTTGAGGTTTTAAGAAATACGTACTACAGCCACCCCCGTGCTTCTGAGAAAGTGTTAGATTCTTGAAGAGTATGTGATAAAAGGGTACAGCAAAACTTCAACTCTGGATTTGTCTCAGAATTCCTGTATTTACTCTGTTCAAACTTATCTTCCAAGTGCCCACGATTACAAAGGGAAGGACCACTTACAGAGGGCCTTACAAACATGTCCTCAGGGAGAAAAGCAGTATTTACTCCTGTTTGCCCTTGAGTCCTCATTTACAGCTCTCTAAGGCAACTTTTCTTCGGCCCAGTTTGTGCTACTAATTACGAAGCGTGAGGACCTTCCACTTCCTGGTGGGCCAGGGGCTGGGTTTCCATGCTTCCACTGCAGGGGGTACAGGTCTGATCTCAGCTTGGATAGCTCTGCATATCAAGGTATGGCCAAAAAATTTTAAAAAGAAAAAAAAAAATTTTTTTAAGGTATAAAAACAAAACCTGTAAAAATCTGAGTTACAGCAGAGTCCCCCCTCTGTGGCCTCTGGTGTGAGGACAGAGAAGCGGGCTGGGGTCTGTCCACCTGAGGGTCCAGACCCACCTGAGCTGTTTCCTCTTTCCTTCCCTTTGCATGACCGACAGCTAATCCACAGAGCTGAGTCTGCTTTTCTGAAATACAGGGCTTCATTTTTATTCTGCCCTTTACAGATGAGGTGAGGAGCCCACAAAGACAAGATTCTGATACGACCTGAGGTTATCTGATGAATTTATTCTCTATAAAACTGCTTACATTCTGATGACGTGTAAAGTAAGACATATCTTCATCCAAGTAGGGAGAGAAAACCCCCTAGAGCCAGACTTTAGAGTGGATTCTAATTCTCTTAGAAAGTAGAATTCTTCAGCAGAAACAGACACATTGTAAAAAAAACTATAGTACAATAATAATAATAATAATAAAGTGGAATTCTTCTTAAGAAAACTGTAAGGCCACAGCGTTCACTTTGTCCTGAGCTGGCATTATTGCCATGGGTGCTAAGAATACTCTAACTTTGTACAGAAGCCTGAAACTGATGCTGAATTCTTGGTTTCTCAGACTGGCTGATTATAAATAAAAGGGGTGAAAAACAAATGCCAGACAAAAACTTAATAGCATCTCTAAATTACCACGAGGTTACAAATTTTTTAAAATAGCATTTTAATCTATTTAATGTAAGAGTATTTTCCAGTAATATTCTTAGTTAAGAAACTCAAAGAATGAGCCTTAAGAATTGGCAATCACCTCTGAACAAAAAAAGATTTCAAAATCACTTTCTTTGCAAATGGAATGTAATATCATTTTGCAATATATTTCTCTGAGTTTGGAGATCTTATAGAAAAAAAAAAAAACTTTTAAGATAGCGCTCCCTATCTTAATACTACGGGGAATACCATGTTGACCTGCCCCATAAATCAAGTGCTATTTAAGGAAAAACAAGCAAGTTGTTCAAACCTAAATTCATACATGTTTCAAAGAAGCATTAAAGAATAGTGACTATACTTCTGCCACATGAAAATGTTTTAATGTTCCTACGGCTATCGCTTAGCAGTTTTATTTCTGACAGTGTAAGAAAGCGGCAAATAATCTTTATACTTTTTTCCTTCAGTATTGAGACAAAATTGAGAGATAGCATTGAGTTAAGTTTAAGGTGTACAGCATGATTCGATAATGTCAATACCTACAAAAAACTTTTTTCTTCCATGTGATTAGAACTTTTAAAGATCCATTCTCTTAGCAACTTGCCAATATAAATACAGCATGAGTAACTCACGGTAGCCACTGCGCTGTAATTACACCCCAGTACCTTCTCACCCTATAACTGAAGGTTTGTATTTTCTGACCACCTTTACTCAAACCCACCCCCACCCACCCCCCACCGCTGAATCGACAAATCTCATTTTCCTTTTCTGAAAGCTTGTTTTTCTTCGATTCCACATATAAGTGAGATCAGACAGTACACATGTCTTTCTTTATATGACTTATTACCCAGCAAAATCCCCTGAAGGTCCATCTGTATTGTGGCAAATGGAAAGATTTCCTTCATTTTCGTGGCTGAGCGATACGTATGTTCCTGGAAACGGTTCCGGTCATCTATTCTGCTGGAGTGGCTGCTTTATCCTGATAAGTGCTGTACGAAGCGCTACAATCTGCTTTCCTACAAGGGAATAGAACAGTATGGACCAACATGACATTCTGGTTTCCTAAGAAGCAAGGTAAGAAGACAGCATCAGAGATGAATGTAATTAAGTACATACATTAATTCCAGAAGCCCATTTAGAATAGGGACGATTAAAAAAAAAAAAAAGCTATATACTAGTAAGAGTCACTGAACTAGGAAATAAATGATTTTTTAAAATTATTCCAATGTTCAACCAGGCTCACTCTACAAACTCTTTTTTTCTAATTCTGTATCGTAGCTTGGATTTCCTCCAAGACAAGAAGGGCAGTTGCATATACTTAGTAAATGTCCTCCTATCTTAATTTAGGACCAATGGGAGAGACTAGAGAGAAGCACATTTTCGTAATATTCAATTTAAAATCCAGCTCTGAGATGAAACTTTTACAAAGGTAATGATTCTGAGCGTTCACGTTCAGTAATGTTTCATTTACCCTTCACTGTCAAGGAAATCACATGTTCTGGTTAGAGAGTCTCCTAAGTAACTAAAACTCACACCACACAGTTTTGGTTTTTTTTTTTTTTTGGTAACAAGGAACATCTTTCTAAACCCTGTTATTCAAGTCCAGCGGTTTCCAAAGAAATACAATGCAAGTCACACAGGGAATTTTGAATTTTCTAGAAGCCACGTTAAAAAAGAGAAAAGAAAATGAACTTTCATATAGTTTACGTAACCCGACATGCAAGGGTTGTACTTTTTTCCCCATGCAGTCTTTGACTCTGATGTGTAACTGTGCGCTCACGCTCACTTTAGGTAGGATGAGCCAGTTTTGACATTCGCGGCAGCCGCTCAGGACCACTGGCTCTGGGGCTGGAAAACGCACTTCCACTCCTGCTTAGGAAACTGACTACAACAGACAGACTACAACCAAACGTGGACCCGTTGGCTGTTTACAGCGTGCCTGCCCCAGCAAGCCCTCGGGTGCCTGCCTCACGGAAGAGCTAACGGCGTGAGCCCCGAGACCTGATCCCTTCCCCTGGAGGGAGCGGCTTCACTAGGAACCGGCGCGGCCCGGCGCGGCGCTTGCTCCCTGGCCGGGACCGCAGGACTACTGTGGAGACGGGCAACAGTCAGGCCTCTCACTAAATCCTCCAGCACCACTGTATTCTTCTATTTGTTGAAGTGAATACACTTTTGTTTTTTCTCTAATAGTAGGGGAACACTTATTTTCTTAAATAGAATTTTAAACAGAAATGCAATATATGAGAAGGATAAAGAAGCATTTCAGTTCAGTCCAGTTGAGTTCAGTCGCTCAGTCGTGTCCGACTTTATATAACGTGAAAGAAACAACTCATTGGATATAACATCAAGCTATTTAAAGATGATTAAAATGTTAACGTGAGTTACTGCTTACAGGTCTAAGTCATATTACCTTCAGCATTCACTAAGGTAACATCAAGTGTTTACAGACAATTTGAAGCTCACGGACTGTCTGAAAACCGCTTTTCTGGTTGGTTGGAGCCTCAAAGGACTCCTTGGAGAACTGAGCAGATACATAGGGCGGGGTAGCTGGTGTATTTTTGTCATCCCCTCTGCCCCTGTGATCAAAGACACCGCTCTGCTTTCACTAAGGAACTGCCCGTCTTATCGGTCTTTGTGGAATCTGCTCTCAACTTCACGCCTGTCACTTAGGGCAGCGCCTTGCACATGAGTGTGGAAATCTATCCCCTCTCTTCCTACCTATGCAGAGACATCCAGGCAGAAAAAGAACTTCCAATTCACTTCATTCAGAGACAGAGATGGAGGGGATTAAATGGCTAAAGGGAACGCACTTCACATAAAATTTGAGGAGTTTTGTTGGTGCTGGTTTATTTACATTTTTATATGGTAAAAATATACTGGCTGAGGGAAACAGTTACATGCCTTTACAGAACTAATATTTACAAGCTGAAACTGAAATTCTTTACCAAAATTACATGAAATGTAGTTTGGTTTCTGTCAAAAAAAACCTAAAAGTGGACCGACTATCTGATTTCCCATTAGACTAAAAAAACTCCCCCAGATTTGGATTCACAGCTGCTAGAAGGTAGAGCTGAGTTGTTTCTTTAGGTTTACATAAATGCTTATTTATCCTTCTCATATATTGCATTTCTATTTAAAATTCTATTTAAGAAAATAAGTGTTCCACTACTACTAGGGAAAAAAAAAGTGTATTTATTCACTTCAAATAGAAGAATATAGCGATCTTCGAGGATTCATTGATAGGCCTAACTATTGAATTGCTCTCCACAATAATCCTGAAGAAACGGCTATATAAAATACTTGTCACAGTCCGACCAAAGGTCAAGGGGTCATTACTCTGTGGGTGCCTACGTCAAAGCAAAAGCCTGTCAGTGCACATTATTTTACATTAAAACAGGGAAGGAGAAAATATAAATATCAATAATCTTGCAAAGGGGAACCAGAATTCAAATGTCCTCCCTGATGTCTACTGTTCACTCAGCTCAGGATACTGATATCTAAATGCTCATCAAATATTTTACAGAAGAAAGGACATCTCTGAAAAGAAATGCAACAAAATGCAGATACCTTTTAATGATAAAAGCAAACGTTTCTCTCATCTCTTCTCAGAGAGAAATAAAATGTCTTGTCTGTGGCTCTCACCAGTTAGGTATGTGCTGAACAGAGGAAGGGAAAAGTGTTGAATAAAATAGTGAGGTCACACCAAAAAGAAGCAAGAGTGGCATAAAAATGGGATAAAATCAATGAGGGAGGAGAAGGGAAGGAAAGCTGACAATTAGGCCCATCAACTATGTCTCTCCTGATTCTCCTTAGGAAGCTGAACCAAGAATTTGGTGCAAGAAGCAACTTTACCCTTGAAATCTTATAGATCATACAGCAGATAAACAGATTCTAAATTTGCATATAATCTGTTTACTTCTGAAACCGACTAGTCTCAAGTGAATAATGTAGACTCGTTTTCTCAGAATGAGAGTGTATGAGGAGACATGGTCCTGGTCTCCAGCTGCACAGCTTTTGGGGCAATACATGGGGCATGTATTAATCCCGTGTGATACTGTCTCAGAAACTGACTTCATGACGCCCTCCATTTTCAGATGCACCTTCTGCGTCAAGGACAGTTTCTTCCTGTGGCCCAACTGGTTTCACCTGAGGGAAGACCTCTATAAAGCATTATATGACTTCCCATTTTTCTAGGATGGACCTAAATTTTGTAAATATGCTCTCTCAACTAATTACAAAATCTTTTTTATTTACTAGTTCTTGCTTAAAAATTTTAAAGCCTTTGTTGAATGGTTCAGAATTTGAGAACCAGGCAGAAAAATGTTCAAGTTAATTTGACCATTCAAGTTTTGGACCATGTCGTTACACTCACCACCACCTGAACTGGATTTACCATTTACAGTATATCCAAAAAAAGCTTCAGCAAGATACATTTAAGCAGACAACTGAAAAATTACAACATTTCTCGATCAATCTTTATTAAGATAACATTAAAATAGTTTACAATTGCACAAGTAATAAATATACTTAATGAAGAAAAGAAAAAAGGTATTTAGTTACTATTACTAAAATACATAAATTATTTCAATAATGCTACTGAACTTAGCAAACTCAACCCGAGCAGAGAAAAATGATCCATTTATGAAAAATAAAATATTCACCACAAATAATTGAAAACATTCATGTTAACAAAAGACATCTGGTGTTTGGAACCACATAGTCAGGACATGCAAACAGGACTCAGGCAGGAGCAAAGGAGAGAGCGAAGGGCTGTGGATCCAAGTCTGGAAAGTGTAGCAGAAGAGCTGGTTAGGAAAGGAAGCTGTGCGGGAAAAGGAAGAGGTATGCAGATGGAGCCGGTCAGCTCACCTGGGACCCTATCCTATTCTTCGTTGAAAGCTAAGAAACAGAAAACTACTATAGCAGAATGCTTTAACCTCGTGGCCATTTTTCATAATTTAACGATCTTAAAAAAAACCCAAAACACTACTTAGGTGATTTCCCTGGTGGTTAAGGCTCTGTTCTTTCAATGCAGGGAGCTTGAGTCTGATCCTTGGTTGAGGACCTAAGATCCCCCCCCGCCCCCCCGCAAAAAAATACTTATTTTCATGTTTTGGCATAAATCCCGTAGGAGGGTAACTGTGTTCCCAAATTATCGAAAATACAAGTCCATATCAAATGCATTTTGTATCAAGCAAATTTGTGTTTTTGACTTGTTTTGAGGCTTATAGGATCTTAGCTCCCCAACCAGGGACTGCACTCCTGCCCGAGGCAGTGAAAGCGTGAGCTCTAACCACTGGACCACCAGGGAATGCCCATTAACAGCAATTTTTGCGCCTGGCATCCTGCTTCCAGATTTATCCCTACAAATAGAGAAGGAACCGCATATAGTTTACAATCTTGTAAGGGAGTTTCCAAAGCAATGAAAGCAATCTGGGGTGGGGGAGAATGGACATTAAATAGTGCAAAAAATATATCAATAATAAAAATAATTACCTTTTTAAAAGAAAAGCAAACTAAAGCTAGGTATTATTTCACATTCTGTTAAAAAGGCATGCACAAAAATGTGGAGTGTTTAAACAATCCACTTGATTGTCTTGAACAAGTGAACCATTTCCCAATAAGCTTGATGGTGCTTCTTCAAAGCTAAAGAGCATGGGCACATCGGTAACAGTCTACACCCTGCTTTCTCTAAGTGTCCTCCAGGCCCAGCAGCAGCCTCCCTGGGGAACTCTTTAGAAATGGGATCTCAGAACTCTAATGCTACTGGTACCTTAACCTGGGGGTGTGATGCTCAGATACTTGTTTAGCTTTAAAAGACTCATTCACTGGTAGGCAGAGTTTGGTTAATATTTGTTAGGAAACTGTATTTTCGTGTAATGATGTTTTACACAAAGGCCAGTAAGGAGCAGAGAGCTTTCTTTAGAGGTTATTTCTAGTTGTCAAATTTTAGACTTGTCATTTCACTGATGGTGTTTCCGTGTTATACCACCTGTGTATATGCAGTTTTAAAAATACACTATTGATAGAGAAATCAAATGTGCATATTATATGTTCTATAAATATAAGATTCAAGGTTCAAATGAAGGCACTGTGGATATTTTTAAAAGATGACCAAGAAATTTTAAAAATATGTATTTAGCTCTTTATGAGTGAAGAATGTACTTTTATTACGTAGTCCAAATGCAGTGATTAAAATAAAAGGAATATAAATATCGTAAAGTCATTAACACCATTCATTTTTAATTATTAGTTTGATTTACAAAGCAATAGCGGAAAAAATCACTAAGAATCAGAAATATCAAAGCACCTAATCTCGGTCTATGCTCCAGTTTTATTCTAAGTCTTTCATTAGATTTTAAATTACTTCATTAAAATTTAAGATGATGTTTAAAAGGTACAAATTATGTATTTGTACCTTTTTGCAATTTTAACTCTCTCCCTTATTTCATTTTTATAGATAAAAAGACAAAGTTCATGAGGTTCCTTGTAAATCTTACCCTCTCAGCAACTTTTAGTTTAACCCCATCAGTTTTACTTCAACCTAGTAAATTAAGAGAACATAAAAGGGAAATCAAATGATGTTGCTTTAAATTCTCCAGTTTAACTGTATAACAAATCTAAAAGAAAAAAAAAACAAATTTGGTATCTGAAGAAGACATCTATGTAGCTTCTGACAACTCCCTACCTAAACTATATAGAAAACTGAAAACCTTCACTGTCAAAACTGCGGTGACTACAGCTACCGAAGTCTCCACAGGGAATCATTTTAGATGTAATCCTGGCCATGAGTCCAACCTAGGAAGTTGGGTATGCCTAGGGTAGAGAAGACCCCAAAGCGGTCCATGATTTATTTCAGCACTTACACCTCAAATCCCACAGAAATTTTTCTTACATCATAATTAGTTGACGTGACCTGCACAGATTACTCTTGTAGCAGTGATATTAAAAACAGGTGAAAACATTTTTAGCAAAGATGTGTAATTCACACAGCACACTCAAGCAGGAGCAATTTTTTAAAAACACGTTAATACAGAGTACAAACAGAAACTGCACAAAAGAATGTCAACAGTGAGGAGGAGCAATAAATGAGAAAAACATGCTGTACTTTACCCTTTCTTCTTTTGTCTGCAAAGACAGAAGTAGAGGCAAAGCAATAATCCAATGCCAATAACTACAAGAAATCAGGAGACAAACGTCACATGACCAAGAAAAATCACTGCCAAGATTTAAAATCTAGCAGAAAAAAATGCATGCTGATCAGAGGTTCCCCGGAGGCTCAGATGGTAAAGAATCTGCCTGCAATGCAGGAGACCTGGGTTCAATCCCTGGGTTGGGAAAATCCCTTGGAGAAGGGAATGGCAATCCACTCCAGAATTCTTGCCTGGACTAGAACAGACAGACAGTAGAGCCTGGTGGGGTTGCAAAGAATCAGACACGTCTGAATGACTAACACTTTCATTTTTATGCTTTCAGGTACCCATGGCCAGAAAACGGTATCTAATTTAAGCACATATACATTTGTAATCCATTTGGACTCTTCAGTATATTGTATTCTTTGGATTAAATAGTATACAGTAAGTCAGAGAAATTCTTGATTAATTCACAAAATTACCCAAAGCATATTTGGGATGAAAACTCGTATGATGAAAATTCACCTTTGAAACAACATATATTATTTAGAGTTTGTTAGCACGTGGACATGCAGAATAGATAAGAATAGTGAAGTGAAATCACTCAGTCGTGTCCGACTCTTCGCGACCCGTGGACTGTAGCCCACCAAGCTCCTCCGTCCATGGGACTCTCTAGGCAAGAATACTGGAGTGGGTTACCGAACAGAGTAATGCTAATACAAGGTAGTGTATTATGTAAAAAGTCAGGTTTTCCCGTTTTACTTAATTTCAAGCTATAAAGCTATAAATATTGAAAAACCTTAAAAAAAAAAAAAAAAAAACACACTTCTTGAGAGCAATGTTTTGATTTCATTGGTATCAAACTTTCTGACACTTACGTACAGCAGCAATGATGAGCACGATGAATCCTGCACCTGCGAAAAATGAAGACAGTTTGGGAGATAAGTTAGTATCTGGGACCTCCCAGGAGCAGCTGCATTTTAATGTCACCAGATCACCTGTGACTACAGAGGAAAAACCTGTCAACCTAGCTTTAGCACGGCTGCCTGTGCTTCCAGGTTATTTGCATCACAGAACCCTTCTAATCAATTCCAGAGTTGGGACACACCTCTGTGACACTCTTAGTAAGGAAGCTCACTCTTCACTGCTGTTTGCTCTGGCCACCATGTCAGGCTATTGAGTGCAGGTTAACAATTAGAATTCACTGGTTGAGAGGAAAACCATTTTTAAAATGTGAGTATCCAGCTACGGCTGGTTTAGTTCGACATTCAATTCTTTCATTACTTATGACTTTGTTAGACATTTAACGTCTATTTTTCCCTGAAGTCTGTGGAATAAATCATAAAGAGTGCTCTGAACCCATGAAGAGTGTTCATCATATCACCACAGCTCCTACCTACCCCACTTTCTCCCCAGATGGAGACGCAGCCCTAACTCCCTAGGGAGACTCGCTGAAAGCAATGCAAATTCAGAACGTAAAGGGGAACACCAGGGCACACGGATAACCCTATGCACAGAGGCATAAACATGCATTTTTGACCATCCAGAGGGCACTGCATGTACCAGCACATCTTAATTCTTAGAAACGCTGGTCAGTAGCACCTCTGCTGCTAAACGGCCATTACTCTTCTTATCTCTAACATCAGCATGGAACGCAGCGCAGCGTCACGCACAGCTCTGCTCTTTCTTAATTTCAGACACTCTCGCGTGTGAACGTCCTGAGATGGCACCGGATGCTCGTGGCAGGGTGCCAGCGTGACCACAGGTTTCTCAGGGAAAATATAACAAGCCTGAAGTGCGTTTTATAAAAAGACTGACTAACCCAGTCTAATGTAAAGAAAAGTAAACTATTTTTCTTCATTTCCTTATCAGTAAATCTTTCTATTTCATTTAACTGTCACAACTATACTTCCATCAAGTTCTTTCACACATACTGTGTGAACTACGTGTGCCATATTAAGTGTGTTTCCCCACCCTTGTGTAGAAAAACTAACCCAACTAATAGTACTTTAAGGCTTGTGTTTACAAGGTACCAACGGAAAGAAAATTCATCTACAAATTGCCATTACAAAGTAAAACTATTACACAGAAAATAACTTAAATGTTATATATGTTAGACTACGTATAGCCATATTATTATTTTAAAAAGTAAACTTATTAGTAGGTATCCTAAGTTGAGCAACCTCCTAAAATCTATATTATCTACATGTGTCTAAAAGTACCGCTTAAATATGTCATGGGATCTGCACCTTTAAAATTCCTTAAAATGTGCAATTTTACAACTACAAATTGAACAATTATCACCCATTTTTAACATGTTTTTTCTCTAATTATAGATAATGGTAATATTTGCACATAGAAAACTAGGGCCTTATGACACAGGGTTATAATCAGTAACAAAATAATACCTAAACCCTCAGCATCGTTAGGGGGTGTTGCATCAGTAGGGCTGGGATGTCCTAGAAAAAAGGAAAAAATGCAAGTCAAAAAAAAAAAAAAAGGAGAAAAAACAATAGCGCTTAATGTCCTCTAAGTTCACAGATTTTGATTTTTTTCACTTTGTACAAAAACTCTTATAATTTCATTCTCCTATACAAACTACATTAATGTTTGTCATTAAAAGTAGTATCAAAATATTATAAATTTATATTTAATACCAAAGCATTCTACTTCTTGTCCAGTAACATTTCCTAGGACAATATTCTGTGGTACAGCAAGCAAATTTATCATTAGTGTGGTGTCAGAATAACCCTATGGATTCAATGTGATTATACTTAAAATTAAAACAGAAAAGCACATTTGTGGAGGCTAAAAAATATGCTACTAAACAAGCAACAGATCACTGATTGAATCAAAGAAGAAATTTTTTTTAAATATCTGGAGAAAACAAAAACAAGAAAACAAATCCAAAATCTATGGGATGCAGCAAAAAGCAGTTCTAAGAGAGAAGTTTGCAGCCACGTAAGCCGACATCAGGAAAGAAGAAAAATCTCAAATGACCTAACCTTCTACTAAACCAATCAGAAAAAGCAGCATGCAAGAAAGGGCAAAGTTAGTAGAAGGAAAGAAATCATGAAGACCAGAGAAGAAAGAAATGAAACAGAAATTTTTTAAAAATAAGAAAAGATAAATGAAAGTTAAGAGCTGGTTTTTTGAAAAGATAAAAAAATTGATATATCTTTAGCCACACTCATCAAGAAAAAAGTTGGCCCAAATTAGCAAAATCAGAACGAAAAAAGAAGGTACAACCCACAAACACTGAAGAAATTTCAGAAGCTATGGAACAATTTAAAGAAGGACATGAATAAGTAAGTGTAGATGGAAAAAAAGCTCAGCCACTGAACCTGGATGAGTTAGTCCTGGAGTCATGGTTGGAGAAGTGGGCCTGGAATCTGGAACGGAAAATTAGATTCAATTCTCCAGCCTCATCCATACAGAATTATGGATTTAAATTTGATACCTGGTTTTTTAAAAAGATTCTCAAAATGAATTATTTCTCAAAATGAAAAATACACATACTCCCTAAATTTTGCAATTCTACTTCTGTAAAGTTAACCTAAACACGTTTACCCAAGTGCACAAGAATGTTGCATACGCCTGTTCACTGTGCCTTTGTATATAGTGGAAATCCTAGAAGTTAACTAATAATAAACCATAAAAACGTGCTCAGAATAAACATACGGTTCTTTAAAAAAATACCATCCATTGCATAACTTGCATCCTTCTCCAGTTAGTATTTTGCCTACAGTTTTTCATATTTGCATAATCAGATCTACTTGACTACCATTATATGTTGCTAATGATCTTTACTTTGCCGACTAAGGTCCGTCTAGTCAAGGCTATGGTTTTTCCTGTGGTCATGTATGGATGTGAGAGTTGGACTGTGAAGAAGGCTGAGCACCGAAGAATTGATGCTTTTGAACTGTGGTGTTGGAAAAGACTCTTGAGAGTCCCTTGGACTGCAAGGAGATCCAATCAGTCCATTCTGAAGGAGATCAGCCCTGGGATTTCTTTGGAAGGAATGATGCTAAAGCTGAAAGTCCAGTACTTTGGCCACCTCATGTGAAGAGCTGACTCATTGGAAAAGACTCTGATGCTGGGAGGGATTGGAGGCAGGAGGAGAAGGGGACGACCAAGGATGAGATGGCTGGATGGCATCACTGACTTGATGGACGTGAATCTGAGTGAACTCCAGGAGTTGGTGATGGACAGGGAGGCCTGGCGTGCTGCGATTCATGGGGTCGCAAAGAGTCGAACACGACTGAGCGACTGAACTGAACTGAACTGAACGATCTTTTTCATACTGTCTAACTGATGACAGAAAATGACTGACAGTCTCAAGAGGAATTTTGATTTTTGATATTTTAAAATAATCTCCATAGTTTTATCTTCACTGTACATCTGTCCTCAGAATTTTTTCAAACACTAAACTGTATCAGTGCTTTATAAATCCTTCATGAAATGCTTATGTCAACTCTTTAAAAGTCTGCCCAGACTGATAATCTTTCCACCCTTCCTCTGGTCTCTAGCTTCTGCCGCAACTAAATACAAGCCAGAGATAGCAGCCCTGAACTTAGGAAAACAATTCCTTCCAACATCGCAAAATACGCATTCAAGTCTCAGACAGAGGAGCTGATCAGCAGTCCCTGCTGGAATTCCTCCATTTCACTCCAATAAACAAGGGCTTTTTCTGCCTTTTAGTTGTTATACCACTTACTTTCTGTTGCCAACTCCCCCTTCCCCCTCAAAAAACAAAACCAAGAACATCCAAAACAAACAAAAAATGCTCAGTAAAGAGGAAAACAATTTTTGTTAGGAGTTGGGGGAGTGACAGAGGTGGTAGAAATATTAGTCTCATTCTAGAGACAATAGTAATCTCCCAGTTTATAAAAAAGAACCAAGCTGGTCAGCCTGGGAAAGGAAACAGTCCTGGACCCAGAAGACACCCCGTACAGGTGTCAAGAGATCACTTTTAAAATGAATAAATCATCTGTATTGATGACACAGAAAACATACATGCTAAAAAACAGAACCTGTGGACCTTCCTCTACACTACTATTAATCTGTGTAACTGGTACAAGCTGCCTTTTAAGAGCTTTCTAAATACCAGGGGCTATGCTAAGTGCTTTAAGTGAATGTCACTTTAAATTTACTATCACTAAGTAAGGAAGCCAAAGAATTGATGCTTTTGAACTGTGGTGTTGGAGAAGGGCTCTTGAGAGTCCTTGGACTGCAAGGAGATCCAACCAGTCCATCCTAAAGGAGATCAGTCCTGGGTGTTCATTGGAAGGATTGATGCTAAAGCTGAAATTCCAATACTTTGGCCATCTCACGCAAAGAGTTGACTCACTGGAAAAGACCCTGATGCTGGGGGGATTGGAGGCAGGAGGAGAAGGGGATGACAAAGAATGAGATGGCTGGATGGCATCACCAACTCGATGGACATGAGTTTGAGTAAACTCCGGGAGCTGGTGATGGACAGGGAGACCTGGCGTGCTGCAGTCCATGGGGTCGCAAAGAGTCGGACACGACTGAGCAACTGAGCTGAAGTAAGGAAGGTTTGAAATCATTTTACAGATAAGTAAACATATTTAAAGTTTACTTAACTTGCTATCTGCTTATATCTGCAGACTGCACATGATTTTAGAATCACTCAATCTAAGAACTAAAAAGGCTGTGAATATTTCATTACTAAAATTGACAAATGAGTATAAATCATCGGAATTTAAAAGATTTTGGGAAAAAAATCACAAGAAATATAAAGGATTTTGAAATACATAAGCAGGAAGTTACTAAACCTGAGACACTGGGAATTGGTTGTTGGGTGCTGCGAGTCGACACTGGAAAACAAAATAAAAAAAAAAAATGCAGATAGGATCAAACATCTGGGAGTCACTACTGGCATTTTCACCAGGAATTGAAAAGATTTTTGAAAAAATACATGTAGGAAGTTACTAAACCTGAGACACTGGGAACTGGAGGTTGGGTACTGGGAATTGGAGGGTGGGTGCTGGGAGGAATCGACACTAGAAAACAAAATAATGGAGACTGAGTCAAAAACTTGGGCATTAATACTGTCTTTTCATTCACATGAATTATGCCTTTCATTCTTGACTTATTTAGGTAAAACTCTCCACGCTTCAATTTACTCTGCAAAATGACTGCTCTCCATTTTTACATTTAAGAATGCCTAGCGAGAGAAATTTATATACCTGTGTTATGTACATGAAATGCTAAGACCCTACAAAGACAGAAAATCGCTGCAGCAGATTTCTTGTGAATTTGAAGTCATACAACTATCATAGAAATGAATACAACACAGTTAAATATGAACATTGTTTCTCTGCAGTTTTTCTTGCATCACTGATATTTAATGTGAAAGAAATAAAGAACAAAACAAAAGGAAGACAGTATTTTTACCTTTAATACACTTTGGTAGCTCAGGCTCCCAAGTGCTGTTCTCACCACAGACAACTGTATTGTCGCCATGAAGGTCAAACCCATCATTGCATTTAAATACAACCGTCGCTCTGTAGTAAAATTTTTGTCCAAATCCTGAGACTATCACTCCATTTTCAACAGTTGGATAGTCACATTTGACCACTGAAAAGTCGATAAATTCCAGAGTTAATGGAAAGCCGCTTCCATACGGGACCAGAAAAACTAGTGTGAAGTAATTCCAGGGGGAAGAAACAGGAAAGAAATGAAAAGATACTAATTGGGGAAAAAAAGAAAAAAGAACCCAAACCTTTGTGCATCTGAATTCCAGGTAAAGAGATCTAGAGAAATCTAGCAATTTTTTTTTTTTTAAACACCTAGAACAGACTGTCATAGTTCATTTGCTTCTCTACATTTTCTTTCTATTACTGACAAGTTTTGAGAGCCCTCTGACTACCAGATACAAACTAAGGTAAGGTCAAAAGTAATTTTCTTCACTTTGAGGATTTTTTTTAAGATCATTCTGACACTAATTACATACCTTGCTCTTTTAGAAAAGTAGCAAAAGCTTTTCTGAGAAGGTAACCTTTGAGCTCAAGTTTAAGCTGCAAAGAAGCTAGCCATGCCTAGATCCGAAAAAGAAAGCTTTCAGGAGGCAACAGCATACAGAAGCTACGATGTTCAAGAAATAAAGGTCTGTGGAGTTAGGGCAGTGTTTCCCAAACATTCTGGGCTGCAACCAGAGACCAAGAAGCACATTTTATGCTGCCAACCAGTATATAAACCGACAGGCCTGAGATAATCTTAGGAGTAATACTCAGCCTTCACATCACTGTGCTCTGGTATGTCCCATTCTACTCCACTCATAAAAGGTACTCATCCTGACTCTCTTAGTTGACTTTAGTATCCATTAATGGGTTTGGCAGAATTGGGAGGTGGGGAGGAATCAAGAAAACACTTGCCTTAGTAGTGAGTTCAAGAAAACATCTTATGAGATTAAATCTGAATGACAGATAAGAGGCAGATAATATACAGCCTTTTAAAACAAAAGAGTGCTCTTTCTCCCTTTCTTTGGGTCTGAATTTCCATCAGGTTATCATTTCTCTTCAGCCAGAAGAACTTCCTTATCAATTCTTATAATCCAGGTTGTTAAAGTTGCTCAGTTGAGTCCGACTCTTGACGACCCCATGGTCTATACAGTCCATGGAATTCTCCAGACTAGAATACTGGAGGGAGTAGCCTTTCCTCCTCACTTTCTGCCATAAGGGTGGTGTCATCTGCATATCTGAGGTTATTGATATTTCTCCCGGCAATCTTGATTCCAGCTTGTGTTTCTTCTACTCCAGCATTTCTCATGATGTACTCTGCATATAACTTGAATAAGCAGGGTGACAATATACAGCCCTGACGTACTCCTTTTCCTCAGTCTGTTGATCCATGTCCAGTCCTAACTGTTGCTTCCTGACCTGCATACAGATTTCTCAAGAGGCAGGTTAGGTGGTCTGGTATTCCCATCTCTTTCAGAATTTTCCACAGTTTATTGTGATCCACACAGTCAAAGGCTTTGGCATAGTCAATAAAGCATGCATTCAGGTGCTTATATCTTTCCTTTTCTCCTTTGCTTTTCGCCTCTCTTCTTTTCACAGCTATTTGTAAGGCCTCCCCAGACAGCCATTTTGCTTTTTTGCATTTCTTTTCCATGGGGATGGTCTTGATCCCTGTCTCCCGTACAATGTCACGAACCTCATTCCATAGTTCTTCAGGCACTCTATCTATCAGATCTAGGCCCTTAAATCTATTCCTCACTTCCACTGTATAATCATAAGGGATTTGATTTAGGTCATACCTGAATGGTCTAGCGGTTTTCCTTACTTTCTTCAATTTGAGTCTGAATTTGGTAATAAGGAGTTCATGATCTGAGCCACAGTCAGCTCCTGGTCTTGTTTTTGTTGACTGTAGAGAGCTTCTCCATCTTTGGCTGCATAGAATATAATCAATCTGATTTCGGTGTTGACCATCTGGTGATGTCCATGTGTAGAGTC
The DNA here is from genome assembly GCA_006410635.1 of Cephalophus harveyi. Classification (NCBI taxonomy): domain Eukaryota; kingdom Metazoa; phylum Chordata; class Mammalia; order Artiodactyla; family Bovidae; genus Cephalophus; species Cephalophus harveyi. The sequence continues at coordinate 42,593 of SJYT01021211.1, forward strand.
TTCTCTTGTGTTGTTGTAAGAGGGTGTTTGCTATGACCAGTGCATTTTCTTGGCAAAACTCTATTAGCCTTTGCCCTGCTTCATTCCGCATTCCAAGGCCAAATTTGCCTGTTACTCCAGGTGTTTTCATTTTCATAAATCGAAATAATCATGTAATTACCAACACAATAACAAAAATTCCATTATCTCCAAATACTTCATGTCACCTTGTATCAACCCTCCAGTTCTCAACCACCTTCCTCACCCAGCCAAGCATTCATCTATTTCCTGCCTGATCCTGTTGCTCTCCCAGAATGTCCTAATGGAATCACAGCCTCTGAGTATGAATATTTTACTTAACGTAATGCATTGGAGATTCTTTTGCTGCATGATTCAGGAACTCATTTCTTTTTATTGTAGATTATTATTCCATTGCATGGATACAGATTAGACTGTTAATCCATTACAAGCTGAAGGACATGTGAGTTAATTCCAGTGTGGAATGATTATGACTAATGCTGCTTTGAATATTCTCATGCAGGTTTCTATATAAACATATATCTTTTTACTTACATTGCTGAGTTGTATGGTAAGTGTACATTTAACCTTATAAGGGATTGCCAAACTGTCTTCTATAATATTCATATCACTCTGTATTCTTACCAGCAACTGCTGTATATTCTTGCCCATTAATTATATTGTTAGTCTTTAGTTTGGGGGTTTTTTGTTCAGCTATTCTAATAGCTGCTTACTGACATCTCATTGTAGTTTTAAATTCTATTCTGTAATTTACTATGACACTGAGCAACTTTCTAAGTATTTGGGGATCTCTATATTTTCTTTGGTGCAATAGGTCTATTCATGTTGCCCATTTAAAAAAACTGGGTTGTTTTCTGATTGTGTTTTTAGAGTTATTTATATATTGTAGATACAAGTCCATTAGCAGATATGTACTTTGCAAATGTTTCCTCCCAATTTACGGCTCATTTTATTCCTTCTTTTAATAGTGTATTTGAAGTAGAAGTTTCTAGTTTCAATAAGTCCAGTATATTAACATTTCTTCTTTAAAGAATCATGGTTTTAGAGTTGTATTTAAGAGTTGTATTTATACCTTTGACTAAGGCACAAAGATTTCCTATGTGCTAAAGCAAAAATCTTTTGGTTTTAGATTTCACATTTAAGTTTTTGGTTCACTATGAGCAAATACTTGCAAATAGTGCTAACACAGTGTTGAGGGTTTGTTTTGTTTTTGGAAAGGTGGTATTTCTGGCCACTACTGTTCCATGCTCGACACGGCCATCCTTTCCCCAGTACCGCACTGTCCTGACTCTAGTCCTCCCAGCAGTGTTTACCAGAAGACTTGACAGCAGGTAGAATGAGATGACTTTTTCTTCCAAATTTCTATTGACAATTCTAGTTCTTTTATTTTTCTAAATAAATTTCACAATCTTCTTGTCAAATTCTGCTGGGATTTTATGGGATTGTGCTGAATTTACAGATCAATCATAGAGGATCGACATCTTTATTATATTGTATTTTCTAACCCATAATCACTGAATTTTCTTTATTTGTTACAGCCTTGTTGAATTTCTTAGGTTTAGTTATTTTTACCATTTAAATATTTCACATTGTTACTAGATTTACACACAAGTATTTTGGGTTTTCAAGTTGGTGTAAACAGTACTTGAAAATTTTCCATTTCTATTGGTGTTTTACTAGCATATGGATGTACGGTTATCTGTGTGCTGATCCTGCTAAAACTTCAGTCTTTCAAGTTTTCTACAAAAACAATCTTGTTGTAACTGAATAAAGTCTATATTATTCCTTACTCTTCAATATGTATGGGTTGTTCTACTATCTAAGAACTCCAAATACAAGGTTGAGTAGTGTTTTAACAGAAGACATTTTTGTCTTGTTCCTACCTTAGATAAATATAGCCACTCTTTTACTATTAATTATAATATTAGCTGGGGAATTTTTATAGCTGCCTTTTGTCAGCTTCAGGCAGTTCCCTTATATTCCTCATTTGCTGTTTTATAATGAAAAGATGATGAATTTTGTCATATGTTTTTTCTCTGCATCTATTAAGGTGGTCGTTTTTTTTTTCTTTCAAAGTTTCTTGATATGGTAAATTACACTGATTTTAAAATTTGAATCATTCATGCGTTCATAGAATAAACTTCACTTGATTATGATGTACTCTTGTTTTTTTGTAAGAAAGGATTTGATATACTAATATTTTGTTTAACAGTTTTAGTTCTGTGCCCACTTTGGATCCTGTATAACACTTTTCTTGCAGTGTTTCTGTCTGGTTTCAGTATCAGAGCAACACTGTTCTCATGAAATAAATTAAGAAGTATTCCCATCTCTTTAATTCTCTTGAAGACTTTGTATAGAGGTGCTCCTATTTATTCCTTAAATCTTTGGTATAATAGTCCCCTACTGACGACATGGGGCCTGCACTGCACTTCATGAGGTTTTGGAAAAATATTTATTGAATATAGTTGATCTGCTATCTTGGGTTAGTTTCAGGTGTACAGCATAGTGATCTGTTTTTTTGTTTACTTGTTTTTTTCCATATTATATTCCATTACAGATTATTACAAGCTATTGGATATAATTCCCTGTGCGTGCATGCTCAGTTGCTCCATCGTGTCTGACGCTTTGTACCCCATGGACTGTAGCCCACCAGCGTCCTTTTCCCATGGGATTATTACAGGCAAGCATACTGGAGTGGGCTGCCATTTCCTCCTTCAGGGGATCTTCCCGACCCATGTCTCCCCTGTCTCCAGCACTGGCAGATGCATTCTTTACCAGTGGGCCACCAGGGAAACTCCAGATAATTCCCTGTACTATATGGTAAAATACTTGTTGCTTTTTTGAGGTGTACTAGATTGTATCTGTTAATCCTATGCTCCTAATTTGTTTTCCCTACCTAACCCCTTTGGTAACTATACATTTATCTCCTTCATCTGAGTCTGTTTTTGTTTTGTACATAGCATCACTCATATTTTTTTTATTCCACATTCAAGTGATATCATATAGTATTTGTCTTTCTATATCTGACTTAATTCACTAAGGGCAATATTCTCTAAGTCCATCCATGTTGCTAAATACTTGTTACTTATTTATTTCAGGTATAGCAGTTTGTAGCTGTTAATTATTCCGTGCTTCTAACTCACTGCCCCCTGTCCTCTTCCCACTGGTAACTATAAGTCTGTCTTCTACATCTGAGTCTGTTTTTATTTTATATGTAGAATCATTTGTATTATTTGATTCCACATTCAAGTGATATCATATAATATTTGTGTGTGTGTTTTGTCTCACTTATTTCACTGAGTATAATATTCTCTAAGTCCATCCATGTTGCCGAAATGTATTTTATTCTTTTTTTAAAACCAAGTAATATGCCAATATACACACACAAAAACACAAAACATTTTAATCCAATCACCCGCTGTTGGGCACTTGAGTTGTCCTGGCTACTGTAAACAGTGATGTTATGAACACTGGGGTAAATGTACCTTTTTGAATTAGAGACTGTTTTTTTCACATGTATACTCAGGAGCAAGTCTACAAATCATAGTTCTTAGTTTTTTAAGGAACCTCTCCAGACTGCTTTCTTTACTAGCTGTACCACTTTACAATCCCACCAACAGTTCAGGAGGGTTCCCTTTTCTTCACACCCCCTATAACATTTATTATCTATAGACTTTCTGATGATAGCTCCTCTGAAGACTGGGGACACTTGTGTTTTTGATTTGCATTTCGCTAATAATTTACGATGCTGAGCATCTTTTCAAGTACATGTAGGCCATCTGTATGTCTCTTTTGGAGAAATGTTGATTCAGGTCTGCCCATTTTTTAATTGTGTTGTTTTTTCAATACTGACTTATACACGAGGTGTTTGTGAATTCTGGATATTAACCTCTTGTCATTTGCATCATTTGCAAATATTTTCTCTCATTCCATAGGTTGTCTTTTGGTTTTGTTGACTGTTTCCCATGCTGTGTTAAAGTTTTTAAATTTGATTATGTGCCATTTATTCCTCCCTTCTTTTTTTTTTTTTTGCCTTGGCAAACTGACTTAATGAAAATATTGCTACAATTCTGTCAGAGAGTTTTATGGTGTCATGTTTTACCCTTAGGTGGTTACACCATTTGAGTTTGTTTTGTATGTGCAATTTATTTTTGTATATGGTTCTATCTAATTTCATTGTATTATATGTAGCTGTCCAGCTTCTGAAGCACCACTTGTTGAAGAGACTGCCTTTTCTCCATTGTATATTCTTGCCTTCTTTGTCATAGGTTAACTGATCATAGGTGTATGGATTTATTTCTGGGCTCTCTATTCTGTTCATTGATCTATAGTTTTTGTGCCAAGTATCACACTGCTTTGATTATTGTAGCTTTGCAGTACAACCTAAAGTTAAGGAAAGGATATACCTAGAGCTTTGTTCCTTTCTCTCAGGATTGCTTTGGCAATTCTGGATCTTTTCCATATAAATTTTAGGATTATTTGTTCTAGTTCTATGAAAAATGTTATAGGTATTTTGAAAGCAATTGCATTAAATCTGTAGATTGCTTTGGGTAATATGGTCATTTTAGCAATATTAATTCTTCCAATCCAAGATCCAACAACACAGTATATTTCTCCATTTCTTTCAAAACTGTTCAGATTCCTTTACTGATATTTTACAGTTTTCAGTATATAGGTCTTCTACTTTCTTGGCTAAGTCAATTTTAGGTGCTTTTTATTTATTTTGGATACAATTTTAAATGGAATTCTTTTCTTTTTTTTTTAACTTGATGTGGCATTTCATTATTTGGGTAAAGAAACACAACCAATTTCTCCATGTTCCTCTTGTATCCTCCTACCTTGCTGAATTCATAAAGTTCTTCCAGTAGCTTTTATGACCAACCTAGACAGTGTATGAAAAAGCAGAGACATCATTGCCGACCAAGGTCCGTCTAGTCAAAGTTACAGTTTTTCCAGTGGTCATGTATGGATGTGAGAGCTGGACTATAAAGAAAGCTGAGTGCTGAAGAATTGATGCTTTTGAACTGTGGTATTGGAGAAGACTCTTGAGAGTACCATGGACTGCAAGGAGATCAAACCAGTCAATCCTAAAGGAAATCAGTCCTGAATATTCATTGGAAGGGCTGATGCTGAAGTTGAAACTCTATACTTTGGCCATCTAATGCAAAGAACTGACTCACTGGAAAAGACCTTGATGCTGGGAAAGATTGAAGGCAGGAGGAGAAGGGGACGACAGAGGATGAGATGGTTAGAAGGCATCACCAACTTGATGGACATGAGCTTGAGCAAGCTCCAAGAGACGGTGAAGAACAGGGAAGTCTGGCATGCTGCAGTCCGTGGGGTTGCAAAGAGTTGGATACAACTGAGCAATTGAACTAGAGCTTTTATGAATACTTTAGCATTCTCTATATAGAGTATGATGTCATCTGTAAATAGTGACAGTTTTACTTATTCCTTCCTATTTTGGATAAATTTATTTCTTTTTCTTTTCTGACTGCTGTGGCTAGGACCTCCAATACTATGCTGAATAGAAATTGTGAGTGGGCATCCTTGTCTTGTTACTGAATTCCAGGAAGGCTTTCAGCTTTTCACCTTTGAGTATCATATTGTCTGTGGGCTTGTTGTAAATGACCTTTATTATGTTGAGATATGTTCCTGCTGTACTCAACTTGGTGAGTTTTTATCATGAATGGACGCTGACTCATTTGACAAAATTTCTTTCTGCACAAAGATGGTTCAACATAAGCAAATCAGTCCACGTGATATACCATAATAACAAAAGATAAAGTCTGCATGAGAGAAAGGTTTAACCTGTTATACTTACAGGCATAAAGTTGTTTTATTCCTTTATTGTCATTTAAATGTCTACAGTATATTTCGTGACATCCTTTTCACTTGTGATACTCGTAATCTGTATCTTCTGTTTTCTGTCAAACTGCATATAGGTTTATCAATTCTACTGATTTTCTACAAGAAGCAGGTGTGATTTCTTGACTGTCTCTATATTATTTCTCTTTTCAATTTCATTGCTTTTTCTCTGTCTTCATTATTTCCTATTTTTGCTTTATTTGCTCTTTTTCAGTTTCTTAATGTAGAAGTTTACGTTATTGATTTGAGACCTTTCTCATTTTCTAATATAAGTACTTCATGCTTTAAATATCCTTTGAAGCAATGTTTCTGTTGTACCCAACAAGTTCTGATATTTTGTGTCTTATTTTTACTATGCTTAAAGAAATTCTAATTTCCTTTGTCATTTTGTCTCTGATTTATTAATTTTAAGTGTCTTGCATAATTTTCAAATATTTGGGGATATTCTAGATTATGTTTTATTTATTCACCCCATTTTGATCAGATAATGTACTCCAAATGATTTCAGTTCTTCAAGATTTGTAAAAATTTTCTTATTGCCTAGAATATGGTAATAAGAATGGTCTCCCTTCACTTGAGAAAATATTTCGCTATTATTTAGTGGATCTTTTCTTTCAAGAGGAAAAATCCCTCCAATGTCTCCCTGCTTTTTGATCATGCTCTAACACCTCAAATATTCTTTTTAAAAAGATTTTCCCAAGCATTTATCAATCATATCTATGAGACAATTTACATCTCTCACAATTTACACTACCACTTCCTGCAGCCACAATGTTATACTTCTTGTAATACAAGACAACACTTAGGAAAAAGTGTGTTGAATTTTTGATGCCTTCAGGGAAAACAGTCTTAACTCATGCAAAGACACAATAGTTTGCAATGTATCAACTGGAATGCCAAGAACCTGCTGGGTGAAAGGTTGGAAACTCTACAACTAGTTTCTATTTGGTTTGACTGATATTAAATCAAATTAGAAACCAACTTAACAGGAGACTCAAGCACATATGACTGTTTTTACAAAGTTTCTACAGTATTTACAAATTAAGAAGGAAATAAATAGAAATATTATTACCTTTACACTGAGGAGGTTGACTACTCCATTCATCATTTCCAACACAAGTAAGCTTGCTCTCTCCAATAAGTGAATATTCATCTGGTCCACTTGAAGGATCACAACTATAAGTTACTACTTCATTGTATTCAAATACGTCCTTGTCGCTATTGGTGAATTTTCCATTTGGAATTTCTTCAGGTGGTTTACACAAAATCTCTTAAAAAGAAAAAAAAAGAGAGAACATGAAAGGCTAAAGGGAAGGGTAAAGGATTAAACAGCATTAGTAAAGTCCTATGAATTGCCTTCAATAAATTCATTACCATACGATCGCTATATGCTAGTTGTGAATCCACTATCCATTTAGAAGAAGCTTTTTATGAGAAAATATATTATCTTAAACTCAAGCTATTAATCTACAAATGAATTTCTAGAATAAAACTCATTTTCTTAAAGTCATGAAATATCTACATGAGATATATACATTTACCTATAAGGCCAAACTAAGTTTTGTTCTCATCATAAGAGATGCTGACAATATATATGATATAATATGCTCATGATTAAAAACAGAACTCAGTGCTAGTTGAGAAATGCTTCATAATTTGTAAATGTATCTGTTTGCTAAGTCAGTTCTTCACATTAATACCAATTATTACTGTCATTTTCACTTTCATCCTTACAAGTGTATTGTGAAATTTTCCAGAGGCTATAAATTGTGTGATTTTTCAAGTGACTATATCCTGATGTTTTCCTTAAAGCCAAACATTGAAGAAATTTGCAAAAATGTAAAACAAAACCATTATTTGTTTTAGAATGTTTTTTTTTCATTAAATATGTGTTATATACTAATAGGTACACATTTATTCTTTTTAAAAATAAATTAATAATTATTTTGAAAACTTTTCAGGATTAATTCAATATCATAGAATTGACACAGCATAGCCCATAGCATTATATGGGTTATGTCTATACACATTGTTGTTGACAACAGACATAACCCACATAAACAGAAGCTCACTGGTGTCTGTGTTCATTTGAAGCTATAAAGGAGCCCTGAGGCCAAAAGTTTGAGAACTGCTGCTCTACATTCCAACAACATACTTACTTTCACATGTTGGGGGATTATCACTCCAGTCCACACCACTTCCAGAAATGTCACAATGAATAATACTTGCCCCGATTAAGTAATAACTAAATGAGAAAAGAAAAGTTACTACGTTCTTTAGTAGTTACAAGGTGAACATAATAATGAAAACAATTTTACATGGCTGTTTTTCTGCACTAGAGTAACTGGAGAGAGAAGTTCCTTAAATAAAATATAACAGAAATGCTTACTAAATCTGCAACTTAATCAAATAAAAGTTTCTGCATCTGAATGAATACACACTGGCCCACAGCAAAATGTCTAAATCACTCTGCATTGCTGTCTGGCATCTTGGCCATATCTGGAAATGCATCACACATTCACATCTACGCTTTTGCTCACACCTTTCTACTTCATAAGAACTGAAGAGACAGATAAGGCCCTGGAGCTTGGATTTCGCCCACCCTAGCTCCCACAGGCTACTTATAAGCTGCTCTAGCGGCGTGTGCACAGATGCCTGCCTGGGTTCAAGTTCCAGCCCCAAGATCGACTTGTTACCTGGGCTTGGGAAAGTCCGTTAAAGTTCACTTCTTCAGTTTCCTCATATATGAAAAGGGAGACAACAGTACATATCTCATGAGACTGTTTTAAGGATTGTATGAACTAGCATCTGGCACAGCGAGTACTAGGTAAGTTTTAGTTCTTATTAATAGTCTTTAGAGTATTACTATTCAGCATACAGGCATACCACATTCCACTGCTGTTCAAACTGAAGGTGTGTGGCAACCCGCACCAAAAAATCTACTTGTGTCCATTTTTCCAACAGTGTTTGCTCACTTCATGTCTCTGTGTCACATTTTGGTAAATGTCACAGATTTCAAACTTTATTACTATTATTGTATTTGTTATGGTGACCTATGATTAGTGTCTTTCTGATCACTGCTATGACTCTCCGGGGCTCAGATTACGGTTAGCACTTTTTGGTAACATAGTACTCTGAAATTAAGGTATGTACATTTTTTCATACATAATGGTATTGCACAATTAACAGACTATAATGTGAACACGTGTAAAAAACTCACTCGCTCTGCTTTACTGCACTGACCTGGAAGTGATCTCCCGGAAGTTATCTCCAAGGCATGCCTATATCCTTATCGTAGTAAAGTGGTTTAGCAACTCTACTCAATGAAACCTTCTCTGATCATTTAAATTCATACTACACTCTTCTCCTGGACTCTCATGGAAAAGATCACAAAAATTATCTATTTGGTGCTTTTCATTTACTATTTTATTTTGACACCTCTCTATATATTGTGTTTCTCAAGAAGTCTACAACTTCGTTGAGTCTCCTGGCACCTAGCAGCCTCTTTTCTATCTATACCCTGGATCTCCCACTATTTTTACTTGATCAAGTTAAAAAATACCCAGTGTATCTGCCTGTGCCCACTTCCAGATGACTTTTCCCCAAGGGTTAATGCACTGATTCTACATTATAACGCGTTAAGTAAAGGACTCTGGGATGATGGCAAAACAGGTGGCAAAAGGAATCTGTCTCCCCACCTTGATGACATATTGACTGATAGAATCTGCCTGACTTCCACTCTTTCGGAAATCTAGAATCCCTTCATGGCTTGCAATTTGGAGGAGAAGACTTGGACAGGTAAGTTACCTTAATTTCGGTCAATCTGAGCTCTCAGCACGGTGGCAGCGCCCCACCCCCCACCTCGGCAGCCCCCTGTGCACACGCTGCTGGAGCAGCTTATAAGCAGCCTGTGGGAGCTAGGGTGGGCGAAAAGGGGCCTGCCCTCCAAGGAGCAGGGAATTATGCTCTTATCACTGCTGCTTCTGATCCCGGAGGAGCAAAACAGAGACGGGCAGCCACTGTGGTCACAGCTCCGCCAGCTTTCTCAGCTCCTTCAACACTGGCCAAACGACGTCCACGAGACCTGAAATCCAGCTCCCTCTGCTGCCTCCTTCAACTTTTTTTTCCCCACTAGCAGAAGTGTGAGCGAAAGTGGCTCAGTCGTGTCCTACTCTTTGCAACCCCATGGACTATACAGTCCATGGAATTCTCCAGGCCTGAATACTGGAGTACGTAGCCTTTCCCTTCTCCAGGGGATCTTCCCAACCCAGGTCTCCCACACTGCAGGCAGATTTTTTACCAGCTGAGCCACAAGGGAAGCCCAAGAGTACTGGAGTGGGGAGCCCATCCCTTCTCCAGCGGATCTTCCCAACCCAGGAATTGAACCAACGTTTCCTGCATTGCAGGTGGATTCTTTACCAGCTGAGCTATCAGGGAAGCCACTAGCAGAAGCTGGACATTAAATACTAGGATATTCCAAAATAACTGCCATGTGGGAAAAAAAATTAGAAAGCAACTGTGCCCAGAGAAAGGCTCAGAAAAGACCTGAGTCGGCGCTGAGACGCCACACAATAATCAAAACAAAATCAAAGTAAAAGAGGGGCCAAGCTGATTTTTCAGTCTCACCACATGGTTAGAGTTCATATATGGATTCCACAAAAAAGTCACAAGGCATACAAAGAAACAGAAAAAGAATCTATGGCTCATACGGGAAACATACAGTGGAAAGATGGAAAGATAAGTGAAAGAGCTTTTTTTCTGAAGGAGACATTAGGACAGATCCATGGAACAAAGGCCTTAAAGGGGTGTCTTGTGAGGCCGCTCTCTGGACATAGGTGGGTGCCGGTTCGGCCACCCCACTTTTTGTCAACAAAGCAGCCAGACAGCTGACCCACAGATGCAGATCTCTGTGAAGACCCTGATGGACAAGACCATCACTCCTGAGGTCAAGCCGAGTGTCACTATGAAGGAGGTTAAAGTCAAAATCCAAGACATGGGGCATCCTGCCTCACCAACAGAGGCTGACTTCTGCAGAGAGACAGCTGAGGGGGCTGAGCTCTCTCAGACTATAATATCCACCCTGCCCTCGGCGCATCACACGTGGGGTGGCATCATCAAACCTTTCCTCTGCCAGCTTTTCCCGGAAGCACAACCGTGACAAAACGATCTGCTGCAAGCGCTGTGCACACACGCTGTCGCCTGCCACAGGAAGCAAGGCCAGGCGACAACCTGTGCCCCACAAAGGCCAGTCAAATACAGCCTTTCACTGGCTCGTCTCTGCCCCACAGGGCGGCCCCCCACCTTGGCCCCAGGGACCTGGAGCCTCAGTGAAACTGGGAAGAAATAACAGTCGTTAAGATGGACAAAGAACTAAAGGAAGAAATGCAGAAAGTCTAGAGAACAATATGTGAACCCAGAGGAAATATCAATTAGAGACAGAAAACTAAAAAGAGCCCAAAAGTAAATTCTTGAGTTGAAACTGACATTAATGGAAAAGAAAAAGTCACTAGAAAAACTGAAGGCGTACTTGAGAAGAAAGAATTAGTAGAACTGATATAGGGGAACAGAAATTACTGACTCTGAGAAAGAAAAAAGATTGAAGAAAAATGGATAAAGCCTAAGGACTCTGTGGGACACCAACAAGGAGACCAAATATACACTATGGGACTCTCAGAAAAGGGACAGAGAGAATTCTTATAGAAACAACAGCTGAGAACTCCCCAAATTCCATAAAAGACACGAATAGAAACATGTCAAAAGCTCAAAATTCTAAGTAAGATGAATACAACGAGACCTGCACAAAGCCATAATAATCACACTTTCAAAAAACAAAGACAAAGAATACTGAAAACTGCAAGAGAGAAGAGAAACATCGTATGTCAAGCGTCATAAATAAGATTATCAGCAGATTTGTCATTAGAAATTCAGAGTCAAAAGAAAGTTATTGATATAATTAAAAAAAAAAAAAAAACTCAACCAAAACCCCTCTATCCAGCAAAACTGAGCATCAAAAATGAGGAAGAACTTAAGACATTCCCAGAATTAAAAACTTAAGACGTTTGTGACCACTATACACTCAAGAAGAAATGTGAAGGGATTACTGGAAAGGGAATGAAAGGTCTAAAAGTCTTATGTATAAAAAAAAAACACAGAAACTCAGCAAAGGTAAGTATAAAAGCAATTATAAAAGCTAGCACTACTGAAACTGTGGTTTGCAACTACAAATTTTGTTTTCTACGTGATTTAAAAGACTAAGTTATAAAATAAATAAATAGATTATTAAAGCAGAAGCTAGTATTACAATTAATTGTGTAGACAGCAGTATGATATCAACCACCAAAAAGGGCGAGTATGGGGCGGTAAAGGACTGATTTTGTAATTTATCGAATTTAAGTTGGTGTAAATTCAACCTGGAGTGTTGTAACTATACAATGTTTTTTGTTTTGCTTTGTTTTGGTCACGCTATGAATCTTATTGGATTCACAGCTTGGATCTTAGCTCCCCAGCCAGGGATCGAGCCTGTGCCCCCTGCAGTGGGGGTGAAGAGTCCGAACCCCTGGACTACCAGGGAATTTCCAGGTACAGTGTTAAATGTAATTTCCAAGGGTAACAACAAATCATACAGCCACAGGATATAAACATAAAAGGAAATGAGACAGGAATTTAAATATTTCACTACAAATATCAACTACACAGAAAAGAAGACAGTAATGCAGGAAATGAGGGACGAGGGAAAAAGCTATGAAGTATTGAGAAAGCAAACAGCACAAAAACAGAAATAGGTCCCTCCTTGCTCCAAACAAATCCTGTCCACAGCGACTCACCTGACAACAGGAGACATAAGCGGAGTGAGAAGGAAAGCCTGGGAGAAGGTATTCGCAACCAGAACGCACCTGAGGAGCTATACGGAAACCTGACAAAACAGACTGCAAATTAAAAAAAAATGGCTACCAGAGACAAAGAAGGAAATTTTACATTAACAAGGGTTCAATACGGCAAGAAAATATAACTCCAAACATTTCTGCACCTAATGACAGGCCATCAAAATACATGAAGCAAGAAATGACAGAACAGAAGGGGCAAATAAACATTCCTACATAATCATGTCTCCAATACTAGTTGGAGACTGTGATACCTCACTCACAGTAATGGACAGAACAACTACACAGAAGATAAACAGAGGACCTTAAAAGAAAACACCAGGTCTCACAGATACATGCAAAGCGCTCTAGCCCACAACAACAGACTATACAGTCTTCCCAACAGCACATGGGATATTCTCCAGGATAGACCATATGCTAGGCTGTCATAAGGAACCAATGTTATTCAAACATAATTAATTATTTAACAAATAATACTATGTTTATTTTATGCTACAAATTAATTTTAAGTAGATTTTAAAAGGTAGATATAACACAAAGCATATCCTTTAACCACATTAGGAAGAAGTTAAAAATCATTACCAAAAGGAAAATTGAAAATTCATGAAACTGTGAAAATTAAACAGTATGCTTTAAATCAACCAATGGTTCCAAGCAGAAATCAGAGTGATTAAAACATACCTTGATGAATGGGAATGAAAATATAACATATCAAAACTCATGGGATTTAGTGCCAAAGGGTAAATTTACACCTATAAATGTTTACATTAAGAAATGATACCTCTGAAAGTTAAAACTAAGTTTACAAGTTAAGGAATCAGAAAAAGAAATAAATCCAAGGCTAGCAGAAAGAAGTAAAAAATAAATATTTATTATGGTTTAGTTCCCATATTAGAACAGGTGAAGTCACTCAGTCGTGTCCGACTCTTTGTGACCCCATGGACTGTAACCTACTAGGCTTCTCTGTCCATGGGATTCTCCAGGCAAGAATACTAAGAGCAAAACAATAGAGAAAAATTGAAGAAACCAAAAGTAGGTTCTTCAAAAAGTGCAAGTGTTGAAAAACCTTTAAATAGACTAAAAGTGATTAGACTCAAATTACTAAGTCAGAAATAAAAGTAGTAACACCGCTACTGATTTGACAGAAATAAAAAATACTATAAGAGTGCCAGGAACAATTTTATGCCACAAATGGAAGCACTAGATAAAACAGACAAACTCCTAGAAACACAAAACCTGCCATGACTTAATCACCCAAACAGATAATCTGAATAAACCTTAACTAGGAAGGAGATGGGAGAAGGAAATGGCAACCCACTCCAGTGTTCTTGCCCACTCCAGTGTTCTTGCCCAGAGAATTCCGTGAACAGAGGACCTGGTGGGCTGCTGTCCACAGGGTCGCACAGAGTCAGATATGACTGAAGCGACTTAGCATGCATGCACGCATTGGAGAAGGCAATGGCAATCCACTCCAGTATTCTTGCCTGGAGAATCCCAGGGACTGAGGAGCCTGGTGGGCTGCCATCTATGGAGTCGCACAGACTCAGACACGACTGAAGTGACTTAGCAGCAGCAGCAGCAGTAAGGAGACAGAACCAGTAACCAAAAATCTCTCAATAATAAAAAATTCTGGATCTGATGGTTTCACTGGTGAATCTACCAAACATTTAAAGAAGTAACACCAATCTTTCCCAAACTTTTCCAAAAAACTAAAGCAAAGGGAAGTCTTCTGAGCTCATTCTATGAGATAAACAATACCATGATAGCAAAATTTGACAAAGACACAATGAAAGTTAGATCAACAGCCTTTAAAAACACCGATACAAACAACCTCAACACAATACTAGTAAACAACTCAACGGCATCTTAAAAGGATTAAACATCATGAGCAAGTGAGTTATCCTGAGAATGCAAAGGATGGCTCAACACATAAAAAAACCAATCATTGTAATAAGCCATATTAAAAGAATGAAAGAGAAAAAAGCACATGATCACCTCAACTGAGGCAGAAAAGAAACTTGACAAAATTTGATCAGAACAGGCATGGACAACTACTTTTACCACTTTCATTCAACATGGTACTAGAAGCTCTAGCTAGAGCAAAGCAAGAAACAATATATCTATATATTTCTACTACATAGAAAACCCTAAAGATTATGCACACACACACATAAACACAAATACAAATGTGGGAATTAATAAACTCAGTTCACTATTGAGTTTATTGGGCTTGATAAAGGACAGAAATGGTATGGACCTAACAGAAGCAGAAGATATTAAGAAGAGGTGGCAAGAATACACAGAACTGCACAAAAAAGAGCTTCATGACCCAGATAATCAAGACTTTATTTTTCTGGGCTCCAAAATCACTGTTGATGGTGACTACAGCCATGAAATTAAAGGACGCTTACTCCTTGGAAGGAAAGTTATAACCAACCTAGATAGCATATTCAAAAGCAGAGACATTACTTTGCCAACTAAGGTCTGTCTAGTCAAGGCTATAGTTTTTCCTGTGGTCATGTATGGATGAGAGAGTTGGACTGTGAAGAAAGCTGAACGCCGAAGAATTGATCCTTTTGAACCGTGGTGGTTGGAGAAGACTCATGAGAGTCCCTTGGACTGCAAGGAGATCCAACCAGTCCATCCTAAAGGAGATCAGTCCTGGGTGTTCATTGGAAGGACTGATGCTAAAGCTGAAACTCCAATTCTTTGGCCACCTCATGTGAAGAGTTTACTCATTGGAAAAGACCCTGATGCTGGGAGGGATTGGGGGCAGGAGGAGAAGGGGATGACCGAGGATGAGATGACTGGATGGCATCACCGACTTGATGGAGAAGAGTTTGGGTGAACTCTGGGAGTTGGTGATGGACAGGGAGGCCTGGCATACTGTGGTTCACGGGGTCGCAAAGAGTCAGACACGACTGAGCTAGTGAACTGACTGAATAAACTCAGTACCAGGATACATAGACAATAATAAAAAACTAGTTGCATTTCCAGAGATATCACATTTATCCCTTAAATTAACATTTTTTAAAAAGGCTCAGTGTCCTTAATATATACTATTAAGAGAGCCCTGTAGAAAAAGGCTGTTATTAAACACTCAGTACCTCTTTGAGATGCTTCACTCCTTTGTAGTAGTTTCAACAATAAGGTTTTCCAACCAAAAGATCCTGATGAAGATTACTGTCTAAGCTAGCCAGGTCAAGTTTGGTCTAGTAACATCTTACAGATTACTTCGATATAAGAACAACTATAGTTGGCTATTCCACTTCCCAGTTCAATAAACCCTATTTCAAATCTCAGAATTGGACATTTTATTGACAGAGAGAGTGCACTATGTTGTCAAGGATACAGTCACCACGATTTTTCATTGTTTAATACATATACTAAATTTTGTGGACTTCCCCGGTGGCTCAGATGGTAAAGCGTCTGTCTACAATGCAGGAGACCCGGGTTCGATCCCTGGGTCGGGAAAATCCCCTGGAGAAGGAAATGGCAATCCACTCCAGGGCTATTGCCTGGAAAATCCCATCAACAGAGGAGCCTGGTAGGCTACAGTCCATGGGGTCTCAGAGTCGGACACAACTGAGCAACTTCACCTCTAGTCACCTGTATACCAAATTTTATACTATTTCACTTTCCTTCTATTTAAATTTCTATTAGTTTCTATTAGTTCTATTGTTCATCTTTTCAATCTTCATAAAAAGCCCAAGGTTATTTGGCTACAGTATGACTTACATATAAAGCAAAATGAAATCAACTTTACGGCAATGCTTAAGAGAGGCAAAATGAAAATGGACTTAGTCGCACATAACCTTATTTCCTCTAAGGAGCAGCCTACTTACCCATTATTACAAACATAGTGAGCCTGTGAACCAAACTCAGTACTTCCATTTGCAAAGATAACTTGGCCATTTATGGGATCACCTAGGTTAGAGCACCGTCTTCCTAAAAGCAAAAGATCAAACTTGTTTTACACCCATTTCAAAATAGATCTGAATCAAATTCAAAATTCTATATGGCTTGTTAGAACTCACGGGAATATTATTACTTTTATTAATATTTTCTTGCTTTAACTATTATAATGCTACATAAAATTCTTAATTACCCAGGCAACCAATTGTGATGAAAACAATTCCCTGGAGATTTTTCAAAGCCTGAATGCATGGCTATCTAAAAACCTACATTCACACGAGAAAATGATCATTTCAGCAGTAAAATACGTACTCTAAAATGTGTGAAAATCTCTAGAGCAATAAAAAGTTTTTTGAATTAAAAAAAAATTTGTTTATTTACTTTTACAGGCCTCCTGGAGAGACGACCATGTGTTATCATCCTGACAAACAAGAGTAAGGACTTGACCAGGAGTTACTAGCTGGAAACCCAGACGACATTCATACAGAATCTGATCCCCAGGACCATAACTGGGTGCAAGGGCACCCTGGGGCTTCATAGTTTCAAATCTTGGTGGATCACCACAGGCATCTAGGAAAAGAGAGAATAAGAGCATAAGAATAAATCGTTTTTTCTTATTCACCAGACAGGGACTGTGGCCTGGCAACAGACAGGAAGTACAGGACAAATGGAAAGGTTCTTAGCAAGATTTTCTATGTGCCTTGCCTACTTTAAATAACAACCTATGAGCTTCTGGCCTGTTGGAGAATAAGATGAATTTTAATTCAGCAGTAAATGGAAGAGACAGCATCAATGTGCCCGGTTCTGAAATGTAAATATGTTTATAGGTCCGTATCCTTCCCCACTTCTTTCTAAATTCATCATCTCAAAGCCCACTTCTCTTCGGAGAAGTCTCCTATAGCACTATGCTCAGATTATTCTTCCAGAGCTTGAAACACAAATATATTAGGCTGTTTTCTCTCAGAAGACACGGGCCCAGGGGGCAGGAATCAGATGCCTTCTTTTTCTACTAAACTGTATACTCAGCTGTAACTCAAGATATGCTGTCCTAAGAGGTGAATATAGAATATACATTGAGGGATTAATAAATCAAAATAAATAGGGACCAAAGTATTTCAAAATACTTCATTTGTTTTCTATTAGTGAACTGAACATTTTTTAAGTGATATATAGAGACACCGTAAATATCAAAATATAATATTTGGATAGCATTATATGAAAAAAAACTTGCTCTCCTGGGTATTAAATATAATTTCATTTTCCTTCACAGATCAATCCTTCAGAAGCTCACTAAGGTAGCTGGGTTGTTTATCCAAAATATCCTGACATAAAGCTACTATCCTGAGACGCTTTTAGAGTTTTTTTACTTCTGGGGTTTTTGCAGGGAATGTTGGGGGGAAATTTTTTCTCCCTAGAATAATGTCATTTCTATTTCAGCAAGTCCTCTTCCTTTTAAGTACCTGGGCACTTGACAACCTAACAGATCTGTTAGAAAAATTATATAAAATCATGTGATGGAGACACATCACGTCCTAAAGGGCTAAAGGAAAGCAGAGGCCTCGCGTACAAGGGAAACGAGACAGACCTATTTTGATCCCTGGGGAACATTTACTTACTCCCTGATCTAGGTCTTACTTCAGATTGAGAGAATTCTAAACAAGTGAAATATCACTCTTCTTTCCCTCATATTCTATATTCACTTTCCCTCTATATTCTTTTCCATCATATTCTAAATTCTAAACTTCTCTCTCAATACTCATCCAACATTTCACTTCTAACATGTCTTATATCATGTCAAGTTAACTGTTCCAACATTTATCAAATGTTTTCAATATTTCTACTTTGCTGATCATGATACATGAATTTTCCTCAATTAACTGCCCATAACAAACCAAAATCAAAAAGTCACAGGTATAAATATTAAATTTACTGAATACTCTGAGGCATTCTATTTTTTATAACAGAAAAGAATATGGGCTAGAAATGTTATATAATTCCATTTTAGATAAAAACACACATCATCATTCAAATATATTCTGGAAGCAGGAAGAAAGAACTCAAGTGACCATGCATATGATTAAACTATATATGTGTTCTTTGCTTTATGCATTCAATTTCAGTAACTATCTTGAAAGCATAAAAAGAAGGGAGAATTTCTGTATGAATTTCTCACATACAGTGTATGGAAAAACAAATGTCAATTGGTATTTTTAATCCATTCAACTAACTTCAAGTATCTCTTCCCAATAACATGCATCATGAAAAACATGCTTTCAACAATATGCAGTTTAGAACGTTTGCTTTGGAAATCAGAGGATTATAAGCTTCATACACGGTAATGACTGAGTCCAATATTTTTATAACCAAATTTCCTCTTTCTCAGAATACTGAATCCTTTTTCCTATAAGGATTTTCAAACACTGCCAGCATCAGAAAATCATATCTTGACTCAGTTTTTCCTAGAGAATTTACAATGTAAACATTACCGGGCTGCAATGTTATTCTTTGATGAGTTATGGTCCATGGGGTCGCAAAAGAGCTGGACAACACTGAGCACACACACACAATGCTATATTTAACAGGTGCCATTATATAAATTGATAGGCTGCATTCAGAAAATTCTCCAGTTTTCCAGATGAGTTTCAGAAAGGTGAAATAGTCTCTACTATGGGTCAGAGAACTGCCCACCTCCGTACACTTACAAAAGTTGTCTAAGCACTCCCTACTTGCTCGCC
This sequence comes from Cephalophus harveyi, assembly GCA_006410635.1. Taxonomy (NCBI): domain Eukaryota; kingdom Metazoa; phylum Chordata; class Mammalia; order Artiodactyla; family Bovidae; genus Cephalophus; species Cephalophus harveyi. The sequence continues at coordinate 62,010 of SJYT01021211.1, forward strand.
AACGTTATAAAAATAACTCTCTGAGTCAAGCATAGGCCCACATCCCTGCCCAGGTGGTACCTTTGAATAATCACCGTCTCTGACCAAAACTAGAACTGTAGTGAAACCTGAAGACTCTTTCCCTTTTTTATCTACACAACCTATTTTTAACCTTCTTTTGGTTCCTCAAAACGGAGGCTTTAACATTTATACCTATCCATTTTACTTCTCACATTCTACTCATTTCTAGACCTTAAAAAAAAAAAAAAAAAAATCTACCAGGTTCAAGCAAATAGCCAGTCTCCTTCTAGGTAAATTCAGCCTCATTCTCTGTCCCTCAGTAATTCGAGTTAACCTGCCTTTACCATCTGGAGCTATTGCTCATTCTCTTAGCTCCCTCATGGCTGAAAAACTCTTTCCTTGCTATCTATATTAACTGGGTACCAAGTTGCCTGTTAACCTGAATTACAAAAAGCGCCCTTTTCCCCTTGCAAACCTTCTTACCCTAGCCAGGGCCTGCTCTCAGCAGAGACAACGGGCACCACAGGGGCTCCGCAGGCCCCCACTTTAAAGGCAGAAAGCTTTCCTGTTCCGCATTCGGCCCAGCTGGACTGGCCACTTCCTCAAAGCACATACCTGGGTACACCTGGCCCGGACTCCCCTAATCCTAGACAGGCCCCGCGGGGCACCGGGCATCACCCCGCCCCGGAAAAAAAACACAGGGCCAACTCTCCCAGGAGACACAGCAGCGGCCTAGCAACAACCCCGGACACCGTCCCCACCCTGCAGGTGGGCTCTCGCCTTACCGACTGCATCAGTCCCGGAACCACTCTGGAGGCTTCGGCGAGGGTCCCAACCCGGCCCCAGGTAAACCCCCCAGCCACACCACCAAGGA